>ML675644.1:12382631-12401028 GCA_007922155.1 Mesoclemmys tuberculata | reverse complement strand
TACCACCTCCATCACCCCGGGCCGGGCCGGTACCGGCTCCATCACCCCGCCCGGGCCGGTACCGCCTCCATCACCCCGCCCGGGCCGGTACCGGCTCCCCGCGCCCGCCTCTCAGAGACCCGGTCCCCACTTGCTCAGTCCCCGAGAGCAGAGAGCGAAACACGTCGGGAAAGGCCGGAGACCCGGAGACCCAGACAAAGAAACTCCGGCACCCCCCGCACCCCCCCCGCACCCCCACCCCGCACCCCCCTTCGCATCCCCCCCGGCACCCCCCGCACCCCCCGCACCCGCTCCCCCAGCACTTCCCCCGCCCCGCCCCGGCACCCCTCTCCCCCCACCCCTCCACCCCCCGCACCCCCACCCCGGCACCCCTCCACACGCCCCGCGGCGGGCAGTCTCCCCGCGCCCCGTCCCGGGCCGGCCGCTCACCCGCGCGCCTCGCGCCGCTCGGGGATGTCGGCGAGGAGCAGGAAGCCCACGAGCAGGGTGAGCAGCGCCAGCGCCCAGCTCCGGCACGGCAGCGGCATGGCTCGGGGCGGGGGCGGGGGGCGGCTGGCCGGGGAGCCGCGCTGGGGGCCGGGGCGGAGCGGCCCCCCGCCCGAGACACGCCGCCCCCTCCGCCCGCCTCGCCGGGGCGCGCCTCCTCGGCCGGGGGCCGCCGGCAGAGCCCGGCCGGTCCCCTCCTCGCAAAGGCGCACGAGAGCGCTTCTCCCAGCCGCTCCGGCGCGGAGAGCGCGAGACGGAGACGGGGAAACGGGTCCCCTCCGCCCGCCCCCCCCGCGAAGGTTGGGGGGCACGCAGACCAGCACTGAGGACAGCACGGAGCCTTGCCTGCACTCCCCGGACACGCACGAGGGCGGCCGGGGGGAGGCGAAGGCTGTGTAGCATGGCCCCCCACCCGTACCCCCCTGCAAGCGTGTGGCCGATCCCCCATGGGAGGAGCTGTACGCTGGCCCAGGGAGAACCTCTGGCCGCTCCTTATGGACGCAGATGGGTTCTACCCCGGTCCAGAACATGGATTTAATAGGATGAAAACTAACACTGCCTGGGGGATGTACTCATTAATGTCTGCCAGGTGCTTGGAGATCCTCAGCTGAAATGCACTGTATTGCTTATTATTTGCATTACCCTATCACCTGGGAGCCCTAGGCATCCACCAGCACCCCACTGCACACCCATCCAAATCTTACAGCCAGGTCCTTTGGACATGTACCTGCAAACATGCCCGGGGCAGTGTTTTGCACCTACAAAATGATGTGCGCGCTAACATTCCTGTCTACCCCATCTGCATGCATAAATATAGGTGTCCTAGGAATTTTTGCAGCTTCAATCGCGTATGCATGCATTGGAGGGAGTGCCAATTGGTGGCAGGTTTGTCCCTCTAAAGACAAAATATACTATTCATGCTGATTATTAGAATCCGGTTTATTTCAGTAGTAATTGTACCTTTCCCCTGCTTGTATAATGGACACAGTAAACGGGGTCCTTTGGGATAAAAAGCACCATATAAACATAAAATATATGATTAATTATTAACATTCTTGATTAGTATTAATTTATAATTTGAGGGGAAGAATTACTTGAAAGTTGTGAAACTGCTTTTGTAATAATAAATTATTGGCCTGGTGTGAGTTTGACTCTCACTAAAGTCACATCTGGGGTTTATTTGGCCCATTGTGTTTAGCAGCAAAGGCACACTATAGCTTTAGTGCCCAGAGAAATAGAGGGGTCTCTGTCACACTCCTAGCCCCAGGAACCTGCTGCAAGATACAGCCATAATCTTAGTTTCTATGTTGGAGAGAAATGGCTGCTGGGGTTAGAGCTGCAATTTCTTTCACAAGCAGGGTAGTGACGGTGTGTGTGTGAGAGGGGGTGGGAGGAGGGGAAAAGGAGGAGGAGTTGCACTGGAAAATGACCCAGGAGGTCCTTGCCTTCCAGCCCTATCATCTATGAGACTACGATTCCGGCACCCTGCATAGAGATAAAGGGCCAATAATGAAATGGGGTTAGCTGAGACCAAGCTGTCCTGCTGTGTCCAAACTCAGGCTTGTTCAACTGATCTAAAGGTTGCTGGACATAAGTAAAATATCTGATGTTATTCATGCCACCAAACTAGAGAGGCATGCAGTGGATAATAATGCAGCAGATATGAGAGGTACAGATGTGGAAGGGGGGGAGAGGGAGAAAGACTAAGGCCTTGTCTACACTACAACTACATCTACGCTCACCGTAAAATTCAGCGGCAGTTGACGGGAGATAATGCAAGCTACATAGAGCAGCTTGCGTATCTCCTGTCGACTTCCTAACTTTTACTTACCAAGGCGTCTTCACTTCGCTGAGCCGATGGGAAATGCGCTCCCATCAACGCAGAGTTACTCCTCTTGGTGGGGGTGGATTAGCAGCGTCGATTTCCGGGTCAACTGAGCGGGTCTCCACTTCCGAATCAATCCGGCGGCACCAACTGTGCTGCTGTCAGTATAGACATAGCCCCCAAAGGCAAGTTGGCCGATGTTAGGTTGACTTACAGCCACTGCATTAATTACTGCGGTGGCTGATGTCCACACTCCCCTCCTTGGGTCGGTGGTGTACATCCTCACCAGGAGCTGTCCTAAGATGGGCAGTGTGGGGAGCTGGGAGACTTGGCTCTCAGCTCTGCTGGCAGCTTCCTGCCAGGAGCCCAGCTGCCCCACAGGTTCCCGGCAGTCTGCCACCCTCACTACTCGTTTCCCACTGGGAGCTGGGTCCAGCTGCCCGGAGCTTCTTCCCTCCCTACTCCCAGCCAGGAGTAGCCTCTCGGCTCTCCAGGAGAGCAGGGGGGAAGCTAGGCTCTAGCTGCCCAGCTTTCTTCTCAGTTTTGGAGCCACGAAATTGACAGGAATTACAGCCAGCGTGGGATGTAAGGAACACAGTGTCCACACTGACACTGCGTTGCCCTAACTACATCGCTCATGGAGGTGGTTTTATTATGTCGGCATAACGGGAGTTACATCGGTGGGAGGAGCATTTCAGTGTGTACACCTCCACTGGTTTATTGACAAAACCTGACTTTTGTTTACAAAGCTCTGTGGCGTAGACTGGCCCTAATTGCGTACATATCTAAAGTAGCATCGTTAGCTGAATAAGAAGCACTATTAAGCAAAAAAAGGGCTATTAAATGGGGCCACTTGGAGACCTGCCATTTTCTGTTCTACACACAATTTTGTAATGGTATAACTATGTCAGACGTGATTTTTTACTAAGAGTTATTCTGGTACAAATCGTGATGCGGATGCAGTTATATGGGAAGAAGATACACTGATATAAACACATCTACCAGTATAATTGCACCCACACCGGGTGTACGCGGAGGGTTGTATCAATATAACTACATCAATAGTCAGAGTGGTACAATTTTTTGTGTGGAGAAAGGGGAACATGGGGCTTTGAGTCTTAATGTGACTTTGTGGTAGTGCAAATGGCTCCATAATTTGCTCTCTGCAGAAATCCAGAAAACAAATGCTCATTTTCCTTCCAATTTCCGTTTCCTCAGCCTCTCCACCCACAGTATCTTGGAGCTTCGCAGGAAACGGGCAGCGTGGCTAGCCTAATGAAAAGGCAGTAGCGCATGAGGTGAAGAAGGGCTGTGCGAGGGAGCATGAAGACTGCCATCTGGGGTTCCGAAGATGCACAGGAGCGGAGCTCTCATCCTGTGGGATTTAGGAATGCTGCACATTAGGCACTTTTCCTCTGCTATGCGACTCTCTAGTGATACAGAAGCTCTGCTCCTCAGGGTCTCCTCCTGCTCTGCCCCAGATGGTGCTTCAGTCCCTTCTGTCTGATCCTTCTGTTTAGAGCGTGACAGTCACGTTGGCTAAATACCAGAACAGCCCCATCAGAATGGTCTGAGTAGGAGGGCTGGATACTTCGATCTGCTTGGGGCAGGAATCATACTCCATAAGCTGTTTGTCTGTCTCGGTAAGAAATGTATTGGGGAATGGGGCTTGCTGGCTGGAGGGTCATCCCTTTTGCTTAGGAGAGGCTTGTGTAAATAGATGCCTGCTCTGGGTCTTGATCCGGAAGCCATGAAGTCAATGGGAGTGCTGCTATTGCCTGTAATGGAAACATGACCAGGCCCTGAAGGAGGCAAGCTGTGAGTTGAGCTTGATGGCCTATAGCAGGGAGCTCCATCGTTAGGTACTTGCACAGAGAACTTTGCAGCATCTTGCTTTTGGTACCATCAGCTGCATCATGCCTATTGATGGCATGTTCTTGGAGTGCTGCAGAGGGAAAAGGCTATTCTTTAGGTAGTCAGGCTTTGGCCATGAGGACCAGAACCTTGAATTGAAGCTAGTAGTGGATGGGGAGCCAGTGTCCTGGGCGGAGGATGGCATCTGGCCCCCTTGATCCTGGTTAAGGAGCCAGGCAGTTTACTAACTTATTTTGTAATTGAGTAACATAGTCACATAATGTCACGTAACTCCATGCAGCTCTGTGACATAAATCCGGGGGATTTACTGTATCAGTTCGGTCTAAGTGGTACATTAGTCTTGAATACAGGCACAAAATCAGTATAACAGATACAGAGCATAGTACAGTATATTTCAGCCTGCATGGAGGAATCTGAGACTGTCCCACAGAGGATGCCGCAAGATTTGGGTTTAACACACCCAGTTTTGATATCATGCTATTTATCCCAAAGGATCCCAAAGTGCTTCACAAACAATGGGCCTGATGCTGCAGCTCTTAGTCTCCTGTACATTGAAGCCACTGGGGCTGCTCAACCACTTAAAATTAAGCAAATGCACAAATATTGCAGGACTGGAGTCCATAAACCACCAGGGCCTCAATTTCAGTTTCAGGAAGATTAGAGCAAACTGTGGAAGACAGTCGGTAGAGGAAGGTCAATATGTTCTCAAGTAGAATAAAAGACTATTGTATCATCTTGCCTTTGGTAATTTAGAGAATAAGTCTCCACTCCAAAAATTTTGCACTAAATAAAATTGGGTGCACTGAAAAAAAAATCTTTGCATAGTGGCAAAAGCAACTCCTTTATGCATTATCACATTCACCGCTTCAAAGGAAAGGAAAAGAAAGGAAAGACACTTTTACATTTCCCTTTGACCTTTCATAAATATCAATGTGTATTAACCAAATTCCCATGCAATAGCTCCAAGGCTTCATGAAATAACAGTTAACTCTCGAGGGACATTTACCAATAACTTGAGGAGAGAAGGTGGATTTATAATGCAGGTATGAAAGAGATGCGTAGAGAGAGCAGCAGTGCTATATATTTAAAACCAAGTCCTTAACCTGAGCAGGAGGCACCATTAAGCCAAGTAGGTACCTGCTGCGGTACGATGCAGCAAGACCTTTCTCCTCCAAATTTGTAAAACTGAAAAATGCACATAACCTTTATCAGAGCTGTCAGCCCAAAATGAACAACATTGACGGCCCATTTTATACAGCTAAACAGTAGGGTGACATGATAAACAGGTTTGACAAATGGGAGCCTATATTAACCAGGGCCACAAGATTTCATAGCCTCATTATTGACACTATAACCTGCCTCTAGGCGCTTCCTCCAGTGAAAGCCTCAGGCCTCCTGCAAAAGTCAAACATCTCCCACAGGGCAGGATGTGTCTGTTCCTGTCCAATAAGTTCATTAGCGGGAATCAGCAATGCAGATTTTGACAAAGTTCAGTGTCCTCGCTCGTCTCCTGAATGCTCTTGTCATGCAAAGCATAGCCCACACCTGCATAAGTCCTACTTTTTCAGAAAGAATCCATTGCATCTTTGTTGAATGGATAAACACCTAACACCTAAGCAGCTTTCCAGTGAGTAGAGCAAGGCACTGGGAACCAGGAAACCTTAGCTCTTTCCTCAGATTTGTCTGACTTTGGGACAAAGTCACTCAACTTTTCTGTGCCTCAGTTTAACTATATGCAAAACAAGACTTACCCACCTTGCAGTGATGCCGTGCTGCTTGTAAAGCACTTTGAAATCATTGGTGACCTGGCTCACGGGTCTAGAAGTGTGCTCTCACTTAAGAAGCAAGACATACCAAGCCAGATCCTCAGCAGGGGTAATCAGATGTAGGTTAAAGTCAAGGAAGCTGGGTTGATTTATTCCAGATGCGGATTTGGCCTACTGAGTTCCAGTTTTGGATGAACCATCCAAGAGAGCAATGTTTCTACCTGGATCGTTGGCCTGGGGCAAATAACTCTCACTTTCCTGGGATGAGAGTGGAAAGTATCAATACACTCCTCTTCCCAGTGTTTATTGTCCTCAGAAGGAGTCCCTGAGCTCATTTTTTTATGCAGGAGAGCTCTCTCCTGTTGGCATAACACGGCAATACGACCGCTTTTACAGCAGCACCGTTATGTAGATACAACTGTGCCGCTGTAAACTAGTAAGTGTAGACATGATCTAACTCTGCCCTGTTCTCTACGCCTAGAGCTGTGCAACAGCAGCAAAGATCCTCACTGGCGCACAATAAAAGGCGAGCGCAAAATTAAATTGTATTCATTTCAAGCTCTATTAGGATTTTCAGAAAGTAAAAAAAAATCAATAGAAAAGGACAGAATCAGTAGGGAATGGGACCTGATTTTCCCAGCCTCTGAGAGGAAATTGTAAACAATGGAGAGACAATAATATACACAACTATAAAAATGTACCAATTTCTTTGATGGGGAAAAAGAGAAATTAAAAAGCCTGCACAAACAGCCATTTGACTGTTTGGCATGAATGTCCAAAACAGATAACTGTGCATTATTCTCCTTTGTTTTTTTCTCTCTTATAGTAAATTGAAAAATAGGGTGATCCATCCCAACATTTCCTTGTATACAACTCACTATTGTCAGAGTGAAATGTTTGATATAAACCAAGAATAATCTTTTTTATTATTTTTTCCCCTTTTTGGTCAGATAAGCTGGTTTAGATGAATAAAAACACTATGTTGCAATGATATTGATAATTTGCATGTGAAAAGCTTTCCACCTGGTACCAAAAATAATTTTTCAGTTTTGCCACCACTAGTCACAAGAGATAAGGCCCTTCCTCCTCCCCCTTAATTAGACACACACAAAAAACTGAAAAGGTAGAAAATGTGTGACAATTGTACCTCCTGTTATCTGAGACTGATGCTAATGTATTGATATTTCCAAATGCATCTGCACTGTTGGCACTGTACCCAATCCATTATAGCCCGGCAGTTTATGCATCTCTAACAGGGCACCTCCCATTTGGGAAGGTGGAACATATTGGAGTACTGTTGGATGTCAACTTTTTAAATACACTGCTAATGGCATTTGGCTGAAATTCGCAGATTTGCATGGCCCCTCTTTGTTAGTGTATTGCTTTGGTGGATTATCAAACCACCAGGTGGCAGTGTGTGTGTGTAGCGGGCAGGGAGCATTCTCTCAGGGGGCGCATGAACCTGGGAATGTTTTGATCATGCTTGATGAGCACAGGGTCACTGAGGTGCCCAAGGCAGTGAGAAAAAGAAGGAAACAGGCTGGAAGAGGCTTTAACTTTAAAGAATGTTGGTTCTTGCTGTATTTTCATTGACCTTGTAAACCTCAACAGCCAAAGGGAGCAAATTCACTAAGTTCAAGCCCAATGTCAGCTTCACAGGCAATCAAAGAGTTCCCTAGAAATTTGCATTTGCAAATTTTCCTTACATGGAGCCATCAAACAAGCAAAGGAGTCTTTCATGGATAACGGTGGTGTAGAAAAGGCACAAGATTTACTTGTTCTATTCCCTGCTTTACCCTGAGCCTACACACTTCTGCCTTGTTCTTGCGTATGTTACAACTGGAGGTGGGATTGTTGCTCATGTAGGCATTCCTGCAATAGTTTCAGGGTGCCCGGGGGGCTTGAAGAGGCTGGGCTGATGCGCACCCCACCACATTTTCACTGCTATTTTTATCTGTGCTAGCCAGATTAAAGCTAGTAAGGATATGCCTACCCAAGCTGTGGTCACGCTTCTGATTGCAATGTAGACACACAGTTAGTGGGGCAGCCTGCTGTTTTGGAAGTAAAACTCATTGATTAGAGCAATAACATATTGGAAACTTGCACAATAATGAAATAATGGGGCTATATAAGACCACCTTTTAATTAATCAGACTGGAATGTGTGCAATACTTATACTTCCCATAGACAACCTGCGGTGATTCAAATTTAACAGCACTTTGCACAAAATAAGCTCCAGTTGGTTATCTCCCTTTTACACTGATAGTTTTAAAGTGACTAGCAAAGAAGGGCTTCAGATACAAAATTCAGACCTGGTCCTGATCCATCCGCACTCAGAGCTGTTTGGATGTGGTATTCCTCTTTGGCTTGATATCGTAATCAATCTTAATCATGATGTTTATGTCTGGGTTTTAAAGCTCCCAAAGTTCTGGTGGCATTTTTGGATTTCAAGTTCTGATTTTGGCCCGTCTCTGCTAGAAAGATACCAATAGTTAATCATGTCCTGAACTTGGCAGAAACTCAGTCACTCGTTAAAGCTGTTTTGAAAACCAGGCCAGAAAACCTGATCTATAAGGAAAGATTAAAAAAACTGTCAATGTTTAGTCCTGAGAAAAGATTAAGGGGGAACCTGATAACAGTCTTCATATACATTAAGGCCTGCTACAAAGACGATGATGATCAATTGTTCTCCATATCCACTGAAGGTAGGGCAAAAAGTAACGGGCTAAAGCTGGAGCAAGGGAGATTTAGGTTAGATATTGGGAAAAACATTCTGACTAAAAGGGTAGTTAAGCTCTAGAACAGGCTTTTAAAGGAGGCTGTGGAATCCCATCAGTGGAGATTTTAAAGAACGGGTTAGACAAACACCTCGAAGGGATGGTCTAGTTATATTTGACCCTGCCTCAGCCTGGGGGGTGGATGGAGTAGATGACCCATTGACGTTTTTTCCAGCCCCTATATTTCTGTGATTCTATTTCACAAGAGTAAAACTTCCTAGGTAGGTTACTTGCTTAATAGTTTTGTGTAAGCACTTCTCTATGCGATGTCTCTTTTCCCTGAAGTACAGGTGTACTCACAAGGGTAACTTAATGTCTGCAAGATAATACACTCTGGTCCTGCTTTTTAAGAAGACCAGGCAAGGGATGGAGGGGGAGAGAGAGAGAGAATCATATTTTCAGTAGTGCAGTTTCTTTTCCTCAAGAGAAGACATGACTCAGTCCATTTCTAGTGGGCAGCTGTTCATCTTCCAAAAACCTCCTCCCCATTTGGCATTGATTGGCACCCTTTTGGGACCAGCTGGGCAGGACCGTCAAGGGAAGAATGGACATGGACTGAGCACTGACACATCCTAGTGCAGCCCATTGGCAGCCCTGCTCTTTTCTCTGCTGTACCTGCCCTTTGGACATGTGAAAGATTTCAGTCTGCAGCCCCTGCCAGCTGGGCAGATTTCACCAGCACTGAAAATCCTCATGCACATGTGATCCCTGTGCTCACATGTGAGATTTCTTTCCTGTAAGGAGAGCACTTAGGATTTGTTCTTTTTAAAATAAATACTGAGATATTCGGGGCCAGTGTAAAAATATATTTTCCTCCCCCACACTCTTATTAGTAGTATAACAGAGTGCTAAGTGTCTAGGGCTGACCACCAAGGTACTAGCTGTTTCCCCTGCTTTTTACCAGTGGATTTAATATTGTGTGTGGGGGGGTGTTCAATAGCTTAATTAGGCAGGACACTGATGAGCTAATGAGAGCAATCAACCCATCAGCTGGGAACAGTTAAAAGGACAGAAAGGAAATGGGAGGAAGGTGGCTGGCACAGGCCAGGGGACACAGCCTGGTGAGATCTTGCCCTTTTCCTCCCCAGAGCGTGGGGAAAGAGAAGTTTATTGTATGGGGCTGCACCAGACTGCAGGGGTGAACCAGTGGAGGGGTCCCAATATATAAAACACTGTTGCTTCTAAAGTTGGAAGCATCCAGTCTGTTGGTAGTGGTCCAAGAGGGCTGAGTTATAATTGTAATAATTAAAAGGCTGCAAACTCTGTGCAGATGGGGCTTTCATGTCAAACCCTGTTTTAACTTTAGGAAGACACTTGAATTCTAACTGTAGCCGTGGTCGTTTCAATCCCACCAATAGCTAGAGCCATGCTTGCACTCACGTCTCTCAGTGCAAACCTCTCCTGTATCCTTTGTGGTGTGCACAACAACCTTGAGTGCATTGCTTAGTCATCAGAATAGAGGGACTTCTCATGTCCTGAAGAGAGCTACAGCATAACCCTAAATTAAAAGCATCCTGCAGACCAGATCCTCAGCCGATGTAAATCAGCATTGAATTCAGTGTACAACAGCAAAGGATCTGCCCTACGACAACAAGGTGATGAACAAAAAACAGTTCTGGCCAGATTTTCAGAAGAGTTCAGCATGTTGGTGCACATACAGGGAGCAGATATTGTTGAAAATCATTGGGGTGCCTGAATGGGAGGTGAGATGATTTTGAATATCTGGTCCCAGCTGCGGGTACTGAGCCCTTGAAAATCCACCCCTTTAAAAACCTGGTTTGTAGGTTTAGATGTCTACATTGCCAGGGAAACAAAATTCAGGTTATATTTAAATCCGGCTGTACGATCATATTGAATCATTAGGGCCCTTTGCGGCAGGGGGTATGAATGACTGACCAGTTGGATTAAGCCTAGTACCATCAGAAGGGAGCAATCGCACGTAACATTCCTGGAAGGTTTAAGTGATCTGTACAAATACAGAGGAGGGGCGTGTGTTTGTGTGTGGAGGGAGGGTTGACTTCCTTATCTAGTGATCTATTTATGAAATTCCTAGAGAGGAGAAGCTGCACAAAGATCTTGAGGCTGCAGAATGAGGTAAACACTGTGCCACAATATATTTAGCAAACAATAACACAAGCAGCAGAAGAGAGAGAATGGGGTATGCATCTCCTGCCTGGGAGGTTAGTGAATGACTAAAGCTAGGGAAGCGGGAAGATTTCCCTTGCTCCTTTCTATGAATAAATCACAGCTGTGAGTCTGCTAAGAAATCCAGATCCTTGTAACATACTTCCAAAAAAAACCTGGCATTTCCCCTCCTGGTGCGCACACAATCTCATACCCCTTTTGTGTTCTGTCCTACCTACTCGTGGGCCTCCCCAGGGAATTTTGGGCACTGATATTCATCAACTTTATTGACATTTTGAAACATTCAAGAGAAAAGACCCTCTTAGGAGCAAGAGCCTGGCACAGGCATTTCACAGCAAGCTGCTGTCTCTGGAGCAGTCTGAGTGCCTAGTGAAGGAAGAGTTACCGAGGATGAGTCTAAGACACAATACAAGAAAGGCACAAATCAATGTTTAATCAGTGGCAGATAAGACTATCTTTAGCCTGGAAATTTGTACTGAAGCTGGATGGAAAAGCTGATTAATATATCTGTGCAGCCAGTACCATCAAAAAGCTAAAAAGGGGCCAATTCTGTGAGGTGCTGAACTCCCACAGCTCCTAAAGGCGGGCATGTTATACTGGAGATATTCTACTGTTGTTGCTCTGGGTGTAGCCAGCCACCAGTGTAAACACATTGTACTGGATCAGCTCACCCTAGTTTCAAACTAGAGCAAGCCACACCAACACCAGCCCTATATTACACCAGGGCAGCACATCAGTACTTGGGGCTTGCAGGGGTGTAACACTGTTCTGGCTTCCTGGACAGCTCTCAGCACTAGCAGGTTTTGGGGTTTTTTTGCATTCTGGTCTCCCAAGGAGTCCGTGTGCCTTGTGCTTATCCAGGTGGGTGCCCCAATCTAGTAGGTATGCATCTGAGATCAAGGTTCTCTCAGGTGTGGAGGAAGGAAGGGAACTCCCACGCAAACTTTTCTTGTTTGCCCACCCTGTTAGAGAGTCTTTTGCTCTGGAGGGGATCATTACTTATTGCTCTACACTGTGTTTGCTTGGCACATAAGCTGTTTGAATCCAAGTTAGCAGGCATTGGAAAGGTGTCCTACATAGTTTATGTAGGAATCAGGACAGACTTTTCTGTATTCACATAGATCCCCAGCAGTTAAGTTGATGTGTCAGAACGTCCACCCCGGACCTGCTCATCAAGAGCCAATCATCTAGGCATGGAAAGACTGTCAAGTCATGATGAACATGTGCTGCCACTACTGAGAATACTTTTGCAAACCCTCTGGGTACTGTTAGTCTGAAGGGAAGTACCCTGTATTGGTAGTTGTTGGGACCTCGCACAAATCTGAGGAACCTCCTGTAGGAGGCATGACTGTCTGTGTGAAAATAGGCATCTTTCATGTAGAGAGTTATAAAGCAAGTGTCTCTGTCTAGGGATGGGATTGTGGATGCCAGGGTGACCATACAAAACCTCAATTTGCAGATAAAGACACTGACTTGCTGAAGATTCATCTTCCCTGCATCTTCCCTTTTTCTTGATGATCAGGAAGTATTTGGAAGGAAAATCCTTTCCTTGATGTTGATGTGGCACCAGTTCTATGGCACCCCATCAGAAAAGGGACTCCACTTCTTGGGAGAGTGGAGCTTGAGGAGGGAGGAGCGAGGAATACCATGGTGTAGCAAAGCAGATGATATGGAGGATCCATTTGTCCATTGTTATCATTCTCCAATTGTGAGGGGAAAAGCGTGAGGATATCAGAATCGGAGGAGATGGCATCTGAGTACAGGCCTTGAAAGTTCCATCAGAAGTATCTTTTTGCCAGGGATTGATGTTGGAAGGAGGCGGAGGTGGAACGAGGAGCATTGTGTTTAGTTTTCTGCACCTTCTGCTGCTTCCTTGGAGGCTCCTGTTTCCTTTGATGGTGAAAAGCTTGTGAGAGCAGCTTACTTTGTAGGGTTGCTTGTGATATTTCTCTATGTCACTGGTGTGTATATACCCAAGGAACACAGGGTTGCACTAGTGAGTGTAAGTACTCAGTCTTTTCACTGAATAAACGGTTCTCATCAAAAGGCAGATCCTCATGTTGATTGGACACCCTGGGAATCCTGAAAACTGAATCTAAGATTTGTGGCACCTAACTCTAGCAGCTGCCATTGATCTTGATACAATGCATCAACTGTGGCTGTAGTGATGTCCTAGCCACCAACATACCTTTACCAAGAAAGGCTTGAAATTGTGTCCTATCCTCTGAAGGGAACTTATCATTGAACTTCGAGAACTTTGAGTAATTCTCTAAATCATTTTGCTCGTAGAGCTTGGTAATTGGATACTCTGAATTGGGTGCTGGTGGAGGGGAACACCTTCCTACGCAGAAGGCCCAAACACTTGGCCTCTGTATCTTCAGGAGTTGATACTAGGTGATGTTGCCTACTCTTCTCTGTGACCACCTGAACCACCAAAGAGTTTGGGGCAGGGTGGGCAAACAAACACTTTGCTCCTTTGGCTAGAATGAAAACCTCTCTCTTCTGCCATCTTTGGGGGAGTTGCACATGTTGCTGGGATATGCCATAGAGCTCCAGCTGGTTCTAGGACAGCCTTGCTTACAGGGAGTGCTACTCGGCTGAGTCCCATGATTTATAAAATATCCAGGAGCTTGTGATGCGACTCCTAAACTACCCTAGGAAATTCGAGTGTGCCTGCCATTCTCCTCAACAGCTCCTGAAACTGCTTATAGTCATCTGGAGGAGACAGTGAGGCAGGAGCAATCGCCTCCTCCGGGGAGGAGGATGTTAGCCCAGACAATATGGGTGGTGCTGCTGAACCCATCCTGCTCGGCCATGGGTTCTCAGGCAAGCTCTGGTTGGTTCGTAGGAGGGGGCAGGTGATGAGTTTCTTGGTGAGACTGCATGGATTCAGGGTGTCATGCTTATGGGTCCCATGGTCTCCAGGAAGGCCAGTACAAGGAGTCAGAGGTAGGGTGGAGGAGTCTGAAATGCATCAGGTTGCACCGTTCACAAGGAGGGTATCCAGACTTGTGATGATGAGGTAGGACCCAGAAGTTTCTTGATCCCCTGTCTGGGATGGACTCTCTCACTGGAGGTGAAATTGGACCTTTGGCAAAGTCCGATTCCCCTGAAGAGGAAAATGTCAGTTCCATTTCTGTGGCAATGCTTTTGATGCCATCGAAGTTGAAATGAGGATGTGACTGAAGGATGGAATGGGAGATCGGACCCCTTCTTTCATAGTCCCTCTAGACAGTCAGTGTGGAAATCTCCCGTCTGACAATTGGTTCTTCTAGGATGGGAGGTTGTGGGGGATTTTTTTCTACTCTCATGTTGGGTCTGAGGAGAGCAGACCTTGGCCCTGGTTTTGCCCACCCCTGAATCAGTCGTCATTGTGCTAGGAGGAGCACTTCTCAACACTTCTGCCCGAACTAGGATTAGAACAGGTCTGCCCAACTAGGATTAGACTGGGGCCTCATTGCAGAATCCCTGGGATGTTTCCTAAGACTGAATTTCTGTCATTGCTGGGTGAGGCTGGGAAAGGAGCAGCAAATGGTGCACTCCATGAGAAGTGGGCTTTCCCCAGGCAACAAAGGCACAGTTGGTGGTCGTTGATGACTGGGAAGGAGTGTGGGCATAATATTCATCCTGTACTGGGAAGGAAGGGAATTCCCTAAAGAAGTCCCCAAATTCTAATTAGAAATTAATTCTAAGAAACTAAAACTAGATCTAACTAACATAACTCTATTTACAATATTTGCAGGTTTGAAGACAGAGGTTAAGCTTTGGATGCCGAAGGATTCTGATTTAGACCATGTGGCGGTAGAGAAGGAACAGGAGCGGTGGTTGGTTCATGTCACTCCTTATGTCCTCGGTTAGGACTATGAGGAGGTGAACACAGGCACAGACCAATGGGACATTGCTAGCAAGAATTCTGTGGTCTCAGACATGCATACTCCACAGTGGAGCACACGCAGAAAGCAGCACATGAACCAGGGGATCTACCCGTTATAATCACCTTGACTTCTGAACTCAACTATAAGCAATTCATTCTTCTCTAAGGGCCTGACCCTGCTTTCCTCATGCACCCAAAACTCCCACTGAAGTCAACTGTAGCATTTTAAATGACAAACTCCTACAGTTTTTAGAATTTCAGGACAAGGGAACCCACATAATACCAAACTGCCAAAAAAAAAAAAAAAAACTTGGATGAAACAAACCACTAGAATTCACATAACCCTTCTCACCAGATTTCCAGCCCAGTTTTGCCAGCCTGATGTCCCAATAACTTGAAAAGATCAATGCACATGTATTGACCTCAGTGAGTTTACACCAGGGCTGGATTTGAGGCCTGGGCTTTGCACTCAGTCAAACGCATGAACCTTCTGAGGTTCACACACTCCTAGTGAAAAAAAAATAATCTCCATATACATGGAAATATAAAGATCAAATGAGTTTTATCACTCCAGCTTTCATTACAGCATCTTATAACAACATCATAAAAGCATGTAGGAGTAAAAAAGTTAGAAAAGCTCCTAATACTTGACAGTGCAAACATTACTGTCCTAGCACACCTTGGGTAACCGCACAAGAGAGAGCATGCCAGTCTTTTGGTATGCTTCCAGTAACCTCCACAACACTACCTCACACTCCTTCCACTCAGGGAATTCTGTTTATTTAAACCCAGGCGTGATGGGAGACCTTCAAAATGTTTAGATTCAGCAAGTACCTGAAAGGTCCCTGGATGGGTTTGTCTTTTTGGCTAATGCAAAATTGGGTAGGAAATCTCTTGAGAACAGCCTCTCTCGCTGTACCATGGAGCTTCCTGGAAATCACAAGGGAAGAAAAAATAGGTTCAGTTTGGGATTTGGAGGAAAGTTAGGAGGACCTATGGGTGGGCATGAGGTTCTTAAACAATTTGACCTGTCAAGATGTATCTCTAATTTAAACTTTTTGGACAAAATTCATCCTTGACATAAATAGACTCAAATCCCAAAGGACCTGCCAAGGCTGGATTAGGCTCTTCATGGCTGGCTAGTATCAGAAAAGTGCCACTCTAAAATACCAAATTCTCTTTGCTTTCAAGAGATTATTTAATCTAATCTAATATAATCCAGTCCAATTTACTAATCACTATGGCATATGAGCATTAACTATCCCTTCTCCAAGCTCTCATTATTATAATAATATTCTATCTCCAGAATTAATCCTTTCCCTCATATATTTTCATTTTGAAAATAAAAAGTGGGAAATATCTCCCATGGCCGGAAGATCCCATTAGTTTTACCATGTGTGTGGTTCATGCTCCTCTCTCTTTTCACAGCAATAAATACATCTGTGCAGTGATTTTCCTGTCAGCTCCAAGAGTCCCAGAGAGTTCGCCTTTTATTTTAATTATTAACACTTAATTAATATTTTCACCTTCAAAATGTTTCACAAACATTAAAGACACACTATGAATTTAACAGTCACATACTGATATGAATATTTTTTTACCAGGCTGTAACACTTAAAATGCCTGGACTGTAAGAGGTTAAAGAAAATATTATTCTTTATTTTGTTTGCTTTATGCTTTTGACAGCACTTTTAGCATAAACATTTCCACTGTTTTTCCTGCACAGTCAGTCATTCACCTCCCTTGCTTGGGTGGATCTTTTTTTTATGGAAAAAGAGGAGAAAGAGAATTGAGTTGCCTCATTTTCCCAAGCTCTGAATTTGGCCCAATAGAATTTTACTGTTCCTTTATCTACTGGAAGAAATGTTTAAAAGTTTAATTGGCAAATAACGAGATAACTATAACAAGTTAATTAGTTCTCAATTAAGTTGCATTTACCATACATTCTGAATGTGCTCTTAGCAATTAAGTAAAACTAATGAACTTACTATTGTGATTGGGTTTACCATGTTAAGAAAAATAAAATAAAACACACACATAAAAAATAATGCCCATACATATTTTTATAGCACATTAGAAGCAAAGCATGGTCTAGTAAGTATGGCATTAAACCTCCATGGTTGCTGCAGAATCTATAAGGGACATGGCCAGTAAATTTACTCTGGCACACCTAGTCAAATCTGCTATGAACCAGCTGGCTTTCAAGATGGGCCTTCCTGGAAAAAGTTTCCCTGGGAGCATTATGAAAATTTCAAAGGAAGAACAGAGGAAAGGAATCAAAGTTGCTTGATAACATCAATCAGTCAGTCACCTTAGCTTTAAAATAACATAGTTCAGATCATTAAGATGGTTGAATGTGTTGGGAGTGAAATGGAGACCTTCTATGTGACAACAGAAGCTGCAACGCATGAAGGAAAAGGGTCAAACTCCCTTCAAAGATCATTTCATCAGGTGAGTATATGGAGAGCAATTTTTCCCTTTGCCTAGAGCTCCCCTCTTCTTAACGCTCGGTGCAATTAAAGTACCACACTGAGTAGGCATCAGAAGAAAAAAAATTCCAAACTAATTTACATTTTAATGAATTTTTAATTGAACCAAAATCTGTTGTTTCTGTTTAAAGATGCAGTGTTGACTTTGTGGTCTGTGCTGCTGAGAGCCAAGTGGGATCTTAATGTGATAAAAACAATGATAACGCTAAGCTTAATTAGGTTTGAGAGCCTGTCTGGTAAAGCAGCATGGAATATGGGAATAAAAGCGTTCCCTTCCGATCATACCGAATTTAGAAAATGGGAGGCTGGGGCAGGAGCTACATTGCTGGGGCTAGCCAGGACTAGATGTGAAACTCTAGCCAGTGCTGTTCTCGTGCTCTGGGATCAACAGATTTCCAGATCTGGAGTTGGACAGAAACCTGTCCCAAGGGTTTAAAGTAATTAGGACTTTTCTGTTGTGCTTTGATCACAGATAATCTATTAGGATCAAGTGAGCTTAACCCATGTCATCAGTTTCCTGTGACTGTATGGTCTTCTCATGTTCTTCAGCCAGATCCAAATTTTGGGGATAGCCAGCTTCTGAACCTAAGCGTGGATTGAAATGGCCTGTGTTTGTAATGGGCTGAACCAAAACTTGACATCCCAGCATTTCCAAACTTTCCAGACCTGGAACTGAATTTTATAGGCACGGGACCATTTCTAGTTTCCGTATCTTATTGGAACAATCCCCCAGGATAATGAGTGCACTTCTCCCTCATATTGCTGCTGAATGGAGAAGACACACCCTGGCCTGTAGTGAGGGCCAAAGGCAGACACTAGAGATGGATCTGGACTGTAAAGTTTGAATCCACATCTGGAGCCAAACCTTCCAAAGACCAGGGGCTAGAGAAGAGGGCCTGTGATTTCATTTTTAAAACTGGCAGCATGCAGGGATTTCTACTGAGTTTCACACTGCAGATGGGCTGGCCAAAACCCAAAATTCAAACACTCCCAGATTTTTAGCAGGCAGGGGTATGCATGCATGTATAATCAAGTGCCAGATTTCACAACTGACCCCTCTCTTCATGATGGTCTGTAAGGAGGAGATACTCCAGCTTTGTTTCTAAAACATTTCACACACACACACACACACACACACACACACACACACACACACACAC
>ML675644.1:12355049-12382621 GCA_007922155.1 Mesoclemmys tuberculata | reverse complement strand
GCCTGATACAAACTTACCTCCTGCCTCAGGCTTATCTTTAGTATGATCTTAAATAACAACAGACCACTCTCACTGTTTCAAAGATGGTTCCTTACAGTCTTCTGTGTTTCTACTCCTTTTATACGCTTGGGGCCCTCTACTCTTTTTATACTCTTGGGTTGTAATAGGACCCACCTGGTCTGGCTTCAAGGTGAGTCAGCAAAATAGCTCTGCATCTCCATGGAGGGACCTAGCATATGATACACTGTCACATGGATGTAGCCAAAACTCTAGATCTGAATATCCTCAAACTTTGGGATCTGAAAGTTATGACTGGGAGCCCATCTCTACTACCAAGAAAGGTGCTAATTGTGGTGGCACTTTTTGTCATTTCAAACATGGTAGGGTGACCACACAGCCCTTATCTTAAGGGCCATCCTTTATTCTAATGTCCTACATCCCATCAAGGAAACACTCTGTCCTGCATTTAGCAACACTTTATTCTGCAGGCATCATGCAAGGGATCATATCTTGTGTGATTCGTGCATGAGTTTGTGTGGTGTATGATTCTATACCATTAATAAAACATTTGTGCTTTGCTGTTCTGTATTTTTCATACCATTATCCTTTTTGCCTGAAATGTAGGTGATCATTTAACATCTGTTCACGAAACTCAGCACGGAGACACACCAAACTCATCTCACGCATGCCATCAAACAGCTAGCGGGTGACAATAACTTTTGTTCACTACTCACTGGGTTTCACACTCACTCCTCAAAGGCTTGTAATAAAAAAATATCCTTTTGCGCATATTGGGAGTGAAATGGGACACACGCACACATTTACACTAGCTTAAAACCCCTGCTTTATTTTAGCCTGGATCAAGTTTTCTTATCCGCACTCCCCCATCAGTTTTTATACAAGCTGCTGGAGGTTTCATGTTTGGAGATGTTGAGCCCTGTAATGCTAAGGGCTTCCCTCCCCTCCCAGTGTGTCTGCCTGGTCTTTCACTGTCTGTAGGCTCAACTACCCTCTGTGGAGCAGGATAATCAGGACAGAGAGCTCTTTGAATCTTCTCCCACCTCCATGGCTTTGGAAATTATACCCCCCTTTGTGCTTTCCTCCTTTGCACCAGAACAAGGCATCCAATAAAGTTTGCTATCGATTAGAGTGACAAATAAAGTGGCGTGAGAACAGCCCCTGGCCCTGACAGGGGCTTTAGCTCCGCAGAACCAGAACATTAGGGCATTAACGACAGGGGAAAGAAGTCGCTGGGATTTTTGAATTTTAATCATCGGCAATGAGACCCCAAAAGCTGGGAGTGTTAAGAGAGCTAATGCACTGAGTGTAGGAGCCCAGCTGGCTCCTGCTCTCACAGCAGGAACTTGGCTCATCTCCCTGTGCCAGACAATCAAGATGCTGGCTGGGGGGGGCAGGGTGGCTCTGCTGCGGTAGCAGACAGGCAGCAGAGAAAGCCAGCTTTCCAGGATGAGTAGCTGGGGAGGTAACAGTTTTACCAACAGACTGTGGCCTTGTTCAATTTCTTCCTGACTGGTCTGGTGAATAGGAGGGGCCGCTCCATGGGGCCATGTGGCATTGGAAGCCATGAGCTGTGCACACCCAAGCAGCAGGCCCCCCTGTGCTTCCCAGGGAATGCAGGTGTGAGATATCCTTGCACAAGCCGTTCAAAGGGGGAAGAGGGGCTCCTTGCATGTTTCCACCCTTCAGCCTGCTGCACCTGTGTCAGAACATCCACAGTCTCGCCTCTAGGAAAACATGTCTTGAAATCCAATTAAAGGGTGTGAGATCTTGCCACATTTTCACAGAGATCCCCACTGGGGCACAAATATAGTTGTAAAATCTCCGAAGGCTGGCTTGTAGTCTTGGCTCACTCTCTCCTTTCTTCCCACAAAGATGGGCATTTCAAGAAAATTTGCCCTTCTTTCTTCATCTGCCTTTTCCTTTTCTTTTTCCTGCCTCTTTCACCTTCCTTGCTGACGTTGTGGGAAAAGCTGCTGTTAAGTCGGAGTGATTCTTTCATTTTGTTCTGACAGTTCTGAGATTCATGGTCATTCAGATCTCCTGAGGGAGTGAGTAGCCACAGGGAAAGCTCTGTTTTCTACTCTCTTGAGTCTCACCCTTACAGCTGTCAGGTCCTGAGGAATATAGCCATGAGGGGAGATCACTGTTTCAGAGGCAATTTCTTGGATATCTAGGGACAATTCCCTGGAAGGCTTGGAAGATTAGAACCAAGACTTTGAATGGGACCCAGTATTTTAAGGGGGTATAATGGAGTAAGCCAAGCACCTGGGTAATGCACTCCAATGACCTATGTTACAGCTGCTCACCTTCTTTAAGGGAGATTTTTGTCATCCCTTGCTCTGAACAAGTGATTTACAGTTATCCAGCTGGGATGTTGTGAAAGCACGGAGGGCATAGCCTGTAGGAGGCGCAGTCTCTAGGCCACCGAAGATTTGAACTAGGTTCTCGACTATTTCAGATGCAGAAAGGGCCAAGTGTTCCTTCTCAAACTCTGCCAATGAAGTTTCACGCTCTGAAAAGCAGCAAGAATGTTGTTTCTTAAATGCCCTATGAGAAAAACGTTGACCGTTCACATTTATGGCTTATTTCTGGAATTAACAATGCATTATGTAAAGATTTGGCCTAGGAGAGAAGAGGAGAGATTTGACCTACAGGAGTGAAGCTTCTAAAGGGAACAGTCACTGGTCCTTTAAGTAATTTAGTGCAAGATCTCATCGCTGGGGTCCAACTTCTCCGCTGACTCAAGATTCCTGTTCTTCCCTTCAAACCTGATCTTCCCTATTTACTTGCCCCATGCCACTGTTCTCTGCTAATGAGGCCAGCTTGGGCGCCCTCTCTGTCTGTTTCTCCCACAGCCATCTCTGTGCTTTCCTCCACTATGCTCTTCATGCATGGAGCACCCTTCCTGAATGGGTCTGCAAGGCCCTGTCACATCCAGATCTGATTAACATTCCGATTTGAAGCTGTCAGTGGGAGCAATGGGTTCCTGGCAGGACTCCCACTTTTGTTCAACAGCCTGACCTCGGGCACCCAGGTTTGAAAATTTTGGCAAAAGATTTTTATCGATATGAACACACCTTTAGTTCTGAAAGGAAGGGCAGTCTGGTGGTTAATGCACTAAGCTAAGATTTAAGGGAGCTGGCTCTCTCACAGACTTCCTGTGTGACCGTGGGAAAGTCGCTGTGTAGGTCTTCATTTGAGCCGTGAGGTGATTACTAGCTCATGTAGATGTACCTGTTGTCACACTATCTGGAGTGGGTGCCAACCTCTGGGCAGATTGTCAGTCTAAAACAGGGCGGACACCCCAAATTGATGGTGAGTTCTATAATTAGATCTCATCAAGCCAGTAACAAATGTGAACTCCTGAGTCACTAAACAGTCTTACCATGGAGTCACAGACAGTCCCTTTAGACTCTCCAGTCTATCTTGACACCCGGACAAACTGGACTTGGTGATAAATGGTCACCTACACCAAAAATCACACAATATTCATATTGCTTCCAGTCCCCAGAGACCAGTCACTTACCTCAGAACAATTGGTGTCCTAGATCTTACATGAAAGACAATGCCTGTAGCCAATTCTGTAATAAACTATCCAAAGGTTTATTAACTAGGAAAAAGAAATAGGAGAGTTATTTACAGAACACACAAACAAACAAACACACAAATGAGTTACTATCTAAATCCTAAGAGTGACCGAGTTGTAGCGGTCTGTCAATTCAGAGTGTCTATCAGCATGGATCCAGGAAATAACCCCTGGTCCTGGGAATCTCTGGATTCAGTTTGGTTTCTCTGGCCCTGCAAGAGTTCAAACAGCACAGAGAAGAAAAATCTTCACATCTTCTATTTTTACTTCCATCTCCCAGCATTCAAAGCGATAGGACGAGGCCTTATGCATGTATTCCTTCTATGGATGTGATAGGGCCATTAATCAGACCTTTGCATTGCGATCAATATTCCTTGATGGACCATCTGATTTCGATAGTCCTTCTGGATGGGGGGAGGGATGATTCGCATGCCTGGGTTCACAAGTTCAGAGCAAACATTTTCAAAGTTATAGAGCAAAACTGACATATTTCCTTAAAGCCTGGAGTACAGACATTACAAGTCAGAATAAGGCATGCAGCAATTTACAAGCATTTAATAGAATCTAACCACTAAGTACATTGTTATAGGACTAAAACCTATTTTGAGCAAAACTAACAGGTGACCTGGTCTGGTCTCCAGCTGTGAGTTTGTCAGTTCTTAGCTAATGCCTGCAGGCCTGGGAAGAGCTGGCACCTGGTTTGCCAGCGTCACACCTGTGCTAGCTCTGCTCGAGTTAGTGCCTAAAAATAACAGCATGTCCACAGCGGCAGGGGCAGCCGCACTGGCTGGCTGCCCTGAGTATAATCCGGCACCCGGGCTATGCACTCAGGAGGCTAACCCTAGTTTGACCAGAACTAGCAGTAGTGTGTCTACGTGAGCTAAGACTCGTTCCTTCCAGCTCAACTGCAGACATCGCTTTGGCCTGGATCCTCAAAATATTTAGGCACCTAACTCTCATCAAAATCAATGGGAATTAGGCACCTAAGTACTTTGGAGGATCTGTGCTTTCATTCCCTTTCTGTATAATGGGGATAAGATCATTTGTGTCTTGTCTATTTAGATTGTAAGCTCTTTGGAGTCAGTGCTGTCTCTTACTATGTGCCTGTCCAGTTCCTAGCACAATTGGGCCCTAGTCTTGGATAGAGCCATTAGACGCTATTGTGAATGAATAATTGTAATAAATAATATAATTGACAGAAGAATTCACACACAACGCAAATGTCTAAGAGGGCGGAAATGTTTCTCATGAGAATGGTTTCTAAAGTTTTCCACCAGGTGTCCACAGCGGCTCCTTAAACAACAAAGCACATGGAGAGAGAGAGGGAGAAGAAAGAAGGTATGTTTAAATCAAAACTTGAATTGAAACATGTCACTGCTATACGCACATACAAAGATTGGCAGGCTAGGGCAAAGAACAAGATAGAATTATGCTTCCAAGGTGTTTAAAAGCCCTTCCCATTCAATAGGAGAGCTCCCCATTTGCAAAACATTTATTCAAGACTTAATTGAAAATAAATCCTTGAATGTAGCCACTCTATTAAGAGGCTACACAATGGCAATGGCCTCTTCAATCATCTTCCCATTCACTCACTAATCAGTGGAACATATGCAAGCGAGAGTGGTAGGAGGTGAGGACTTGCCCTGCCAGTGGGGTCCCTTTCTCTGTCTCCCTCCCCCACCCCACCTCCCTCTAAAAGGATGCCCATTCACATGCTAATCAGCAGCAACACTGATCAAGAAACATGAGAGGGAGCACTTGGACAGCAGATCAACTCACTGCCTCAGTTAGAAGTCAATGGTTTCTGCCAACTGAGGCTATGTCTACACAACAAAGAGAAGCCAATTTATGTTAGGTCGATTTACAGTCACTGCATTAATTACTGCTGTGGCTCATGGCCACACTCCCCTCCTTGGGTCGCTGGGGTGCATCCTCACCAGGAGCGCTTCCACCAACCTAAGAGGGACAGTGGGGGAGCTGAGAGCCTGGTCTCTGAGCTCCGCTGGCACTCCCCCTCTCACTCCTCCGGCTCCCTGTTCCCTGCTGGAAGTGGGGGAAGCTGGCTGGGGCTTTTTGCCTCCCTGTTCCCTGCCAGACAAATTTCACCTGGTTTGGGGGTTCATTCTGAACATTTCCTTCAGCTCTGTTGCCCGTCAAGAGAAAACGCTCCTTAGATATCAGTATATGATGCTAAGGATCCATACACAATGTGTGGCTTAGACCTCACCTGAGATCTGCTTAGTTACCCGTAGTTGCACACCGCGGCCAAAGCAGCTAGAAGCTGCATCTCTCAGAAGCAGAGCGGTTCCCTCAACCCCCAGGCCCCAAACATGCTGGTCCAGTGAGGCAGGGCTGAGCTGCTCAGGAACAGCAGCAAGGCGGTATTTGGAAAGTTTTGAGAACAAAGGGGGTTGAAAAGAGGGAACGGGAAGAGAGATCACCACTCCCCTTGCACTTGCAACCTTCAGTCATTCATTGAGCTATTCCAGTTCCCTCAGCCCCCCTCCCTACCCAAGGTCTATTCTAACACCTCTATTCTGTCCTACGCAGGTTCTTACACCAGCCACATCATGATCGTCTCTGAGCTCCTTGCACTAAGCAACACGACCACCATGTTGGGCCCATTCCCAGCCCTGCTTCCTCCCAGGCGGGAAGAGGAGGAAGGCAGACACACGCGCTCGCCCCTCTCAGCGAGCTGGCATGAGCGCTTATAGTCCAACCTATGTGGGCACAGAAAAGTGATTCATGAAAACTCTTCTTAGTGCAAGGGAACAAGGAGGCTGAGAGAACCCTAGGCTGTAGGGGGTACCACTGGGGTGCTACACGCCAGCTTATTCCTTGCCTACAGTGGGTTCTGGGTCACAGCCTTCTTGTGTGTGGGAAGGAAGTTGCTTGACAAAAATAACCTACCTCAGCAGGGTGCCACGGACCATAAAGGCATCTGTAAAAGCACGTTGAGATCTTGCGTGGGGATGCTCAGGTGATATATGTCTCAGTTAATTAATGGCATTTGTTCTTCAAGGATAGAATCTACCCTCCAGCCCCTTCCCCATCCAGAGATGCACCCTTCATTTCTTTGTCCTCAAAAGAGGGGAAGAAAAACATCACTGGCTTCTGGTGAGCGAGGGATGAAATTAACCAAACAACATTTGGGCCAAATGTAAGGAAATAGATGGTGGAATAGTCTCTTTAGGGAAGCTGGGGGGAAGCCTTTCTGCATCATTTGTAACTGGAGTGGACAAAAGCACCAGAGAACATGTCCTAGGATTACTCCAGTGCTGGCAGAGATAGTATGGACCCAATGATCTGATAGGCTTTTTCCATCTCTAATTTATGTGCTTTCCCTCTTCCCAAATCCAGGAGATGTCTCCTAAGTAGAGACAATTTTCTTCACCTGAGATGCCTCTGCCACATGACGTGCCCTGCAGAATGATGTCTATGTCACACCCACTGGCTTTCTGCGTCCACATGGTTGGGAAAAATACAAAGCTCTCTTGTGTTCCTTCTTAGAGACAAACTAGGTTGGCATCCGATGAAACCAGGGCTCTGTCTAATATTTGGAGCACATCCATTCAAAGAGGCCAGGCTGGAGCGGAGGAGCCCTTTAAAAGTTCAAAATGATTTAATTAAAGGTGACATTTTGAAAAACAAACTTAATAGATGTTGACCTCATTGGGTGTCTCTGTTTCACCATTGCTGCAGGTTAACAGAAGGCGAGAGTCTTTTTCCTTTTTTAAACTTTGTGAATGCAGCTGAAATCCCGTCATGAAAATCTCCTTCTATGAACCCACTTCATTTGCCTGACTCTAAAAATAAGCAGAAGGCAATCAGTCAACGTCTGGGTGGAGAGCACAGAATATATTCTCCCCATCAATGCACAGCCACCAACCTACTCCTCATTAAGCCGCAATGATTCATGACTGGCTCCTCTGGCAGAGGCACAGGATGACTTCAGCCCTGAATTGTCCTTAATGTCTGCAGGCATTTAACTCTGGAGGTGACAACATATGTGCTCAACCAGGGATTGCTGTAGACATCTTGAGCCTGACTCTGTGCTCCGCTGTGCTAGCGTAACTCTGCTGACTTCAGCAGAAGTATGATGTGAAACTGGCCTGAAGGAGTAGAGAATCAGACCCTTTCTATTTAGCCCTGTCAATTGCTTTTGCGGGGAGAAGGGGAGGGGAGGGAAAAAAAAATCAAATCATCACCAACAACCTTCCCTCCCCCAGAGGATTTAATTTATTTGAGTAATGCACAGGGATGCACGGGGCAACAGGGTAGCACAGCACTTTCTAGACTGCATTTGTTTTTCGAGTTGAGCTAAAATGGGGCAGTACAGATTAGGCAGGTACTTCTGAAAATAAAAGGGTTTAGGAGCCTATGAACTCAACATTCAAGTGCCACTGGTGATGTGCAATAGCCAGTCTGAAGCTGCAAAGGTCAGCTGGGCTCCAAGTGTGGCATCTTTCCATAACAATAGTAGGTACACCACACACGGGTTTATCACAGCTCAGAAAGGAGAATGGGCTATTCCCCATCTAAACAGCTGAGTAAGAACTCCTGTCTGATCTTAGAAAGGGTGGGTCCATGGGCTTTTCTGCCCTGGGCAAAATCAGCATTTCAGAATGTAAGGGGAAACTAATGAAATGCTAAATGTGGCTTAGCACTCAAGCCAACCTCTGATTTCAAGTATGCAAGTTAGTTATTCCCAACTGCTTGCTTCTGCAAAGGCGGGCAGGCACCCATTTTTGCGCATGCAAATTGGGCAGTTGACTTCCTACCAGGCCCATTTGTTCAAATAATGGGCTGCTTGCATGTGCGAAAATGGAGGCCTTTCCACTTTTTGTGGTGCAATCCGTCGTGCATGCAAAATGGGTGCATGATATCGGGGCTGAACACGTGCCCCGTGGGAGATGCTGTTTTTCATTGACCCTTTTTGTCCCTTAACCGCATGGAGTCAAGAGAGGCAAAACTTTCCAATAGAGATAAGTGAAAGGGAATCTTGAAATTCATCCTAGATAAGGATTTTTGGCCGCGACACTGAACATTCTTCCACTAATGAAATATTTATTCTGACATGTTGCCTAGCAATGACCAGCTCTCCTGGAATATCCAAGAGATAAAATAGATAGTGGGGTGCGGCGAGGAGGGAGCAGTTACTGAAATAAAACCACCTAAGAAAAACAACTGCAAATGGACACTGATTCTGCCACGTTTGTAACCTTTTACTGGTAATAGATGAAGAAAAGGTTTTGCTTGGTAAAGTGGCTGCATTGGCCAGAATAATTTACCAGCTGGGTGGAAATGTAGCCGATAGAGGACTTTAAAGAGATAAAAGCAGACAGACTGTCAGAAAGCACTTATCTGTCATGCACCAAAATGGTTTATTTTTTGTCACTGCCTGCTGATGTGTGTCCTGACAGGGTGTCCTGTGGTGTTTTCTTCTCTCTCGCTGTCAAGCTGCCAAAGCTGATTAAAGTGAACGGAGTTCTTCCATGAAGTGGGATTTACTGAAACAGACAAATCAGAAAACCACAAATAGTCAGGTGGTTACACCTTTGAGGGGCGGTGGGTCAGCTCAGGAAAAGGGAGAGATCCTGACTTGCAGAATTTCACAGCAGACCTTGGATATTTTGTCATTTTTATGCTCACTGTTCATTCGGAATATTTGGAGTGTTCCCATTATTCTACGTCTCAGGTTTTTCTTCTGTGCCTGAATGGTGGTCAGCCTGTGAAAGTACAAAGTAGCTCTGCAAAACAGCTCCTTTACGAAAAACGTGTAGCACATTTATCCCCTGAGGGAGTGCTGTATCTCTCGGAAGACAGGAAAAAGGAGAAAAAAACTCCCTTTGTAAAAGGAGATTGTCTCATCACTTCAGCAATTATTTACTGGAGTCTTTGCAGAGGCCAGATGTTAATGGACGGGCTGCAAAAGCCTCATTGCTCCATTTACAGCCAGTATTGTCTATAATGATTTTGCTATTTCTAGGGTGGCACAATCAATCCATCTATCTAAGGGACTTATGTCAGATCTGAGGCCCTCACAATCTTCCTCACAACACACTTGTGAGGTAGGGAAATGCTATTATCACCATTTACCAGATTCACAGAGTTTAAGGCTTGAAGGGGCCATCAGATAATCTGGTCTGATGTCACAGGCCATTGCATTTTATTCAGTTTCCCCTATGTTGAGGCCACTGTGTGTCTAATGAAAGCACATCTTGAAGAAAGACATTGAGTCTTGATCTGAAGACATCACAAGATGGAAAATCTACCACTTCCCTTGATGGTTTGTTCCTGGTTAATCACTTTCACCGTTACAACTATGGGCATAATTTCTAATCCGCATTTTTCTGCTTAGGCTCAGTGGGATACTGAGGGAAAGGGGCTAAGTACCTTGACCAGGGTTGTATAGACAGTCCTTGGTAGAGCAAGGGATTGAACCCGCTGTCTCCTGAGTTCCCGGCTAGCACCCAGCCATTGGACCACCCTTCCTTGCTTGAGAAGGAGGTCTTTGAGAGTCCTCCTCTTAGGAGCGGAGCAATTGGTGTTAGCACGCTGAAAGGAGCAGGCCTTTTAAATTTGCCTCCAAGTGACGTCATAAAAGCAGGTGGCTACGAGCTTTGCTGAGCACACCTGAGGAGAGGAGGGGCAAAGGTGGCTTGAAGCTACCCTTCCACCACACCCCTATGGGCATCTCAGCGCCTCGTGTTGTTTAAAGCAGCCTCAGAGTTGTTACACCAGTGAGGATCAGCGAAAAGTAGCTCATGTAAGCCAGACCCTCTCCCACCCTTACCAGGGAAGTGGGGACGGGGTGACATAGAGTCAGCTGTGCAGGTTGGGGGAATGATCCAGTGCCCATTTAGGCTAGAGAGCCAGGCAAAGGCTAGAATCTGGCCCATGATATTTAGTTCTGGACACTATATTATTGGAAAGATATTGACAAACTGGAGGGAGTTCACTGCAGAGGAATGAAAATGATCAGGGATCTGGAGGGAACAACTTATTATGAAGGTATGACAACGCTCTTCCTCTGCCTCGGTGGGTCCAGCGCTTCCTTCTAGCGGTAGGTCAGGGAACTGCTTCACCCCTTCGAGTTCTTCCACCCTCCAGTGGTGGGGGAGGGTAATGCAGCCGCTCTAAGATGGCCACTCCCTGCTGGCTCCCGGTCCTGTCTCTGGTTCTCACAGGCCCTTGCCTCTTTACTAGGGCTCCTACCCCTCCAGTGAATGGCCAGTGGGCCACTGGGCGGGGCAGTGCTGAACCAAATGTCCAGTTCTGTCTTCCTCTTCTGGAAGGGTATCTTCCCTTAGGCCTCCAGGCCTGGGAAAGGTCCTTTTCTCTCTTTGGGCAGGGTTTTTCCTCCCCCCAGTCTTTGTACCTGCAGGGCTCTCTCCTGCCAGCATCCTGCTCCTTCTCCTAAACCCTCCTGGTTCCTGACAGTGTCTTGCCTGCTCACACTCTGGTAGCTCACCCTCACAACTCAGCCACACCCTTTCTCTGGTGTGTGGGGGGGGAGGCTTTTAACAAGTCCTGGGTGGGGCCTTGATTTG
This sequence comes from Mesoclemmys tuberculata, assembly GCA_007922155.1. NCBI lineage: Eukaryota > Metazoa > Chordata > Testudines > Chelidae > Mesoclemmys > Mesoclemmys tuberculata. The sequence goes on along the minus strand of ML675644.1, from coordinate 12,371,461 downwards.
CTCCAGGTGTGTTAATTAACCTGGAGTAACCACTGCTCAGCTACCAGGGGAAAAGGGGCTTGCACAGCCTGGGGCTGATATATTGGTCTTCTAGCGCTCTCCGGTAGCCACCTGGTCTAACCCTGTCACAATGGATTTAACAGAGCTCGAAACATCCAGGGTGGGTAAGGGATGAATGCGTGGGGACCTAACAAGGGTAAAACTGTTTGAAGGTGTAAACATCAAGGACGGAGATGAATTATTCAGGGTGCTGCATACCCAGGGTGGGAGCATAATAGAGAAAATCCAGGCTGCATATAAGGAGAAACATTCTCACAAAACTGAGGAAATGTCTCTCCAGGCGGTGGTGGAAGCCTGAGGCCATCATTTGGGACTTGTACAATTAGACTGGGAAAAGACTAGTATATGTGCAATAGGAAACATTCCTGCCATGGCAGGAAGATGGACTGTATGATCTAATAAGTCATTTCCACCTTCATCTTTGATCCTCGCTGTCTCTGTGAACGTTGGCTTCATTTTGCCCGGTGTATGCAGACAGCTCAAATTTCTGCCCCATTCCTGTTTTGTAAAAGCTTTCTCAGTTTCATCATTTTGACAGGCTGACTCTATTAAATTATCCACTCCCACTGGGCTGGGGAGGCAGGGGAGGCACATGCTATTAAAAAGTCCCTGACACCTTCCTTCCATACGGCAAAGCTCAAGGCAGCTGAGTTGGTTTTAATGATGCTTGCTAGGGAAGTAACTTCTTCTCTTCCCTTTCATTCTGAGTAGACGTGGAACAGGACACCTGGGGGGTGAAGAGGAGGAAGCAAGGGGGAGGGGCAACCCGACGGGAAACTACTGGCACTTGCTCAATTGCTCATTTGGCTGGTAGAAGGAAATTGTTCTCTCCAGGTTGGGGGTTTGTTTTTGAGCTGTCCAAGGTCTATGGAGCACTCACATTACCCTCTCTCCTCAGTGACTGGATACTGAAACAAGGTTATATCCTCTTCCCCTTCTGACTTCTCATTTAAGAGTCAGTGCAAAGGAACAAAATTGCATGCCTTGTTCAATAGACAAACCTGGGGCTCCTTAACCTTTGATGACTAAGTTAAACTCTGAAATAAACTGAATAATCATCAGATTTGTAAGTAACAGTTACATGCTCAGAAGAAGTTTTATTGAACAACCTGAGAAGGCGAATGTATCTAGTTGTTAACCTTCAGGCAACAGACACTGGAACATGCATTCCTTTAAATGTTACTTACAAATAAAGAGGTAAAATCGGGTCCCGCAGAACACCAGATCTCGGGCCAGCTGAACAGGTCAGGCACATCTGCACGAGACGTCAGGCTCTCGTAAATTACCAGTGATGTGTCATTAGACAGATAACTCACCCTAGTGCTGACTTAAAAACTGTGATCTCAAGTCACTGCCCTTCAGGGGATTTCAAAGACACCCAGTGCACACCTCATGCCATCACTTCTCCTTGAGGAACATAGTGGAATCTAATACTTGGAGCAGGGGAAAAGGCGTCAGATTTCCTGGGTTCTAGTCTTGGATCTGACAGTGACTTGTTGGATGACCTTAAGCAAACCCCTTCACCTCTCTTTGCCTCTGTTTCCTCATCTGTACAACTTGGTGACCTATATTTTCAGATCTAGGGTGGAAAGGCACTTTATAAGTTATTGTATTATTACTTCAGAAATCAGGTACGGTAAGTGTGCATAGACTCACTGATTTTTAAGGCCAAAAGGGGTCATTATGCTAATCTAAGCAGACTTTCTGCCCATAAAATCTCACTCAGCAATGTCTGCATCAAGCCCATAACTTCTGCTCGAGCTGTAGCATATCTTTTAGAGAGATATCCTGTCTTGATTTAAAAGCTTTAAGTAATAGAGAATGCACTTCATCTCTAGGTAAATTGTTCCTTATTATTAGCCTGAATGTATCCAGTTTCAGCTTCCATCCATAGTCTCTACTAATTTTTCCATTAGATAAAAAGCCTTCTACTACTAGAAATCTCTTCCCCATCCAGGTACTTGTAGGCCATGGCTGAGTCACTCCTTAGCCTTCTCTTGGTTAAGCTAAATAGATTTAGCTTCAGAAATCTCTCACTATAAGACATGTTTTCTAAACCTCAAATCATTCGTGTAGCTCTTATTTGAATCCTTTCCAATTTTTCAACATCCTTTTTGAAGCATAGACTCCTGAACTGACATAGTATTCCAGTAATGGTCTTACTAAAACTGTATAGAAAGGTAACACCACTTCCCTGTTTCTATGTGATATTCCTCTGCTTATACATCCAAGCATCACATTAACCCTCTTAGCCTACAGCATTGCATTGGGAGCTCATGTCCAACTTGTCATCTACCATGACCTTAAATCCTTTTCAGTGTTCCTGCATTCCAGAACGTGTTCTGGTGCTGACTCTCAAGTATCTTGTTTGTGACTTGTGTTTATAATTAGGGATAAAATGAAGAACTGGAGTTCTCTTCTGCTAAATCCAAACCACATCTGGAAAAGTGGCTTCTTTTGTGCTTGGATCTGACCTGGAATAAAAACTGGAGGAGCAAATTCTAATCTGGGGGTTCAAATCCAAGCTCCCCATCCCTGACATTTGGGATTTGATTTCATTTTCAGGTTGGGGTCCATCTCCGGAACACATGGAAGACAGCATTCGGCTTATAAAAATGGACTGATGTTACTCTTTTTATGACAGTGACATATGACAAGTACACAGTAGAGAAATGGTGTCAGAAAAGAGGTGGGAGAAATTGTTTTAAAATTCATATCAACAAGATGGGAGAGGAAGGAGAAAAATTAGGACCCCAAGCTCTTGGCATGGAGTAAAAGGACAAAATATATCATCAGAGTGTCAGAGAGGGCTAGAATTATACATGTGAGAAAGGGAGAGACGAGAAATTTAGATAGAGAGAGGTGAGATTTTCCTGGCATGCGTGTGTGAGAGAGAGATTTTTTGTCCTCTGCTGGAGAGAATGTTAGACCCATTCAAATTTGTGCAATTCTGTCACCCTCTAGCATCCACAGAGATTTCTTAATAGTACCTACAGACTCACAAAGGGTCTGTGCTAGTGTCACTACAGATCAAAAGTAAAGGGACTGCAGTAGAAGATCCTTAGTACTGTACCTATGACCCCAGGGCTGTGGAACTATATGATCCTTCTCCTACACCAACAGCAGCCTCTGTAAACCATTACACAAGATCCTTGTGGATGTCTTTTGAATTACTGTGGGACCAGCACAAAAGAGTTTTAGATACACCCAGTAAGGACCAGGAAAAAGGAAGAGGCTTTAGCAGTGCAGACAGTGAGGAAAAGACAGACCTATGCTCTACAAAGGAAGAAGTGACTTCATGAGAGCCTGGATATGGGTAGAGAAGGAAGATGGAGAGTCAAGCTTGACACTGAGGTTGAGAGCCAGAGACGTACAAGGGACTGTGGTGTTATCAATGAGGAGAGAGAAGGCAGGAGCAGAGAAAGTAAGTTTTGGAGAGCTGAGTTTGAAGTGGCTGTTGGACATCTTGGAGGTGGTTCCAAAGGGTCACAGGGGAATTGGGCAGAGAGGAAAGGTCAGGGGTAGAGAAGTAGATGTGAGAATTATCCATACAAAGAGATAATTGAAGAGAACAGATGAAGTTGTCAGGCTGCTAAGAGGGCAAGTTGAGGGGACTGAGGATATAACCATGAGGAAAGCTAAGAGCTAGGGGAAGAGAAGAACTGCTAAAGGAGATGTGAAAGGTATGGTGAGCAAGGAAAGAGAAAGAAGTTTGCTTTGTAAACTTCCTCTTCTAAAAAAACCCAGAAAAAACAGCTTGTAATATAACGTATTTGCTACCATACTACTGGGAAGGTCCTCAAGAGATCTTCTACACCAGTTTCCAGCCTGCCTGGTCAATAGCTACATGTGATCGTCTAAGAGATTTCTGTATTACCTTGTGCAGAATTGGACCAGAGGAAAGGTTGTTGCATTATTTCCCATTTCATAAGTTAACAAATGGCAGATGATGGTACTGCAACTATTTGGTACTGCGTGTCCAGTGGAGTCTATTGTGCTCTTGGTAAAGAAGCAAGCATTTTCCACAGGATGTCAATCAATAAAATGCTTGTGTTAATTTGTATTGATTTATTTGCCTGTCATTCTCTTCTTTTTGAGTTTCTTATAATAAGAAAACCAGCACTCTACGATGTGCTCAGAGCTCTTTCATTGCTCTGTTATGTGTCAGCCACTGCAGCGGCAAGCAAAGATCTCATGCAAAATCCATCTTGTTTAGGGAAACCCAAGATCCCTCAAGGAAATAGTACTCTGAAAAACTCCCAGCCGTCTTGGGGCACAGTTGGTTCTTTCCAACAAGGTACTTGAAGGCATTATGAGTGGCTTAGCCTCACGATGGTGACAAAAGCTACTTATCCAGCTATGGCAGCATTAAAACTTCCCATGCATAAAGGGATGGACTAATGGTGCTTATGCTTCTGATATGGACAGCTTTTTCTCCAAGACTTCTGGCTTCTGTTGTGCCTCGTTTACTAGACAAACAGGTTTCAGGCTATTCTCAGCTCAACAGGATCATGCCAGTGTAACAAAATCTCCTATTCATGCTCCCGGGGGAGCGGGCAGAGCAGTAACCTCTAGAGATTACCTCCTGCTCTCCAGGGGTGAAGTTACGTAAGGGTGACCCTCGACTAGAGAACTGCCAAAAATGAGGGAGATGGGGTGGAACCAAGAACCGACTGTCAGACTGCTGAACAGAGAACGTGCTTTGTCTAATCAGCTCTGGAGCAGATCCTTGCCTGTTGAGTCCGAATAAATTACCGTGATATATACAACAGCTCCGTGTTATCTTCTGCCCCGCCGCAAGCCTGCTCCCTGCTGGGCATGTGACAGCACAGAGAGTTTTTGATACTAGCCTCCTAGAACAAGGCTGTGTCTCTGCCATCACAATGATCAGCAACGCCAGGAATAACAATGGGGGAAGTCAACAAGACTGTTGAGGCTTTATTCCCACTTCACTGGTGCCTCCCCAGCTATTAGTGCCTGCTATGGCCCATTGCTTCATTCTGGGGGCTCCTTTGTCCCCCCCCCCATTCTTCCAAAGCCCTCTCTTGTAGCTGAACTTAATGTGGTCTATTAATTGGAGCAGAATTCTGAGCGTCAGGCTTCTGGGGCCTATTCTCAGTGCTGTCGCTGACTCACTGAGTCCGAGCGAGTTGACTAACCTCTCTGTGCCTCAGTTTCCCCATTTGTCAGATGGATAATACTTATATCGCCCAGTAAGGCTTAGTAAGTGTTGGCAAAGGGCTCAAATCTCTTTGGATGAGTGGGGCTGTGGAAACGCAACATACTATTATCGGAGGCAGAGCAAAGCACCATTATCTGACTAGCAGCAGTTACTCCCGAGAGAACTCTAGTAGGCTGCTCATGCCCGATAGATTCAATGGGTCACCTCTGAGATCATGCAGCTCTTTGCTGATCTGAGCAAAGGGAGTCCCTGCTAAAAATAAAAACACACAACTGCTGCTCAGCAAAGTAGGCTGATTTTTTTTAAAGTTCTTGTTTCACGGAAGTTCTCTTAAAAAAATATAAGAGCAAGACCCTCTCCTCTCCCAAATAAAGATAAAAACAGAGGCCTCAATGCTGCACTGAGAAGCACATGCCAGCATGGGGCTTATTACAGTATCATGGCAGCAGAGAAACGGGGGGGGGGAGGGTGTCTACTGAGATCAGCACAGGCTGGGGAATCTGGAATTCCTAGATCTATTATCTGCATCACTGTAATGCCTAAAGGCACCAACTGAGATTGGGACCCCACTGTGCAAGGTGCTTTGAGAAGATAAAAGGGTGGGAAGGGGAAATACATGCACAGAGAGTAAAGTGACTGGCCCAAGGTCATGCAGGAGGTCAGTGGCAGAGCCAGGAATAGAGGCTGTATTGTCTAGTGGATAGCACACTTGTCTAGGATTCAAGAGGCTTGGATGCTGTTCCCAGGTCTGTCTGTGGTCTCTGTGGTCTTGAGTAAGCCACAACGGAGCTCTGTGCCTCAGTTTCCCCAAATGTAAAAAAGGCTAATAATACTATCTCATAGGGGAGAAGGGTTGTGAGGATGAATTGGCTACAGTGCTTTGAGTATGTAAAGGTCTACATATTGTTACTGGATTTTGGGGCAATGGTTTAAATGGCACACCAATTCTTTAACCCCAGTTCAATGCCAGCACAGGAAAAAATTACTCTGAATTTTGCTGCCTGTGGATTACATCCAGTTAGATTTTAGGATCAATGGGGCTGTAGAATTGCAATACAAGTAGCTGTGCTTCGAAGAAAATTGCTGCTGAAGTGCCATGTCTTCTGTGCTGAGATTGTCAGCTAAAACGCAAATTAGCGCTAATTGGGATGGTGGCTTTGATGATGCAAACCCCAGTCCACTGGGAATTGGATCAAGATCCCTAATCCATTCAATTTAGGCTATTGAACAGATATCAGATGTTAATTACTGTCAATCACTATAGCCCTGTGCCACAATGTAACCCAGTGACTTAGAGGTGAATGCTCTGTAGCCAATTAACACAACCCTTGAATCATCCTGTGACTCCAAATAAATGACTTTGAAACATTAATTTAACAGTAATTTACCTGTGCTTTATGTTGCCTCTATTTTGAGTGCACATTGCGTGCGTTAAATACTTTGTGAATACACAACAAAAACCCTGGAGAAAATAAATAATTTCTATATTGGTAGGACTAGCGACTTGACAGACTCATTATAGAACAGGATGCAGGTTTATGACGGGCACCAGCCCAATCTTATCTCCACTTTGCTTTTTGAAGAAGGAAAAAAGTGCTTCTGAAATAAATAGGAACAGGCAAGCCAGTCTGGAGCATATACAAACCCATATGACCTTTCATCCAAGATACAAAGTGGTCTCAGAGAAGAACCATTTTGGAGGGAGAATGACCTATGTCCTTCCTACTATTTTTCAGTTAGCTGCTACTCTGCCAGAAGTACAAGCAGCGTAACACTTGTGAGCATGCACAGCGCTGCTCAAATACAAAGGAAGACAGACTATAGGGCTGGTAAAAGATTTTCTATTAAAACCTTTTTCAATGGAAAATTTGGGTTTTCAGTGAAATAAAACTTTTCATGGCAAATGTCTGCTTTCCTCAAAACATTTCAATTTTTCATTAGAAAACCAAAAATTGTCAGCTAAAAACTATCCCCCTCCTTAGAGTTTTGGCAGATTTCTGCTGAAATGTTTCAGTTTGGGGATTTTTGTCAAGGACTCAAAAGTTTCCACAAAGACCCTTCCATTTTTCGGACCAACTCTATTAGTCTATGCTCCAAAGGGCTTTTTGTATAAATCACATGCAGACAATACAGTCCAAAAATGAGAGGTTGAAAGTTTAAGTGTCAAGCATTAAGAGGCTTTGCATATATGGGTAAACGTGTTGGCTTGCATGCGTACATCTATACTTGGTGGATTATTGTTGAAAGACTTCCTGGAGGAAGTATACTTTACAGAGGGATATAATACAGGGACAGAAGCCGTTTTTCTATTCCCATGCTATTGTCAACTCTGTTTTGGAGGTCAAAGGTCAGACAATTCAGGTAAGATGCTTATATGAGCCTTGAGAGGTTTGCTCACTTGCTTTCATCAGTGGAGTATGCTTCTCACTGGGCATACCGCAACCTTATCTCACTCAACCCAGTCATCTTCCCACCGAAATGATCTAATTAAAATGACCTTCCCAGGAGCAGCGTGAGCAACCCCCTGAGGCTGACCTACAGTAAGGAGGGTGATGTTGAAACATGCAATCAATCCTCCATGGCTGAATGGATGGGTTGGTCCTGCACAGCAATCTTTGAATGTAACAGAAAAATAGGAGAAAGGGGGAACCTCACAGAGGAGTCTCACACCTAAATTAAACTCACAGAGCGTTCACACAACTAATTAGACAAAAGAACCAGCCTGGAAATGCCCAGGATGATAAAACAGACTGTTTTGTTGGGGCAAATCTGTTTTTGTTATAAACTGACTTCTATGGCAGGCGCAGAAACATTTCCTAAGGAGGAGAACACCCCTTATTTTATGATAAAAGGCTCCACTTCTCAGTGGAGCTGGTACCTGAGCAAAAAATGGAGCAGGTCACACTTTTCAAGTCTTAGAAAAAACATGCGAGGAGGGTGAAAGCTCCTAATTATTGTCTGAGCTGACTGAATTGACAGGTATTAGCTTTGGGGAAGCCTATGGCTGGTTAGAAGAGCATGTCAGCAAATGCACACAAATGAGGAGGCACCAGGACAAAGAAACTACAGGAAAAATAATGCATAAAACATAGACACAGATTATGCAAATCTGAGTCTATGACATTTCCAGGCACTGATTGGGAAATAAATTTGATTTACTTAAAGACCCTTTCAGCAGCAATGTGCTGTCTTTTCGGCTCCTGGTAGACCTAATCCAAACTCTTTCCTCCCTTCCTCTGCTCTTGTGTTTTGTATCTTAGGTCAAGGCCAGGATACTCAGAGGACTAGCAAATTAGTAAAGTCTTTCATTTAGTGCATGTCCCATAAGTGAGGCTTAGGACATGGTTGATGAACTGATAAGGGTTGTTCTGAGCTTGTCCTAAATGAAAACAACTCTTTGAATAATCTTCTGAGCTGCACCTTTCTTGCTCCTTTGGATGCTATGCTATATAGAGATTTGCCTCCCATGTAGCCATATGAAGGAAGTTCTGGGTGGAGAGGAAAAGAAAGCATTCTGAAATAACTCTTAGATTACGCTGACAGTAAGTTTACTTGCTGCTGTGCTTAGAAGAGAATGCGAGTAGTAGAGGTAGGGTGAGATAAGAGACAGCAGATAAAGGACATTCTGAGATGGTAGGAATACTCAATAAGCACCAACAGATGTGATCGTTGATAACAACAAACTAAACCTGGTCCTACACTGAGTATCACCCACTATCAGGAGGATCTTCTGACACAACAGGGGCCACTTTCTACATCCTACAAGCTCCCCTCCTAAGCCCATCTCTCCTTGGCATTAGTGACCTACTGAGACTGGCCAATGGCCTTATGTATTGGCATGAGGCCACCTTAGCAAATGTTCAGGAGGACAGGCATGCCAGGAGGCATCATGTGCCTCTTCACTGAGTGCTATTGGCTGGATTTCTGCCCAAGCATGGGGAAATGTCAATACACCTTTGCTGCCCGCGACAGAGCTGCAACCATTTAGCATGTACTCAGAAGCCTGTCCCGAGCATCTGTCTGGCTTGAATAAACAGCCACATCATCCCACTGGAACGGTCCATATTGTGAGCCCTGGTGGACTGTTTGACAGCCTATCTGACATGAGCCTATTGGGTTCCATCCATTTCTTAGGGGACAGGTCTCCAGATCAGAAAAACCACTGCCATAGTTGTCCCACTCGTGACAATCACAGTACAGACAGAATGGGCCAGGGAGTCTTCAGGTGAGGGGCGAGGCATGTGTCTGGGGAACCTTGTGTACTCAGTGTGTGTTTCCCATGCCCCCTCAAGTGCCAGCTAAGGGACTCAGTCATTTTGGGCTCAGACTTTTAGCACTGTAGGTTCTGGGGTCAACCCCATTAAGGCTGGCTACAGATAAACAGCCGCTTCCGTATTATACCCGGACAACGGATATACAATGGACATCACACTCCAGGTTTTCAAGCAGATGCCTTTCTAAGCACTACTGTGAGATGCCATTCCTGGGGTGGAACAGACCTTCGCACTGCTCCAATACTCAACGCAACTAACCATTTTTGCTAAAGTGAAAACTCTTCGTAGCTATTTTTCAAATTCCCTTTTGAAAACTGTTTTTAAGTCTCATAGCTTAATTTGCATGAATTTAAAAAAAAAATTCTCTTCCTCCCTGGATCAAGCATTGTATCCGTTTCATGCAGCATTTACCTGCTGGAGGAAGACTTGAGTCTCTTTCTGAAGTCCCCAGACCATTGCGTTTCAGCTTTGTTCTCCCCAGCTGCCTCAGCCTTGTATTATTTCCTGGAAGAAAATGTATTTCATTTGGTAACAGTTACTGATCTGTCAGTCACCTGCTCAGGGATATTGAATCCATTAAAGAGAAAAACCTGCTTTTAAATTACATTTCACATTAAACTACCTCATTACCTCCAAGCTGAGATGAAACACAATGTATATATATTTTACCTTACCGCTTAATAGCAGTCTCCATTCAGTGGGGCTGTGTTTAGCCTAGAAGATTACAGACCAGGCTATAACCAAAAAAGGGACAAAGGATTTACTCAAGTCATGTCAAAGTGACCTGCTAAAGCATACACAAATCACAACGTTGCGTTGTACTAGCCAGTGAATTTATTCTGCCTGATGAATGGGGACAATTTATAGATTGGGCAGAAATTGATATATAAGAGGATTCTAACTAGAATATGTGGTATAAATTACTGGGTGCTTATCTGTGAGTAATTCCCTTGCATATACCATCCACCCACTTACAGCCTATGGCAGAGACATTAGATTTAGATAACCTTAGATTCAGAATTGCCAGAGGCTAAAGAAATAGCTAATCTCTATCGGGTGGCGTTTATGTATCAGGTGGGGAGCAGCAGTAATACAGGTCTAGGAGTGGATACTTCAGGTAGAATTTTTTTTAAAGCCAACCTTCCTTTTTGTGGATGGAATTGGTGTAATTTAAGAGCCTGATATGCCTTAACTGTCTGTCTTTTTTATCTATAATATTTCTAATGGGCCTATGTAGGCTCCAGTCAGATAGAGAGACATTTAAGGGCATGGTTTTACAGCCCGGTCTCTCTTTGTATGCCTGCAGTTTTGATTATTTAAATTAATTGATTATTTTAATTTATTGCGGGCATGATTGCCATCTGCTTATTAAGCAATTTGCACCCACAACCATTTGCACCTACAAAACCATGGGCCTGATCCCAATGAAAATCTTTCCACTCAGCTCTATGGGCTTTAGATCAGGTCTTGTTTGTGCAAACAACAAGGGTGGGTTGCAGTCAGGATGAAAGCCAGGCACTTAGTGGGCAAAGAAAAGTGCATTTCTCAATGCTCAGACAGGTGGGTAACAAATATCCACTTATCCTCCAAATGTGTCATGCAAACACGGTACAGGATTTGCTTGGAGCAAGACAGGTTTATAGCTCCCAGAAATGAGATCACTGCCTCTGCCCTGAGGTCAAAGCTACATTTTCCAAGGGAGCTTTGTTTGCCCTTGAACCTCATCTCCTGGGCTAGTGTCTAGTACATCCAAATGAGGGACAAATTCAACACAATAAAACCCTGGTCTAAGGCACTCAGTTAACCAAAACAGATCAAATAAACTTCCCTTTACAGAGCCTACTAAAGTGGGTCTTGGGTGGGGGTTCCTGAGTGCTACTGTAATACAAATAATCATTATAAACCGGGGTTAATATAAAATCTTCAAGTGTAAACACTGGTTTTAAGTTCATGCTGCATAACTAGATAACTGTTCACACTGTTATTTTACCTAGAAGTAATAGACAAAGCTGGCTTTGCATGTGTGCATTTCCGAGTGAGGGAAGATATGCTGAGCCAGAGTTTCATTTTTGGTTCTTCCAGTGCCCCTGGCAGAATGTTACGCGGAAGGTTTTTGAACAGGAAAATACTCCATTAATCAATGGGAACAGGCAACCTGATTGGCTTTTCCCATGAGAGGCACACGTCAGTTCTACTTTGCATGCATTGCCTGCAAATCCAAATGACATAGACACTCCTTAAGGGCAGGGGCATCAGTAGAGGCTCCAGGTATCAGCCTACATCTCCCAAACCTCAAATAGTGCCTCAGAAAACGTAGGGGATCTCTGTGGATTGGTTCTTTTTTATTCTCAGTTTACAGATTGATTCTCAGTTTACAGATTCTTTATTATGGAAGATTGGCTGCTGGGGGTTTTCTGGCTGTATTCCTCTCTATGCTCGCCCCAGACCTCTCGCTCTATTTATTACGTACCACTACAGTAGTACGTTTCATTACATGGAGTTTGTTAATGATATCAAACCAGAGACACATATCTACACTATTGTGTTTTGATTTCCATGGTAGTTGCTCCATGTCCACCCAGGAGCTACATAGATGCACGTACTCCTTTCCACCCCACCTTCCTCTGTCCTCCAAGTGCCATGCTATAGCCATCAGCCTCGTGGCCCAAAATCCTGTCAATACAGCTCTTAGTAGCACAGGAGAGGGAGAATTTCTGGTTTCAAACGTAAGGGAGGGAGAACACAAACCCTGACAGATTCAGCGGCTGGGACCAACCCCTAGTGTTCAGGGAAAGATGATTAAAAGTGACACATTGCCTGCCACTCCACTGATCCAGGCTGGCATTCCTTCACTCCCCCAGCATTAAACAAAGTCAACTGCATTTCAATCCAGCCCAGGTATGAAAGTCAGTGACAGGGAGAAAATCCATGGAGGGTTACTCTGTAACAACGGCTCCCCCTTGCCTTTAGTAAGGCCACAAGTTTGGCCGGACCAGGTGGCACTCCCCATTAAACAGCGCTACCCCTAGCTCTGGCTGCTGGCAAAAAGGAGGAGCCTTTGTACCGTGGGTTCAGATTTGCTCTATTCTGTCCTGTTCCGTTCTGGGTCTTAGACTATGTCAATGGCCTCTGAGTGCTGCAGGGAAAAACCACCTTCACACTGCGAGATACCCCACTAGCATGGGTATAAATAGTGCAGACGGTGAGGTACACCTTCAGTGAATACAGTGAAGACATGCCTGAACCCTTAGGTTATACACCTTCCACGGCTCTCTACTCACCCAAGCAGTGCTATTGCTAGTGGCCTGCGGCCTCCCTGCTGTTGGAGCCTTTCCCCGCCTCAGGAAAAGACACTAGCTGCAGGGGAAAGGCTCTGGCAGGGGGGAAAGGCTCCGGCAGCAGGGAGCTACATGTTCCCTCCTCACCACCGCAAGTGTAGACAAGACCTTGGTTACAGCCTTACCCGAAGCAGCACGTCAGACGGATTTAATCCCTCTCCACACTCGCACACCCTGACAGGCCTTCCCTGGCCTCACTCTCCCTGCCTTGCACGGGGCAGCCCAATAAGCAGGGCACAGAAGCAGCCGCCACTTGGAGGAGGCCAGTTCCAGGTTGCAGCTATTGTAACCAACAGCAGGCAGCAGGCACCCGCAATTTAAGAGGGCATATTTTAAAGGTGCTGACTCTGGCTGCCTTTTTCGCCTGTCCCCACAGCTCCTCAGGAGATGATGCTGGAAATAAGAAAATCAGAGCCCAAGCTCCTCTGGCTCCTGAACAGTGTCCACTCTGCCATTTTGCTGGTGGCCTTCAACCTGCAGCTGGAAGCATCACACATTCTGTGCATCATGAAGATGTTAGGCTTTGGGGTCACGGGGCTTGCCTCGTCTCCCTTGACTTCACCTCCCTGGCCCTTTTTCTTTGCAAACTGCTAGGCAAACCGCACTCAAGAAAATTGCAATATGGCCTCTCTGGAAAGACCTCCCATCTCTTGCTGCTCTCTCTTTCCATGGCCAATGCAGGATTGCTTCCAGTGGGATATGGCCCGACTCAGTTTAAGGATCCCAAGTGGTAGAATTCCACTGCTTCCCTTGGGAGATGAATCATTAACCTTCTCCTCACAAGTGCACCCATTCCTCCTAGTCAGAGCCCATCTTGTGCTTCCCTCAGAAATGCCTCTCCCTCCTCAATGACAGCTGCCCTTGGCTGTTTAGGGAATGAAACCCTGGGGAGAGCAGGGTGGAATATTTTTGTCTAACATGGTTCATTGAGGGGGGAAAAAAACCTGTTTTCATTGAAACAAACATTTCAGGAAAAGGTGCCAAGTTTAATGAAATTTCATTTTGAAAAACAAAACAAATTAAATTAAGCATTTCAATAACGTCACAGTGTCCCATTGCAACATTTTCAGAATGGAACATTTTGACTTCCCTTTTCAAACAATATTTAGTGTCTCTTGACGTGAAAATATCGTTTAAAAGTTTCAAAACCAGAATGAAATGTTTTGATTTCATCTAAATTAAATGTTATGATTGACTCTAAATTAATTTTTTTGGTGTGGAATTTTGTTTCGTGGGAAATGTCAATTTTTGTGTGTGTGTGGGGGGAAGGTGTAGGTTCATTTCAGAATTATTTTCAAACTCCTGGAATTTCCTGGGAAACAAAATAAACTGTTCCCACTCAGCTCTACCAGGACAATTTATCGATCATACTGTTAATCTGGAAAATGTTTTGGGATCCAATCCTTCAAACACTAGAAGCGTAAGATCATTATGATGAGCATTGGCTAAGCCCTTTGCCCACCCACCTCGAAATCCGGTGATTTTGCAGTTGGCATTGTTGGGATGATGGGCACGCTTTCTGGCCTGCGGCGAGGAAGAGAGAGCAAGAAGCAGAGCTTTGAAACTGCCAAGCAACCAGGATGTGCAGAATCTGAGCTGTGCCTTCCCCTCCAGGCTTGAATGCCTCTCTGTCAAAGCCAAGTTTATCCCACTCTGCTTCTTGGGCTGCAGTGGAAGAAGCTCCCTCCAGCTGTGCACGTCTGCATTGCATAGCCAAGTCTCCGAAGCTCCTTGCTGCCTGGGAAAATGATTGTATTCCTGAGCCGCTCCAGCCACTGCAGCCTTAGGATCCAGTGAGAATCAGCTCCCTCCTCCTTGCTTCAGCTTCGCTCTTGCAGATGGCACAGTTGGACCAGTTTCCAAAAATTCTGCCTGCCGGGGGAGTTGCTGACGGACGAAGGCTCTGCTTTCTCCCATCGTCTCTTCCCGGTCACCTCCCCACAAACCCTCGTGAGGGTGATCCCGCCGAGAAGCCAAAGAGACAGTGTTTGCCCTGCTGTTATTCTGTCTGAGACGCTGCGAGGCCTGATTAAAGCCATGTGGGAGGAAGCACCTTTGTGCTCGTCTCTGTCGCTGACATTTGCGAGCTGCCAGTTGTCAGCCGAGGAGAACCTGCGAGACAAACCTGCGGCCAAACGCTCGACTCAGCGGCATACTAACAGCATCCGCAACCTCCCCAGCCATTCACTGAGGACAAGGTTTTATCCCGCTGCTCTGTGCCTGGATGTCAAGTCACACAAAGCCACGCACAGATATGCTA
The DNA here is from genome assembly GCA_007922155.1 of Mesoclemmys tuberculata. Taxonomy (NCBI): domain Eukaryota; kingdom Metazoa; phylum Chordata; order Testudines; family Chelidae; genus Mesoclemmys; species Mesoclemmys tuberculata. The sequence goes on along the minus strand of ML675644.1, from coordinate 12,356,347 downwards.
TGAACCACCAGGCGGGCCCAGTTTTCCGGGCCAAAGGAAACTGGACGGAAGACACTACGCAACTGTTATATTTCAATCTCACTGGAACTATGTTTCCACCTCCGTGGGATACGTGAGTCTGGAGGCTATGTCTGCCTTCTCATAGCATTGCTGCAAGATGGACCCTCTCCTCAAGGGGAGAAGAGTTGCTTTTCTATCTAAAATGAAGAAATGTATGGAAGTACACATGCTATACATGACTTCATTCCCTCTAATTGGGATACAGATGGCTTTGCTGGGGCTCTCATAGGGCTGGCACGCCTGCTTGTTTCAATCCGTGAGTGCGTTTACTGCTCGTAAAAAGGACCAATAGCGTGAGTTGCTAAGTGAGAAGTGCTATGCAGATTCACTCCCTGGCCAATGCTGCTGACCTGCTTCACTCGGGACCTATAGTCCCCCTCTGCTATCCCAGTTGACGTCCCCTTCCCTAGATCCGCCAATGCATCTTCGTCGAAGTCCGCAATATCCCCTGCTTTTTCTGGTCGAGGGTCATCACATAGCTCTGCAGACACACGTCAAACCTGGCATGCAGCAACCCCCGGTTATTCAAGTTCAGGTCCCCAAAATAGATCTGCTGATCCACTTCAACCTTCACCCCGGCCCAAATCCCCTCTCCAATTTCTCTGCTGATGCACTCAATCCTGAGCTGTACCGCCCTTTCTATCATTGCTATTCTCCAGAGCCCCAACTGCCTGTGCTGCTGAATTCAGCTCATCTGCGTGGCACAGTAGTTCTCTCAAGTGCATACATGTCACTGATGTCATGTCAGTCTCTTGAAGATAAGAACTGACCTTTACCTATCATGTTTTATCCAAAGATCTGTGGCAAACGGCCGGCTTCTCCCTAGTGGGTCTTGCACTTTTGCCTCTCATAGTGGGCCAGGGCGTCGCTGGTTACACCTTCTTCCCAGGGAGGAGGGAAGGGTCCCGGGCCTGCCCACTCCTCTGGGTCCCAGCCCAGGGGCCCTCTGAGTAGCGCTATGTGCCGCTGGCACTGTACTTGTAGCTGCAAACTTTTCCCCTGGGCTATTGTCCCCCCTTTGTTCTTCCGGCTTCTTGAGCCCAGTACCTTCTTCAGGACTCCACCTTCCACACACCGCCGCACTCCGTTCTGCTCCTCTTCACGACTCCACACACCACCGCACTCCGTTCTGCTCCTCTTCACGACTCCACACACCACCGCACTCCGTTCTGCTCCTCTTCACGACTCCACACACCGCCGCACTCCGTTCTGCTCCTCTTCACGACTCCACACACCGC
>ML675644.1:11972665-12355039 GCA_007922155.1 Mesoclemmys tuberculata | reverse complement strand
ACACCGCCGCACTCCGTTCTGCTCCTCTTCACGACTCCACACACCGCTGCTCACCACACGCCTTCTCCTTCAACTCCACACTGTCTCTCAGGAGTAGAGCGTTTTTACAGGCACCTGGGTGGGGCCTTAATTGGTGTCAGCTGACCCTAATTACCCTCTAATGACTCTGGCTAGTCTATAGGGAATAAAGCTCGGATCATTCTAGCACTTACATAGTGCCCTTCCAGAACTTTCCTACTGCCCTCTGCCCGTGCTATACCACAGATCCCAAAGTGCTCGGCAAACCCTGTAACCTGTGCACACTGGAATCACTTCACCCATTGCTGAAACACAGCCACCACTGGGCCGAAAATGTGCTACATTTTACAACAACACAGGACAACACTGCACAAAAGTTTGCCACAGAAGAAAAGGTACCAACCAATAACATAACGCAGGGGAGCATGAAGCAGGACATTAGAAATAGCACCCCTTACTCTGAGAAGAAAACCTGGGGATTGTTAATGAGCACAAACAACCAAGGCCTCTGAAAGATGGAACTTCCCGCTGGAATCACAGCATCCTCCTTGCTCAGGGACAGCCTCGCTTTTTGCAATATCCCGAGGCTCCCTTGAGGTCTCCCTACCAGAGAGCCACAGAGAGGACCTAAAAGCCTGACTTTGAAAAAGCACTCAGTACTCACAACTCCCACTGAATTCACTGAGAAGGGCTGTTGTGGGTAATCGGCACCTCTCATAAATCAGACCACTTGAGTCTATCTCATAGGAGGGCTGAAAGCTTCTTCAGGCTTTTGTACAGCTTCTCTACCGAAAACGGACATATTGTAAACCCTAGGCTCCCCGAATGAAGAAAGTAATATAAGGACAACACAGCGTATTTGTACCTGCTGGTTGAAGCAAAAGTAGCTGATGGCTGGGTTTGGCACCTCTTAGAAAATAATCCATAAGGATCTCTGTACAAATGGACCTAGTGCAGATTGGTCCTTTTCTGCAAAAAGCCCTAAAAGATGTGCTCTTTCCAAATCAGTTCCTTCTCTAGCGCTTCTTGACCTTTTCCAAGCTGTGACCACAACTGTGTTGAAACAAAAAATCCTCTTCTTTAGTTCCCCCAATTTATGTGCTTCACGGGGTGAATCAGAGCAATGAGCACCCATCAATCATGCCCTCAAGTATGCTGCAGTAAATCAGGTAATGCAGCCATACGTCAGGGTGCACAGCCAATTACTTTTGTGCATTTCAGCCATCTGATGCCTGCGCTGGATTGACTTACAGTTGGCAGTTTCCTCTCCCCACTGGTGTGGCTTTATTTCCACATTTTTCTTTATTGTGTATATTACAGCAGCACCTCAGCGTCTGAGATTGGGGCCCGTTGTGTGAGGCCCTGGACAAACGCAATACAAACAGTCCTTGCAACCGCAATTGACAGGACAAAGACTGGGGGAAAGCAAATTGTGTTATCCCCGTTTTACAGAGGGAGAAGCGAGGTGTAAGGAAATTGAGGATTAGAAGTTGTCTGTGGCACAGCTGGAAATTGACTCCAGGTCTTCGAAGCCCCAGTTGTAACCACAAGGCTGTCTTCCTTTCTCGCAAGAGCCCTCTCCCCAGACAAAATAACAAGCAGCCTGAAATACAGCGAACACTTCAGTGGTGTCAGCTCCACCTGCAACAATTCTTCTGCTTGATGCCACCAACTATGAAGAAATGCATGTGTTGTAGAGATCCTCTAAGTGATACAGTGAGGGATGACAGGGGACTTGGAGATCTCTGGAGAGGCAGGCTTGGGGAGCTGTCCACATCCCTGTGGTGAAATGTGTGCGAGCAGAGATGAGCAAGTACGTCAGTGAAGTAATTGTTACGATACATGCAAAGAAATCCTGAGAATTTGCCTCAGTGTCGATGGTGACCTCTTCCATTCATTTGCCATATGAATGACATCTTTGCTTGCAAGAACATTGGGGGAAAGGGAAATTCTCACAAATACACATTCAAGTGAAGGTTCACAATGAAAGGGCACATGCAGCCAATCTGAAATCTCGACTCCATTTATAAAAGTTTCAGTCATTCAGTGGAGGAGAAGCAATATAGCTTTGGCAACTCATCTCACATGACAGGAAATAACAATGAAATGATGGCAAGGAGCCAAAGACATAGCTCAAGTGAACCAATAGACTGAGGTACATCTCTGAATATGTTTGAATAGGAAACACAGTATTAAAAGCTAAAAAGTCTTTTCATGTATAAGTTATTATCAGAGAAAAGAATTGTATTGGTCATTTAAATTATTCACTGTGAACAGGAAATAACGTCCTGTCTGGGTCATGAGCTGGGTTGAACCCAAGACCTCTGCATCAGAAAGTATATGTGTCTACCACCTGTGCTAAAAGAGTGACACTCATCTAATAGCAGTAGTAGGCTGTTAACCTCATATGCAGATCAGCCACTTGAGGGGGATGTGAAACTCACAGTGCTAGTTGGATAACAAATACTATTCCCAGAGACCATGTCAAGGTCCTCAGCCAAAAACTCTTCAGCACCAGGCATAAAGGCTGGGTTGCTGAATTGGACATCATCTCTCTGTTGTGTTTTCTCACCCACGCTCTGGTCGGGGGTTTTCCCCGAAGGCACTTCCTCTGAATTTTATTCCATAGGCCTCAATTCATCAGATCATTATAAGGACAGAGCAGATCCAGACACCGCTCAGATGGTGGAACTACCTGTGGAATCTGTAGAAGATCAAATGACCTTTAAAAGCAAAGGAACCCATCAGTCCAGGTGGTCTTCTCCAGAGATAGCCCTCAACCTCAGGTAGGGTTTAGGCTTATTAGGACACACTGAGTCCAGCCCAATCCTTTGACAGTAGATTGTTTTATCATGTCTGCCACATTTCCAGATCCAGTACTTGCCATTGGAAAGAACAGGGAAAAGAAAGTGTGTGTGTGAAATATTAACTCTGTCCCACAACAGATGCTTCTCTTCTTCTTAGCATATGCACAACATGCCTCAGGTGACACTTGACCAAAATACATCATGAATTTGGTTCTCCGATCGGACCATTAGCTTCCCCGGCTTGGGTTGAGTACTGACAGGGAGCGAGACATGAATGCTGAGCCATGCTGCCCAACAGAGGCTCTGAGGCTGCCTCACAGCCCCTCAGCAAATACAGCATGCTCTGGTGCCACTCGGGATCACACCTGTGAGACAGTGCCTGACAATCACTTAGTGAGAGACTTTTGGCCGGGCAGAGACATCTTGTGTTTAGAGGGACTTCAGGTTCCGTGTGGGCAGCAGCTTCAAGGAGCCACCTATGCTAGCTAGGTCTGCCAGACCTAACCAAGAGAATGAGACAGCAGCACACAGGCTGCACGCTCAGACCCTCTTTGCCCAGCTACAGTACTGCAACTCCCAGTCTCCCGCCCTTACCGTGCCAGGACAGTTTGAGGATTGTGTCGGAGGACATTAAAGATACAGCTTTAAAAAGGAGTCCCTGTGCATTTACTCATATCCACATACTCTTCATATCCAATCCTCTTTCCTTGCTCTTCCCTTTGTGATGGCTTTCACTTCCTACTGGCCTGGCCGGATGGGAACCAGTAAACTAGACACATCAATGGATTTTTAAAATTGCCTCTCCATAAAGTTTTCCTGATCCTCATTAAGTTGCATCAGATCTGTGAGGTGTCTCTCACGCAATTATCTTATGTTTATTAATGAAACTTTCTCACTCTCTCATTAGCTTGTTTTCCTTGGGGGTTACCACAGTGAGAAGGATATAGATGGGTTAATTTTCTTTATCGGGGAAGTGAGCAGAGAAAGTAGAAGTCAAATGAAGACAAAGTCACATACTTTGCTCTGAGAAACATTTATTTTTCATGTTTTTCCAGTGTGTGTTGATATCACTTTTATTTTTTTACACATATCAAATCCATTGGGTGGAATATACCCAGCAGAGCATGCTGAACACAGCCATGGCTAATGCTACACTGCTTATAGATATAGAAGAATCTGTCATTTTCAATGAATCTTGTGTAAGTGGACACATTGTAACGGGGAAGTCAATAGGCTGCTTCATTAAATTGAGCTCCGAGAAGTGAAAAACTCATTTTCACTTCTCTCGGGGAGGTTAAGTTGTTAGACGCAAGTACACAGGGTTCTATGAATGTCCTATAAAAACACACATGCTGTTTAAACTCCTCAGGGAGATTGTTACCTTTAAAGAGAAATGTCTCGATGAAGCCACTAGGGGCTTTGTTTTTTTTCCTAGTGTGAAAAGTATGAAGAATGAAAATGTTCAGTAGATTCTTAGACTGTTTTCTTCCGAGGTAACAAGGACCATTCCTGTACATTCCAGCTTTGTTTGCTAAGAGAAAAGAAGAGGTGAAGGTTGCTAAGGCACTAAACTTGCCCAAACTAGGCATTCATTGCATTTTAACCACATAAAAGGTTTCTTTAGTGTACTGGAGCTCCCACGTACCAACCACTGTGACCCACCATCCCAAGGAGCGCTCATGTCAGTTTCTGTAATTCAGATCAAGTTCAGCCCATGAACCCAGCTTCCCTGGCAAGTGTGAACAGAGAAGCAGATTTGCTGCAGAAAGGTTTATTTATGAAACCTGAAAAATACACAACCTTGTTCTCCACCCACATAATTTTCCTTTTTACAGGTATCCTTAACAAATGTTCCATTCATTTCAGAAGGCTGCACTGATAATGGAATAGTTTAAGCGCAGAGAAAAGAGTCATGTAACTGATTGATTCCTTTTCTCTCATGAGTTTTTAATGTCTTCTGGCCCCTTCTGCTCAGAAAATATATATAGTTTTAACAGGTTTATTTCTTCCATACTTTTAAACACCCTCTATCTCATGCACACATTTGCAGAGGTGCACATAAAAACACACATGGAAACACAAATACATAAGCATGTTGCACACACATGCACCCTTTCATACAGCAGCCCCCAAACCTATCAACACACTGTAATCTACATGTCTATCTGAACACAAGCATGTACATGCTTTCAAACTCTGCCAACACATGTACACATCCATATGAACACACATATATACACTCACATATTAAATACCATTTAGGGCAGCTGCAAAGCAACCAGATGTGGGCTCAAAGATCTGGCTAAGCGAGTCCTGTTGAAAGCCTGGACCTAAAAGTCTACGTGCCTGATTCTCCTCTCACATCAATTTCGCAGCTCTGTCAAAGTTCAGTTTAGCTGCTCCTGGTTTACATCAGCATCAGTGTAATCAGAATCAGGCCTTGAAAGCTAGCAAAGTCCCTTATATGAACATGCCCATAAACTAACACCACTTACTATACGGTTCTCATAGAAGTTGATGGCCTGAAGGTATAGTCTGTATATATGGACAGGTAGAACGTGATGCACAAGGTACTGAATTTCCTTCAAGCCTCATCTTCCGCTGTGAAGTAAGTTCCTGTGGTGAGGAGCTTGTGGTTTGCAGTACAATAACCTGTTACGTGTTTCCACATGCACTTTCAGATTCACTGGCATATTTACAATCCTGGCAAATCAAACACCCCTTTGTTCAAATGTCATTTCAACAAAAGAACTCCACCATGCACCAGCTCCTGGCTTTATCCAATAATCTAGATTTCTTTCAAGTTGCTCTGCTTCAATCCAAAATCGCTTAGAGGTTGTGTGGGTGTGTGCAAATACTGGATGAGTGCTCATTTTGGTGGGGAATTAACACATGAACTGAATGTTGAAGACATGCTTTAAATACACAGACCAGCTGGGAAATGGTCTTAGATTCTATGAGGAATGCATCCCAGGTTATTAATCTAATCAGTCATTGGATGCTGCCTCTCATTCTTAATCATGTTTTTCTGACAGTGTATTGCCCACTTTTGCAGGTCATTAAACTAGACTTAGCGCTTATCAACACAAAAAAGTTAGTTACAGCTCTGCTGGAAACTGCCCGAGTGCGGGATGCAGTCATATTAAGATAAAAGTGCTGACACCTGTGTAGCTAATTCCCCAGAAGGTAAGAGGAATTAGCAATATTAGAGCTTGTACAGGTAAAGCTAGACCAGTAAAAATCACATCCCTAACCAAAATACTTATATTGGTAAAAAGACCTGTGTAGATCAGGCCTTAATGTCATTGGGGGTTATGCACAGGCAATGGACAGAGAGCACAGCTGTATATCTTCAGAAGGACGTGAAAGAGTTTCTGATAAATAAAGGCCTGACCCAGCAAAGATCTGAGCACCCTCCGCTCCCACCAAAATCAATGGGAGATGGGGAAACTCAACGCCTTCTAGGAGGTGCTCGGCACCTCCTAGGATCCAGACTGAAAAGCAAACAGAAAGAAGCTGGATACCCAGCACCGTTCACTGGGGCACTCAGTGCGTTTTTAGAAGAAATACGGCAGGAACAGCAGAGAGAGCGAGAGCCTGTGTGTGGGCAACATTCTTCATCTCTGTGCTGCAGGGACCCCTTTACAGGGTGAGAAGCCAGTTTTGCATTCCCTGTAGTCCATGCATTTCTTGATCTTTCCACCCAGGTAACCAAGCAGCTTTTGAAGTCAGGACACTTGCCCAGTAGGAAGTGAACAGAGACAGCCAACTTGTTTCACACAGGCCCCTGCGCAGCTGTCAGGTGGATCCAACTGAGAGACAGGTAGCAAACACTTTTCTCTCTGTGGAAATGTCGTAACTTACTGTATTATAGATCCATTTTTTGTAATCACCCCATGGCAAAAATCTAAGCCTCTCCTGTCGTTTTGCTGAGCATTCTCTTCCCTGTTGCAGGCTTTTAATAAAAGCCTCTGGAGGTATCTTTATTTAAGACTGAGAAGGTGGCCAAAGGACTAAGAAGCCTGCAGAGTGTAGGAATGGCTCGTTGGAAAATACAGCTGCACTCAGTGAGGTCTGCTCCACAGGACTAATGTTTATGGCAAGAGAACTGAGTCTTTGTGAACTTTAAGCAGAAAATGAAATGGCAAATGCCCCACCTTGGCACTTCTCTCCAGGTCTATGTCCTGTCCCCCCCCAAAATCATTTTGACCCCTCTCCCACACGTTAGGTTTTCTCAAGCATCCATGCAAATGGAAAGAGAAAACTGAGTAGAGGTTAACCCCATGTTCACCAGAGAGCAGGAACTGCCCCTGCTCTAGGCCTTTACCTGTTATCCAGAGTTTGTAGGTTCTTGTATTCTCACTGCATCCAGCAGCAGCATCCACCTGCCTCCGTTTTCCAATTTGCCATCAGGCCTGTAGCATCTGTCTGTCATGGGGCAGGTAGTTCTGTAATGGTGAGGAATAAAGCTGTACAGGACCTGGAGTTTCATTTCAGTGTTGACGTTTTCATTTTATACGATAATTTAAAATATAGAATAAAAGAAAATGAATTTGAAAACAAAGAGCCATCTCAATGTGAACAATCAAAACCATTCCAGTACGACCTCTTGATCTAATGGAAAGGCTTCATTTTCATTTGATTCCAATAAGACCTTTGATTTAATGGACAGGCTTCATTTTCATTTGATTTTTTTTTTAAAAATGAAATGTTAATGAATTCGACATATTCCCATGGAAAGTTCTGGGTTTGACAAAATGACATTTTCCAGTGGCAAACTGTTGCCTGGAAAATTTTCCAGTCAAGCCGAGTTAAGATTTTGGTTTCTCTGGACTGCACCTTCCTGTTTCCGAGGAGTCTGTCTGGAGGGACAGCTGCCACTTTGTGAGGAGGAGATAGCACAGCACCCTATGGAGGAGGCACGCATGCACCTTCCCAGAGACTTTACTTTCATACTTCTTGCTTTGTTTCCTTAAATCTAAAATGAGATCCCACCAATCAAAACTAATTAGGCAGCTGCTGCACTGAAACTACTGCCTATCTCATGCTAACCAATATTTTTGCATTGTTTCCTTGAGTTCCTCTGTCGGCCTGTGTCTACCTGTTATCTCGTCTTATTTGTAAGCTCTTTGGAGGAAGGGACAATCTCTTGTTCTATGTTTGTATGGTACCTGGCACCCTGGAGGTTTGGTCTGTTGCTGGAGCTGCTAGGTACTACAGCAATACAGCTTCATTCCCTCCTAACTATCCACCCCCAAACATCATGAAACTAACATGCTGTTCACCACCATCCCATTGTTTGCTCTGCTTGTGTGTTCCACGCCTTCCCACACCCTGCCTCTGTCCTGCCTATTTCACTTGTAAACTCTTCAGGGCAGGGACTTTCTGCTACTCAATTTGTGATAAACCATGATTAATAACAACAACAAAACATGGATCAGGTCAAGGAGAGGCTGAGGATGACAGCAGAGAGACACATCAAGAAGGACTAGAAGAGAGGGAAGGAACGAACTTTAACAGGCTATTTACACTGGTAATGTGACTTATTTGTGGGACAGAACCTTTCTGATTAAAATGAGTGGCATAGCACACCCACATATGGCCTGACACATTAACCTTCTAGTCTCAAAACATTAACTTGACCAGGTATAATATCTTCCAGGTGATACTTCAGTAAATACACAGTTAGCCAGTTTCAGTTGCAAAGACAGCATTACGCTGGGTCTAGAATGCCCAAGACAGGGTCCTAAAAAGCTAAAGAAATAGATGCTGCATGCTTAGTGCTGAATGAGCACCCTAGCATGGTAACACAGAGACCCTGAAGTGCTGGAGATGCTGCTTTTGAGGTGGGACATAGCACTCAGGATCTGACCATCTATGGACAAAGAAGAGTGGATAGCATCTTATCCAAGAATTCAGATGCTAGCCCTCAAGTCCAGGCCAGATAACAGTATGGGTAGTTACTAGACCTGTTAGGGAAAAAAATGGCAATGCTTTCCACAAAATTTTTTTGAACAAGACAAAATTTCATTTAATTTAACATTTCCTTTTTTTCCGACGAATCAATTCAAATAAAAATTGCTTTGATTCAAATTGAATGGAATAGAAACCAAAAATATTTCGGCTTTCAGTCTCCGTTGTTGATTTGTTTTATTTTTTTTCCCCCTCCGGAAGCGGGGGGTGGAAGGAATAGGGGAGAGAAACCAAACCAAACCCAATCAAAAAAAGGTGAAAACAATAATTCCATTTGGGTTGAATTGAAATGAAAATTTCTTATTTTGCATCATTTTGTCAAATATTGGAAAATTTAGAATCTTTTTCACAAACATTTTTGTATAGTTTAAACAGGAGCTTTTCATCAACTAAGAATTGGTGCAAAATACTTGCCCATCCCTAGCACTTACCATTCAGTCTTCGGCTCTAGTTGGATATAAGCATCTCTCACCACGTCCTGTCCTAGTCTGTGTAGCAGTGCTTGGCTCCCAGTGTCTTTCAATAACAAGGACGGATTGCTCAGCTCACTAGACAACAATAAATGGCACAAGTGTGGAATAAGCCTCATGGCTCCCCCGCCCCATTAACCTGAGCCCCAGAGGCAATTGGACCAAACTTACCTTCCTTCACCTCTCTCAGGAAAGACCCCTCGCTGGAGATGAAGAGAAAAGCACTGGGCATAAGTTAGAGCACAGGTGTCAAACACGAGGCCCGGGGGCCGAATCCGGCCCGCCGGCTTGTGTTATCTGGCCCGCGGGCTGAATCCGGCCTGCCGGCTTGTATTATCCGGCCCGCGGGCCGAATCCGGCCTGCTGGCTTGTGTTATCCGGCCCGCGGGCCGAATCCGGCCTGCCGGCTTGTGTTATGCGAGGCAGCAGTTTTTTCTGAGCCGAGCTCAGTAAAAGTGTGCGAGATCTCGCGTCAGCGAATGGTACTGCGAGATCTCGTCTCAAAAAGGAAAAGGCCGTCGGACTCTCTTACTCTGCTGCCGAATTTCACCCCGCGGGGAGATTTCTCGACGGAGAGTAGAGTATGTAAAGTAGTGTTTTAGTAAAGACGTAAAGAGGTGTTTTAGTGTATGGTATGCGTGGCCCCCTTGAACTGAATTTAATTTAAATGTGGCCCGCCATAGGAAGTGAGTTTGACACCCCTGAGTTAGAGGAAGAATGTCTGAGGGATCCAATGCGACTCACCCATGATTCTCTGCAGGGCCCAGCCCACGTCATCGTTTCAATTTGTTTTCAGCATGAGGCAAGACTTTGCTTCTCATTAGCTGAACTGACATGAGTGAAAAGCTGAACAATTGAGACAGTTTCATTAACTGAGCCAGCAATCTTGCCTCTCCCACCCATACCCCTTAAATGCTCATCTCCCACACCCTGTAAAACTCCCCACTCTTCATCACGCTCCAGTAAACTCTAGGTCCCTCTTTCTGCAAACTTCCAGTAGGCCCCAGTTCCCTCCTTCCATAAGACCTTCCACTAGAACCCAGCTGCTTCCTTCTCCTTTCAATAGGCCCTTGCTCTAATCTTTGTGTCCCACCAATACGCCTCTGCTCAATACCTCCTCATGACCTTCCAAAAGGCCTCAAAGCTCTTCTCTTTCCCTATGGCCCTTCGCATGGACCATGTCTCCCACTTACCTATACAGCTGGTGTGTAGGCATGTGAGCGGGGGGTCATGCATGCGTGTGAGTGAGTGAGAGATGGGTGATTCAGTGCGCGGGGGAGGAGGGGGGTTAATAAAGAAATATCCAAACCCTAAAATCCCTGGGGCTGGGAGCTTTCTGGCAGAAGTACTGTAAAAACCCAGCCAGCCAAGAACCAAATAAGAGGAATGCCAAGGAGATCACCCAGTGAGGCAAAGGAAGAATGAAAATAGTGCTTTTAATATAATTTACAGCAAACTTACAGTATGTATTTCACATCACATATTTCTAAACTGCTCATCTGGAAAATATAAGCTGCAAAAATACAGAATGCGGTACTCAAAATATATCGAGCATGTGGTTTCTTTTTCTTTCTCTCTCTCTCTCTTTTTTCCTCAAATCAATTGTACAGTGAAATATTTCCTTTTCCAAACCAGGTTTGGATTTATTTTGGAAGTCCTGCTAAAAGCCCTCAATATCATAAGCAGTCCAGACTGCAAATTTCAAAGAATTTCAAAAAGAATCCTTCTCTTCGGGCACAATAGGAAGGGATCAACATGCAACCTAAGGTAGGGGTAATTTAGCTCATCAAGGATCCAGGGCAAGATGCTGCAAGTCATTTGTGATTTAACCTCTTGGAAATGGATGTGGAATCCACCTATGCAGAGAAAGTCTTGCACACAAAGGCATGCTGGCATATACACAGGGTTCTAAGTGGGTAGTGAGAAGTATGTGGAATGCTTGCTGCATGTTCATAAGCAGAGTAATCCCCACTGACCCATCTTGTATGTGCAGCACAGGGACCTCTGTGGAAGAGTTTCATAGGCACAGGCAAAGCAAACTAGGTGGAATGGTTTTGCATGTTCAATAGGATGACCTACACATGGAAGTGTCTCATGGGCTGTCCGACAGAATCACAGAAATGTTGGGATGGAAGGAACCTTGAGAGGTCATCAAGTCCATCCCCCTGTGCTGAGGTAAGACCAAGTAAACCTAGACCATCCCTGACAGATGTTTGTCCAACTTGTTCTTAAAAATCTCCACTGATGGGAATTCCACCACCTCTCTTAGCAGCCTATTCCAGAGCTTAACAACCCTTATGGTTAGAAAGTTTTTCCTAATAGCTAACCGAAATCTTTCTTGCTGCAGATTAAGCCCATTGCTTCTTGTTCTACCTTCAGTGGACATGGAGAACAATCGATTACCATCCTCTTAATAACAGCCCTTAACATATTTGAAGACTGTTATCAAGTCACCCCTCAGTCTTCTTTTCTCAAGACCAAACATGCCCAGTTTTTTTTTAACCTTTCCTCAGCGGTCAGGTTTTCTAAACCTTTTATCATTTGTGTTGCTCTCCTCTAGACTCTCTCCAATCTGTCAACATCTTTCCAAAAGTGTGGCACCCAGAACTAGACACAGTCCTTCACTTGAGTCCTCCTCAGTGCCAAGTAGAGTGGGACAATTAGCTCCCCTGGCTTACATATGACATCCTGATAATGCGCCACAGAATGATTTTAGGCTTTTTTTTTTTAAGCTAATAGAGGATCTCCTGCACTTGGGGATGTCACCCAGTGAAGGTCTCATACCCAAGAGCAGTGGCATTACATTTTTCCCAATGACATCTTGAACTTTTTAAGAATGGAAAAAATAAAACAAGATTCCTTCAGAATTTGGAAATTCTCTAGAAGGGCAAACATGATGCTTCGTGGGGCAGGTGGCAGGTCTTGTGCATCTCAACACACTGGCACTTTGTTCCTTCTAGTTGCATGGAGCAAAAGATGAGGAGGAGAGATTGGGGGCAAGGAATAATAGTCCCTGAAATTCCCATTTGTTTAAAAACCTGCAGTGTTCGCAAGAGACCCAGAGGGACTAGCTGGCCGAATCAGATCAGGGAAGCTTGTTTCCCAGCCTGCTCTGATCTTAAAGCTCTCAGTCTATTCAACTGGAGCTACAACTGAATGATCTCAGGGGACAAGAAGAATAATCAGGTCACGTAGGCATGGCAAACTCTCCTCATCATTAACCCCTCCATAAAGAAAACAATGAAAGAGAAATCAGATCCCCCATAACTGCTTTTTCCACTATCATGAATGAGATTGTCCAGTTCTGGCTAAGAAATACTTGTTCTGTTTACTGCCCACTCGAAGTAAAGACCTGCTCTTTCTTGTATAAAGAAAGATAATTGTATATCTTGTATAAAGATAATACTCATTTTGTACATCTGGCAAAGCAATGCCATATATTAGCAGTGAATGCCTTTGTCACATTTCTAGCTTACACAGCCACAAACATCCTTAGGTCTGGAATGGCCCATATAACAGCAGAAGAAATACTGCTGTTGTGCGTTGCATCAAAAATCTAATGTATATCATATTTATGGTACTTTATTCACATGATAATCCTATATAAAACAATGCAATACAACACAGTGTTCCATTTCAGTTGTAGGCGCTGTGAGTTTAAAAAGATCACAGCCCTTCTCCCCGAGCATTCGGACAGTGCACCAAAGAGAAACAAGAGATCACTTTTGCTTGAAAATGATATCTTGTCCCAGGGCCACCATACTTCCCTGCTGAGCTCAGATCTAGGACAGATGTTTTCCAGATGTGGCTGATGGGAACTGCTCTCATGCACTATGGAATAAGACGCAATGGCTAGAACTCTTGAGTAAGTGGAATTGTCAAGAAGCCACCAGATGTCTTAGAGCTTTCAGGTCTGGCGGAAAGGGTCACAGACTGGATCACAGGCGTGTCATCTTTGTTCAAGTTTGTGTTAGCAAGAGTTATGAGGATCCAAAAAGATAACAGTGAGGTATGGGTTGACAATGGTAAATGCACAATTTGTGTGAGGCTATGCTGTAGGAAGAATAAGCATTCTGAAGGGCAAAATAGTATGTGGAAAAGGAAAGACATCTCTTTGTTGTCCTGATGATTAACAACTTGGTTAGGTCTGACTTCTAATCCTCTATTGGGATATTCTGCCTGATATTATAGCTGTACATACAATGGAATCACATTTCCAAAAATACTTATTTTTGGTATCAATTTGCTTGGCCTATATCCATGCCCTTTTTGTGTTTGCTCTCTGTGATTATTCTTATGAAGGACTAACTGGCCACAATGTTCTTGGAAGCAGAGAAATTTAAGCAGTTATCAACATACCCGGAAAGTGAAGTTGTATAGTCAGATCCTCAGCTGGTATAAATTGGCCTAATATCAATGGAGCTATACTGAATTGGACCCACGATGGATGTGACCCTGGATTCATATTCATAAATATATGCACCAAAACTCTGATTCTAAAATTACATTCACCTGGTTCAGAAACATCCCCCATGACTTACATGTCCAATCAAAATTAACCAACCCAAGCTAAGTGTCATATATTCTCAATGAATGATTCGCAATTCATCTATAGGCTAAGGCTAAGAATTACATGCAGAAATGTTTGGCAAATAAATTAAAGATGTTCTTAAGCTCTTCAATGACAATTCACAAATGGGGAAGAGGGAGAGGAAGGGAAGGGAAATTCATCTAATAAATTATTTGTCCAGCTCTTCCTGACATGTTTCTTATTGCTTATTGCCATCCAGTGGTGGCACCACCTCATGGAGAATATAGTCCTAGAAATTGTTGCACTTGAAATTGTTGGATTACAACTGGTATGTTCCTTTTTTATGGTGAATCCTCACATCAGACTGTGACCGTCTGCTCCAGCCCACTCGACAATTGGAAGTTTTTGTTCATGATTTTCACTCTTTCCTTTTTAATGAAAAGATAAAAAGGCTACTTGGTATTCTAAAGGCTATAAAATCTTGAATCTTTTGAGGCGTTTCATTCCACCAAGTAAATATAGATTGAAGCAAACGTTCAATAAGCAAAACAATACATAACCACGTACACACTAAGACCCTAATCTTGCAAGGAGCGCCATTCATATAGGTTGCTGTGCCCACAGGAAGCCCTGTTGACATCAACATGTCTTCATGTGAGCATAGGGTGCTTACAACTCATTGCAGGACTGAAGCCTAAAAAGGTAATATGTGTTTTTATTCATTCCAAGGAAAAGAAAATGATTAATTTGCTCATAATTACACAGAGCCTGCCCCGCCCCATTGAATCAGGGAACCATATCAGAGCCAAAAATTTTACTAGGCAACATTAGTTAAAAGAAAAGTACCCAATATCTGAAAATTGTCTAGAGAGTATTTTCTAGTGAAGCAATTGAATTAAGACTTGCATTTGCTGGAAAAGTTAGAGGAATGATGGAAAATGTCATTTACATCTTATAAGGAATGACAGATTTAGTATGTAAAAGCAAGACAAAATGGATCAGGTTTTCAGTGTAGTTGATGGGCCGAAACCAAATGAGATGTTCTGGTTTCTCAGGCAAATGTAAACAACAGTGTTAATATTTTTGAATACAGATTATTGGCTTGGCAGGACTGAATTGCTTTCTTTGTATTTGGCATTATTAAGCAGGAGAAAAGGCACCCTCTAGGCAAAGGAGCTAGCGGTCCTTTGCAAAATTATTGGTCTGAAACTCAGGCTGGTGAAAGAGCCAGTAGACAGCCTGGAAGAGATGCCTAAAGGCTTGAGGTTTTGAAATGGGGCTAGCGACAGTGCACAAATCCCATTAAAGGTCTGCTGAAGTTGGGTGCCTAATTCTCTTAGGGACCTTTAAAAACCCAGTTCACAATGCCTGGTCAGTTAGTTATTTTTTCCCTTCCTGAGTCTGTCTGATCCATCATAAGATCACATCAAGCTGGGCTTCTACCAAGTAACGATTACTGAATCGCTTTCCTTAAGTCTGCATGCTAGTCTACAAGAAGCATATTTTGGCTCTCTCTAAGCAAAGACATACTGCAGGGTCCTGAAACCATCACATCACAGAGAACTGATAGCACTGTGACCTTCTAGGATCGGTGATGTGGGTCAGGGGAATGGTGAGTCGTGGGAAGAGTAGGTAACATGGGAGCAAGCGATCTCTGCTTTAGACAAGGAGAGGAGTGCACAGGCCTTTGCCAGTTCCCTCTCTCTCTGTGAAAGGTCAAAGCAGTTCAGAATCAGGACCTTTATTGCTTTTACAGGGCCCTAGGCACAAAGAAATGGTGTGTACTTTGCATACATTAATCATAGAGAGAATGTGTGTGTGAGAGAGAGAGATTTGGAAGCCTTATCTCTATAAAGATGGCTCATGTGAAATTAGGGAGGGACACACATACATAGATGGCTTTTAAGGGAGAGTGGGAATTTGTTTGGAAACCTCTCTGAACAAAAGAACAAACAATATTTCAGTCCACTGAGGCATTTGCAGAAGAGCTTTTAACACCAATTTTTCCCGCTCCCTCTTACAAAACCAAAACAAATCACACACCTAGACCATCTGAATCACATGGAAAGGCTGAGGCCAGCTGGGAGAAATATTCTCTAACAGCAGCAGCAACAGGCTCTGTCTCCTGGTAAAGATTCACAACTGACAGTGTTGGGAGCCTTGAGGTTGCCCCTGAGTCTGTTGTGGAATGAGACTGCTGATTGCTAAATTGCACCTGCTTTCTCTCCCAAGACATTGGGTACCCTGGGAGGGAGAGCGCAACTGGCTGATGCAGAAAGGTGTGGGTAGGATGCACAGCCCTTAACATCGCTTTAATCAATGAAAAACAATTGGGGGTGACATACTGTATTTTGAAGGGGGAATATAAAGATTGTCTAAAGATTTTCATTTTTACATGCCCAAGCTATTTGGAAGTTCTTAAATCCCTCTTCAAAAGTCTTCCGCTCACCCCATCATTTAATTTCTAAGCATTGCTCATTCAACTCCCTGGTAGTTAATTCCTTCCCTCTCCCATAAAGCTCATGCTCTGCTCAGACAGGATAAAGGTAGCATGAGAGCTGAGGTTTGATGCCTCGAATGTATGGGCTTTCCAGAGAGTAGTGTAGGGCCCTTCTAGTGAACAGAGGGGAAGTGGTGGTAATTCAAGTGATTGTAAAATTCCCACCATGTCATTGTGCGACCAAAGCCCTGGGGCAGATAGGCTGAGAATTTGAATGGAAAAATATCTTCCACTCTTGCTCCGGTGAGACGCACCAATGGGTGAGGCAGCACCTTTGAGAGATCATTTCTACAAGTATAAAAGCATCGTCTCAAAATGCAACACAGCATTTAAAGATGTGTGCAAAGTACTAATGGCCTGATTCTGCTCTCACTTGCACCATGTTCACACTGGGATTGTCCTCCGATTTCACTGGGCCTCCAAATGGGAGGATGAATTTTCAAAAAGATGTCCTTAGAAGGCCGTTGCCAGGCAGCAAAGCACAGTATTTGGGGACAATGTTGAAGCTGAGTAGACCTCAACAAAAACCCTGACTCCAAATGCCCCTCAATCTAAGGAGAGGTAGGATAGGGATCTGAGCGTCAGAGCTTGGGACTTGCCTCTGCTTTCTTCTCTCAGGAAGAGGATCTTTCCAATTCCATCTCCTGCATGGTAAAGTCTTTCTTGAAAAAGGAAGTGAAGTGCTACAAAAGCTATGTGGCATCCATTTCTGTGGTGTAGGAAGCTGAGTTGAGATTATTCACTCCTGACTGTACAATTAAAAGCAGGCAACATGCAAAGTTGGCTTGGGACTTTGAAATTAGCAAAACAAAGAAACTGCTGGGGCGCTCTGCGTGTTTGGTTCCACATTTTGTTTTAAATGCATGGATACACCCGTTTCCCCTGGGACAGCACCAAAACGCGATGAAAAAAGCCCTTGATGATACTGAGATCCCAAGCCTCCTAAAAAAGAGCTTTTTAAAAGCAGTGTTATCAAAAGAAAGAAATAGACAATAACTATTGCACAAGATACAAAATAATTAGGTACAAAAGTAAGCTGAGCTTCCCATACACAACCAAGAAACCAGATAAAGAGAAAAAACAAAGTAAAACCAAAACAAATCAACCAAACAAATGAAGTAGTGAAATGCCTTGCCATCCTGTTTTCTGCAACATGGTAAGATGGGCTTTTGGTTGTACATTCAATTACTAACAGACCACAGCTCTAGAACTCTTTTCAGCTTGTTTTGTGTCATGCCAGCATATTATTCTCATTCACCCTAAATTTTAGAGAAAAAAATCCAACCTGCAAAAGGATTTATAGCTCTTCAAGGAATCAGGCATTGAGACGTGTTATTTGTGGTGTGTGTAGTATAAAACTATGAGCTAATATTTGAAAAGGCAACAGTCTATAAGCAATAAATTTTCAAAATAAGGAAAACTGTACAGAAAAATTTCAAAGGCTTATACTTGACAATTATACATATTTTATGAGACAGTTATGCAACCTGTCCCTTTGTTTAATTCACTGGCTTATTGATTCAGTATCTCTATTTCAGCAGACAGGCTATAATAAACAGATCTAAATATTGTGGTTTAAAAGCATCATTTATGACCGAATAGATAAAAATGGCACTGCATAATGTTCTCTTCCCCTCCCACTCCTCTCTTTATCAAATGATTCTGTACAAGGCTCCAAGTCAATAATCAAAACATATATAGTTACAATATTGGTTGAGCATTTGGCACAGTGCAGTTTATTTGATATACTGGGTTCTTTGCCCTTACTATTGCTGCACATTTAATGCAGTGCATAAATTACGAACACGCATGTAAAGTAAAGTAAGTCAGCTGGACGTGGTCTTATACAGTCAGCGTTTAACTGTCTCAGTTAGAGCAAGCTCTGCTAAAATGGTACTGAGCATGAGTGGCAAGTTAACGTCGGTGTCCCCTTGTGAGGATTTTGGTGTGTCCACTGCCCGCAATGGACATGACTCTGGGAAGCTCATCCACTCTTGGGACACACGGGAGCTACACCCTGTGTTTCGTTTGACATGACAGGTTATGTCTCTAAATTTTTGAAGGTTTACAACAGCTTTAAAAGACAAACAAAACCCGAGATTTTTAATTAACAATGATGATCCTTAAAATGCTACTGACATTTACTCCATTGGAAACATGCCCAGTTGCAATTATGGTTGGGGAAAATTTATTAAACATAGCCACTTTTTCTTGCTTAATAGTAGGAATGCCCTGGAAAAAGATTACACAGGAAAAGCAAGATCCAGTGCCCACTGAAGTCAATAGAAAGACTCTCCTTGACTTCAGAGGGCATTGGACAAGACTCTAATTCAAGAGACAAGGCCAATTCCACTGCAGAATCTATGGGGGAATTTGGGTGCTATTTTCAAAAGTGCTCAGTATTGCTCTAACTCAGGTCCTAGGAATTAATGGCCAAGGTTGGGTGCTTTTGAAAATTCTGCCCCTTTATGGAAGTCCTGTATGCAACTCTACAGTAAACCAGATCTTGAGACCTTTCCTCACACGAGTGTATTCCTTGAAATTAATGGGACTGTTCATGTGACTAGAGGAATTGTATGAGTGGGCTCGGTATTCTCTCCCTCTCTCACACACACACACACACACAAGAATTTTAAGGAACACTCCCATCCCAGCTTTGATTGCAAATAATATATATTTAAAAACTGGAGAGGCCACAAACAAAGGGACTCTCCATCTATGTATTCACTGAGTCTTATATCATATGAAAAAATAATCCGTAAATTATTATATCATACTAGAATTCTCCAACTGATAATTATTTTTATAGAGTCACAGTGCATACACGCTCTCTTTTAATTTTTTTTAATAACGTATGTCCTCATTGGTTTGACAGTGCATCAGAAGAAAGGCATACAGATTAAAAAAAATGCAGTGGATTAACTGACTGCCTCACATGACATATTGTGGTGTATTGAAAAGAAACCGGAAAAAAAATGCAATTGGTATAGTAAATTTCCCCTGTGGAACTCTGTCAGTGATTTAAGGGTTAACATGGATTGGAAAGATAGTTTAAAAAATCTTTCAAGGATTATACAGACAAATGTTTGGAATTTTAAAAAAATGACAGAACATTTGGCAAATGTAAGCAAATGACTTGAATTTTACTGGGTTTTAAGATCTGAGCACAGCCATTCACAGAGAACCAAACTCTGAGATCTGCTGGAAGGACAGTGGATCATTTGACCACCAGTGTGCGCTGGCTAGAGGGTTTACAGCAGCATTCGAAGTATCTAAGATGGATTTATGGCTGGTGACAGAGGGTAAGTAGTTTAATAACTCCAGCACTGTTCCCTCTTTGACATCACTGAGAGAGTGCATTGGACTTGAACAGCACCCAGCCCGGCTAACCCTTTAGCTCATATTGCAAAGGTGACAGGGCTTTACAGATTCCCAATGGCATGCAATGTCACTAACGCTTATTCTGGAAGTGCTCTTATTTGCTTGCTTCTTCTCAGCAGGTGCCAAAGAACGTCCAACTGCTGAGGTCTCTGACAAAATCCTGGGCTTGCGGCTCCCAGTGCTCTTACAGATGATTCCATCCTGGAAGATTGCACCATCATCAAAGGGGCCGGTACCCCATTCGGAGTGGTTCTGTGTTCTCTCCAGCACTCCGAGAGGATTTCAAAAATGATCCCATTTAAAGATTTTGTTATTCTGAATCCTGTGTGTGTCTTATTTGTGAGAAAAGGGCAAAAGTTTCCTGTTTTTGTTTTTAATTTTATTCTCTCTCTCTCAATTAAAAAGGACCCTTATATTATTAATATAGAGTTCATCCATCCTTAGTCACTATAAAACAGACTCCATGTTTTCACACCACTCATGATCTTCAAGGTTATAGATAAATTTTGTCCTATGTGACTGGTTTTGGGGCACAGAGTCCCGCCCCAGATTGTCTAGGGTGAGAGTAGAGGCAAAGAATTCACTGGTGCTCAGCCCACCTTCATGGTTCTTGATGTATCTTTTATAGTTTTTCCTCAAGCACTGCCAAGTGGTTGTGTATAAGATGAATGCGAAAGATTTCAGGGCTATAGCAATGCTAACATACAGGTATCTATAGACGACATTATCATACAATGCGCAGGCTCCTTGCTCGCCACAAAACGTGCTCCAGAACAGACATGTTGAGTCAATTCCAGCCCCAAAGATCAAGGGTGGTGGGATAAAACCTGTCAAAATAAAAGAAACATATCATGCGGTAGTGACCCTTGCGGCAGAGGGACAGGACTCAGCCGTAGTGAGTGGAAACAGGATTCTTTATTAAGGCTGATGGACGTAGACAAATCTTGTAGTTCTCTGAGGATTTCTAATTCCTAGGCAAACTAAATACATCTGCTGCGTACTGTCACCCCATACGAACCCCTGAAGACGTGGCATGGGCTCAGGGATTGCTCACTATCCTACAAATACCACAACTCAGTTTTAAGTAGTTTGTCCTTATGCTTCTCATTTGCCGTTTGAATAATAAGGCTGGTCGCACAGTTTCATAAAGAAGCGGCGTGGGGCCTAAGCTACAAAACGTGCCTCTGAATCCAGATCAAACTTTCATGGTGTTCACATCCAGTTTGCTGAAGTCCATTCCAGAGCCTGAAATTAGCTGTGGAGCTCAGATCCCAATCTGAACTTTCCCTAAGTTTGGGGGAGTCAAGATCCATGATCTAAGGGAAAGGGACAATGATCTCTAATAAGTGCAGGGAAATGGACCTGAAAGAAAGTGAGTCTGTCATTATCCCACACAGTGAAATACCAGCAGCAGAACTCTCACCTTGAATTACTGCAGCTAAGGGAAAACCAGCATTTCTCAGCTGAACTCTGCTGTGAGTGGTGTATAATAGGGCCATGACCTTAAAGCAACGCCTGAGGTCTCCTTAAACCCACACTTCAATACAATCTTTGAGTTCCCCTTTCTGCTTGGATACTGCAGGGGTCTCCAGTCTTATATCATCAAATAAATACATCTATTGCACTCTGACAAGTGCTTTACAAACAATGGGCACT
This sequence comes from Mesoclemmys tuberculata, assembly GCA_007922155.1. Classification (NCBI taxonomy): domain Eukaryota; kingdom Metazoa; phylum Chordata; order Testudines; family Chelidae; genus Mesoclemmys; species Mesoclemmys tuberculata. The sequence continues at coordinate 12,333,703 of ML675644.1, read as the reverse complement.
GAAAGCGGAGATCTAAATCCCACCTTTGAGCACATACTTTGGCACTTGTGCACCTAAATACCGAGCCCTTAACAATCAAAAGAAACTTCTGAATGGCTCTCTGTTGCAGGAATGATTTCACGCACCTCTAAGGTATCTCTGTGGGGTGGAAAACAACCTTTATTTAAAACCAATTAATAACATCACTGTAGGGTTTAGGACAGGAAATGCAGAATATCATTTCCAATAAAACAGAGCAAATTTTAGGTTGGCAGAAAATAATTTCTTCTATTGGAATTTGGCTAATAACACCGCATTTCCAGATACTGTGGTGACTGGAGCTCTAGAAACACCTATGTAGACAGAGAAACAGATGGACTGCAGTATCTGGCAGAGAGCCGATGAATTAGGAATCAAATTTCATCATTAACCCTGGATTTCTTGGCTTAAATGAGATACCATTCATTAGCTTGACATGAATGCCATTTCTTTGCTGTATGACAATATATGTCAGGACTACAAATACATTGATTGCCTGCTCCTTTGCCTCTGGGATTTGAAACCTCTTTATTTCACCCTATTAATGAGCAGAACTCTGCAGATTTTTGCTTGATCTTTCACATAGGTTAATAAATGCAGAAGTTATCAGGCTATGTCAGCTCTCAGGACTTACTTTAACCAGTTGTTAACACCAGGGAGATAAAACAGTAAATAAAAGCAGATAACTGGCTAACAAAAAGATATTCCCATCATTAGAAGAACTAGCTCTACCCATCAAATGTAAAGTGTGGTAATGCCCTGAAAAACGACACTGCACAGGTCCCTGTTTGTTTTCTCAATGATTTCTAGATCAGACTGGGTCTGTTTGCAAATTAAAAAGTGATTTTCTTTTTCTTTTTAAATAAGTGCAGACAACGGCAGACTCACCAGGGATCTGAAAATTTGGCTGCGGTCTCTCCAGAACTCAGCTAACAGAATGTGATGAGGATGTACAGGGCAGAATGGAATCCAATTTACACTTCAAGAGCTGCACTGGCTCTAGAGTTCCATAGTAAGAGGAGTAAAAACTAGAAGTTGGCTTGAACAAAACATCCCGATCTCAACACCCTTGAGCTCTTGGGTTCTGTTTCATTGGCCCCAGGAGCCAAACCTAAGAGGTACATGGGAGCTGTGAACAAACTGAGTTCTTTAGGAAAAATAGCCGTGAAAGACTTTCAAACCCAGCAACCACTTTGCATGGATGACCTTTTCAGAGCTATCTCCACGAGGACAAGGGCTAGAGACTTACAACAACTGAGATTGGATTTGACATTTAGAATGCTTTGGAAAGTCTATGGCTGCAGGCTTTGTGGCCCCTAAAGTCCAACTCAGTGGGCAAGCCTTGTACCTACAGTGTGTCACACTGAGTGACGGTGAGGAAGTTGGATTTAAAACAAAAACATCGGAAACTCTATTGGTAACCAGCTGCATGTTTGGGGGACAAACTGCAAATACCATCTGGAAAGGAAACTGTCCAGAATCTTATTGTCATGCATAAATCTATTTGTTATTTCAGACATGCACAGTCAATGCTGACAGTCGCCAGTGCAATCCGGATGGAATTATCAGGCAAGTCTGGGGATTTCTGCCATTTGCAAATGTCTTTTCACCTACAGATAAGCCTGAGGTGCAAAAGTTCAAATCCAGATTTGAACTTCCCCAGCTAGCTGGGGTATTTAGATATGCAGTTTTGATTCAGGTCCTTTCAATCCTTTCAATGACAGCCATATATGCAGAAGTCAGATGGTATTTGGAAAAGAATACCCATATCAGAGCCTCTTATACAATAGCTGCAGCTTTCAATACCATTGGGGCTCCTATGGCACTTCTTTTCTAAAAAAACACAGTAACACTTTTATACCAGGGCATTAATATTCTGCTCTAACACACCAGAATTCCTATGGAATAAGATAATACAATCCAGCAGGATATCAAGAGAATTCAGTCATGTTTCATATTATTTCAGGGAATATTAAAGAGATTCAATCATGCGTTACTTCTTATTGCACAGTGTTGCACAAATTGCTGCTATATATATTTTAGTGAAGAAACTGCAGGGCTGTTTAAAGAAGCATCTTCTGTCTTATAAAATCTATTAACTCAGATTGCACCTCTGGGTCTCATACCTTGGATATTTAATACACTCCTTTGGTTCAAGAAGAAGCTATTATAGTTCCCTTTTTAAGAATAAGCTTAAAGGTGAACTGAAAAAGCTTTTAAAAATCAATCAATCTGACCTCCAACCTCAAATTATTAAAGGCGAGTTTTGGATATCTTTACTCACATTGAGCAGTACCTTTCCCTTCATGTAGTCCCATAGCTGATATCCTCCTGGATGTATTATCTTATTCCACAGGAATTCTGCTATGATAGGGTGGCATATGTTTTGCTACAAAAGGGTTACTGCAGTGTCAAGGGGACAACTAGAAGAGTAAAGGTGTTTCTCATTCCGAGTATGGGTGGCAGAACCTTGCCCTAACGGAATGATACATTCTGACTTCTCAAAAATAATAAATAATAAACTATAATACAACTACAATAATAATAGAAAATTGGTAACTACCATCACAAATACCTTTACATTTGGAAAGTAAAATAAAAAAGCATCTTCCCTCCCTTACTTAACTGCCGGGTCCTTTGTTTGGAATTCTGCATTTATCCTGCAAGAGCTGAGGCCAGGACAAGAACCTAAAGCAGTGTGGACAGTAAAAGGAAACACCAAGCTTTAATGGCCTGATCCAAAGTCCATGCAAGTCAATCGGAGAACTTCCATGGACTTCCCTGGGCTTTGGATTAGCCAACAAAAGCATGTGGCATTTTCTTCTTTTCTGAGCACTGAGGAAAGTGTTTAGCTTTCAGTGAGGGAGTGCATTTCAGACCTTTTACCAGTGCTGAAAGATTCCCATTGATCTCTGTGGAAGCTGGATTGGGCCCATATGCTCACGCATCCCACTGGTTACTGGCAGAAAACTTGGCACCAGGATTCTGAGGTGTGATGCAAAATCAGAACCTTGCACTGAGAGACCATTCAGTGGAATACATAGGATTGTGGGGTTTTCAGCCTCCCTCTATGAAAGAAAACAGGCTACCCTGGAGAAGAAACAAATAGCCAAGTCCTAAAGTGCTTCATTAGAAAAGTGGGACTTCCATCTACACCACACTGTCATAGCATGGGGTAAAATCCTTCTCCTACAGCTACACAGTGGATGGATCTACACCGCAAAACTCGCCATGTGAAAATAACGTTGGGCTAGATTCTGATGTCTCTACTCAAACTGGATTGCACCTTGCTCAGTGAAATCACTGGGTGCAGACATGGAATAAAGGACTGTTCAGCTCCAATCCACATGTCGAATACCAGCAGAACACATTAGAGAGATGGACCCCAGGGCGATGGATCAGAGAGAATTTCTGAGAAACAGGGGCTGTGCCTTTAAGCCTGCTTCGCAACAATCACCCTGCTACAAGGAAAAAACAATTACAGCTAAAGGCATAACGTTTTCTCTTTTATTCAGGCATGAAGAGACATGCATTGATCCAATGGCTTGACCAAATGTATTTTAATGGGAGGTTAAGCCAGGGGACAGCATTAAGGTTCAGCCTGTTTTTTTACCTTTTGTTTTCCTCCCTGAGAGACTAGCAGGCTTCAGCTGCCACCCAATGGGGTAACAAAGCTCCTATCTTCAAAATGGTGTGAAACTGTTTATCCCTGTAATTCAGCAGCACAATGAAGAAGCCATTTCACAAGCTGCTGACACGCTAATAACAACCAAGGAGAATTAACTAGCTGGGAGGGAGGGTTTCCCGCTCAACACCGTGATTTGCTCCATGAGCACGACTAAAATGGCAGGAGAGGAAGTGCCATTACCCTTGGAGGCCTTTCCACAGCCACTGAGCCCTTCAGAGAAAGGGCTTGGATCTCTTGGATTCAGAGCCCACAGACAAATGACAGCATTCAGCGTCTACGGGACGGGGGAAATCAGGAGAGACTCGCGCCTTGATGCACCTATCAAAATTTAGTTAATTTTTAGGGTGCGGGGGAAGAAAGAAGAAATTATTGTACGTACCTAGCAAACGGAGAAGCAGGAAAAGCACCCCCAAAGCATAAGACTTAAGTTCAGGATTCACTGTTCTGTATAGAGGAGAGAGGGAGAGTGACATTGATTGTTATCGTGCAGCTTTAATTAACAAACCCCATCACTATGCTTTGCTGTCCATCAGGATGCCACTGTCACCTCTTCAGAAAATAATTAACAGGCTGCTTTTCTTTTTCTTTCCCCTTGATCCAACTACCTGCAGCCTGAAAAATAATTGCAATGGTAGCTGCATGATAGGGTCTGGAATTTAGTTGCTCTAATAATCGGAGCTAATCTTGTCACTGGAAAGGAAAAAAAATGCAAATCCTAACCCAGTAAATGATCTTTTATAGAATCCCTGAATTATCTTTCAGGACCTGGATGCTTTGAATCAGCAGGATATAAACCAACAAAATCCTTTTTATTATAACTTCATTGTGTGTGTGTGCGGAGGGATGAGGTGGAAAGAGAAATGTGAGTGAAATAGCAGAGAGGACAAATGACTAGCTTTTCATTCCCAGGTCCAACTATTAAATCAACCAGATCAGCAAAGGTTGATATGCCAACCTGCCCATAAAGGGTGATGTTTATGAAAGTGAGATTAGTTTCTGATTAGTTTTAAATTGGGAAGATAATAGGCCAGGCTAATCACAGCCGTTTACTTTGAATATAACCCCTCTATCTGACTGGCATTAATCTTTGATGACATCTTAAGAACATTAATTAACTTCTCATTCACATAATTCATATGATGCTATAGGCTAAAGTCATGCCACTGGTATAAACCCACTGAAGTCATTGGAATTTTACCAGGGATTAATTTGATCATGAACATGCACTCTCTTATTCAGCACTTTATGTTCCACAGTACATGACGGTTCAGGAAAGCAGGGCAATGAGCCCCTGATGAAAGGGTCTGTGATGAAAGGCAACTTAAAAGTGTCAGGTCCCAGCTTCTATTAATCCCTTGCATGGTCTCTGTTAGGCATTGTTAGTGGCATCTCCGCTTGAAATAGGTGCCCCCTGTATATGTTCAATGAAGAGGAATAGCTTTTTGAAAGACATCTAGTCCTGATTTAAAGACTTCAAATAAGGAAAAATCCAGCTTAACACTTGCCAAGGCATTCCAATGGTTAATGGCCCAGCTCAAAGGAGATCCTGTGAAAGGGAGGGGAAAAAAATGAAGAATAGAGGGATACCAAACTTATCCTCAGTCAGTTTTCTTACATGGGTGGTTGTGTTTTGGTTTTTTTGGGGGAAGGGAGGGGGGTTCTTTTAGAAGTGGTTAAATAGTTGACATTTTTAAAATAAAAAATGGCTTTTTAAAATTTTTGTTTGAAATTTTCAATTTTTTCAGTAAAAAACCCCCAAAATAAAAATGTTCAGTTTTTGATTTTTCATTGAAAAAATGTGAAGAATTTTTTTCAGTTTTTTCTTGTGAAACATAGTTATCAGCCAGCTTTAATATTCCTCCTTTTCCTCTGTCTGTTTTTGTGTATTTACGGTCTTATCTAGCTCCCACTGCAGTCAGTGCAAATGTTTCCATTGAATTTAATGGCTACTGGATTGAGCTCAAAGTGTGTAAACTCTTCAGGGTGTGACCTCTCTTAATTTGTATCTGTGTGGCACCTACCACATTTTTCAATGATGGATAAATAACAATAATAATACCAGAGAATCCTGAAAACGTCCTTTATATCTCTGATCACATCCCTGAATGACACGAAGTTATCTCCCACAGTCTCCTTAGTTATCAGTCAAAACTGATGAAAGCAGTTCCAGGCTGTGTCTAACACTTCAATGCCTTAGATTACAGTGTGGTCATTTAAACCAGACTCCAGGGTGTGTACAGAGCCAGACGTTCTGCTGAGTCCTTCTAAGCATGCCCCTTTTGGGCTGGACTAGACACTTCCGTGCTCAGCTACGTTCAGCACAATCGTAAGGGGTTCAGCCAGGGATGGGCTTCGTTTGGGACCATTTCGGAGAGCTGGGAGTCCTAGTTCAAAGCACAGAACCAGTAACACTTTGGACTCACACACTGAGTGAGACTAGTTTGTGAAACCGGTTGATTCAGACCTGTGGAGCGTCCAGAAAAACAGGTGATGCTCAGCCCTTCGCTGACTCTCCTCTGTGCATTTATGATAGATATTGGTGGTTACGGTGGGAATGTAGTTCAGCTATGACTTTCAGTGCTGAACTGTCTAGTTCAAAGGGTTGTGAACTGATGTTTTCCTCTTTTCTCTTGTGTTCGCTTTCCTGCTTGGCCATTGGCTTGTCTCATTTGAAGAGGCATATGTAGACGACTCTACTCAGAACCCTACAAGTGTTGATAATTTCCCCCAGTAAAGACCCTTCAAGCCTCAAATTACATTTGCCACAATACTGATCACTGAAAATTTGATTTCCATTTAGCTGCTGTAGATGCCATGAGAGAAATGAACTAGGAGGTGGAATATCTCACTCTATACCCTGACAGGAGACATGCCCTTGTATAGCAGATCTACCTGAGATCCACTCAAAGGAGTTTCTAACATAGACCTTCTTGATTGAACTTCATTGGAATTTTCCAGGCTGCAGAATGGCTCTGCTTATTGCACCTCTGGTTAGTATAGGCTGTAAGCAATGTCCCGGTTGGGCGGATACAGTGATTCTGAATCAAGGCAAAAGTAGGTACGAGTATGCATCTCAGGACAGATAGTTCTGCGTGTGCATGGCTGCCTGGAACGTCTGTGCGTGGAAATAGCATGCAGCAGTTCAGTTGGAGATGGTGCTTTTCTCTTTGTCTGCATGTTGGGCCAAATCTGAAGAGATACTTAGCATCTCTAATTTCCCACCGATGTCAGCATTAGGACCAGCGTGAGAGTTTTTGCTTCTAGTGATGCGTGTGTGTTGTCCTATGTTAGCTCAGAAATCTATCCCCAGGGCCCTTTTTGTTTGTGTCTGCAGCCTCCGAGGATCTTTAGGCCATCTCTAAAACAGCCTCATGAACCTATTCTTTGCAAGGTATCATGTGGCTGTGATCCTGTGCTGACTGATTTTAGCAACAACATGTTTATGCCCTACAACAGAAGCAAAACCTTTCTGATTTCCTTTCCACTTCAGTTTCTAGATGGATGGGGAGAACAAGGTGTGACCCCTTCCTTTGCAGTATATTTGCACAGACCCTTCCATCCCAGAATCACAGCCCTCCTTGTCCCTCCAGCTGCCTTATTCTTTCCTTGGGTCAGTGTTATACACTGTAGTCAGTGGAGCTACACCAGGAGTTGAGTACCTAATAAGAGGCCTGAGACCCCACGGAGGCCATAGGGAGCTATCAGGCTGAATTCACTGTAGCTGAAAACAAAAGGGTGGGAAATTTTGTGGTGCCCTCCCACTCAAAGAAGGTCAAATCCTGAGATTTGCTGAGCATCTGCAACTCCTATCAACTCCAACGGCAGTCAGAAGCACTCAGCACATCCGCGGCCGGTGGGCAACAACAGTCCCCCTCGATCTAGACCCAGGGGAGGAGCTCTTCTATTTTCAATGAATCTACTGCAGCCCATTGAAGGAAGCGGTGAATCAAGAACTCCCTCCCCCGCCCCAAGCAGTTCAGCAGGTCCACAGCTTGGGCTCTTACCTGATGAGTATGATGACTGACGGCGTCTGCGCCATGGCTCCAATCATGCTGCAAATACACATCACGCAGAGGAATGTCAAGAAGGCCTCTTGGCAACCAGGACTGGGGCATTTTCCAGGCATTACTGTAGCGTTCTCGGCTGGGACCAAACTGAGGCAGGCGCAGCCAGTGAGATTCTGGAAGGGAGCACATGGCACAGGGGTTAAGGGAGAACAGGGCCCACGCTGCAAAACACAGGCACATTATAAGGAGTGGTTTGCCAACTGGCAAGCGTGCACTCTCCAACGGTCAATTAATTAGCCGGTAATAAATCACTTGTTGAGTTGGTTTGGAGAGGCTTTTCAAAAGAACGCCAGCTCCAAGGCATTCTATGAAGGGGTAGCTTCTTCTCCTGCTTGCTTTTTTCTCCCTGGCCTTTCACGTCTCAAATAAATGTGGCTGTAAGAAAATTACCACCAAGTTAGACCCTGGTGAAATGAACAAAGAAGGGATCTGTACCCCGCATCATGAGAAAACGTTGCCATATTAAAGTTGTAGCGACTTCCCAATTTACTCCCGTCTGCCTGGCTGTTATAATTACCTCGCACTGCATTACAAAGAGGCACATCTGAAGCCTGCTCATTGCTGCGGGTTCACTGCCTCATTCTGGTGCTTTGAACAATGGCAGGGAGAGTACCAGGAAGCGTGCCTGCTCTCATAGTGAGCTAGGTATCAAAGGGAAGATGGCAGAGACACTGGTGATTACAGAAACAACCTCGAGGGTACTACAGGGCTAACAGATGCCATCTAGTATAGAATGATTTGCACAGAACTGATAGCTGCAGTCAGACAAGATAAAGTTTATCAATATGCGATCAGAAGGAAGAAAAAAGCCACCGCATTCCCTTTGATCTTTCCTGCAAGCACAGGACGTCAAAAGAGGCTTTGTTTTCCAGTCACAGATGTTTTTGCGCTCACCCCTCCTGGAATTTCCAATGGCGAGGATGTCAGCACAATTAAGGCACACAATAATAGCAAGGAATCTCTTAATGAATACAGAGCAAAAATGATCATAAATGATTCATTGCTTTTCTTTGCAAGGCTGCTAGGCTGGCAGGTCACATGCTTGTGAGAAAAAGGAGCACAAAAATAAAACAACATAAAACAAAACAAAGCAAAACCTCCAAGATTCAAAAAGAAATCCCTTTGCTTTTATGGTGGGGTTTCTTTAGGACTCCACAATAGCACAGGTTCTAGTTCAGCGCCTCCACAGATACAAGGATCCACAGGGACCCCAGTCTATTCTTTCTGACATTGATCTCTCTCTCTGCATAGGAATCGAAAGCATTGCCTTCTAAAATAACTGCATGGAGTGAGGCAGAAACAAAAACTTAGAGCTCTGTGACCCTTGTAACACTAATGATATGACTGCAGGTGCATAGCTGGCAGGTAAAAATGAGTCTCAATGAAATGGCCACCTGAAGGCTCGTCTAGACGTGGGCAAATAGCACCAGTGCAATTATATTGGTGTAGTTATACCAGTGCAAAGTCCAGTGCAGATGAGCTGGACTGGTGTGACTTTTCCTGGTAATTTAACAATGCAAGCTCTGTCTTATCCCCATGCAGTGCCTCTACACGGAGGTTTGTACCAATGTGCCCATACTGCAGTAACTATCCTGCTGCAAAAATCCCAGCACAGACAGGGCCTACGTTAATTTTGCTAGCCCCTCTATTATGCGGTTGGCTGACTGTGCAGGAAGCCAAGTGGGTCACATCCCTACGCCCTGAACTGGCTGATCCTTCCATGAAATGCAGTTGGAAGGAGAGACCCATCTTTTCTATGCAGTGGGCCCAAGTCCCCTCTTATTTATGTGAATCCAAATTTGGTGCAACTCCATTGAAGTCAATGTAGTTAAACTAGAATAAAACGAGTGCAAGGTCAGAATCCAGTCTCCCGACATTTTAAAGGGATAAATTGTGCTTTAGTTACTTTAGAGAGGGTGAAAGGGGCTGCATAGTAGCTGGAATCCGACTTGGCCAGGAATTCTCCTGGGTGCTGGCCATTCAGATCCAACACAACAGTTACACCATCCTTAAGGAGCTCATGGCATGTCTCCCAGTCCATAGGTGTCTAGCTTCATCGCCGGATCGATCCTTCTCCTCTCTCCCCCATTTCAATCATTTTGCATCAAAGTTGTTATCCTAAAACACTGTAATGTAGCTAGCACTGGATGCATCCATTTTTTTGCTGCCCTTCCTAGATCTTACCTAGGAGATCTTTGATCCTTTGTTTCTGACATCATAACATGTGCTACAGCAACACACTGACATTGAACACTGACTTTCATCCTCTTCTATGAAGAAGCAATATTTTGCTGTATGTGCCAAATTGCTATTGATTTTCCTGGACTACTCTGCAATCCCCTCACCATTCTGTTGTAAATTTATCTTTGTCTTTCTGCAGCTCAACGTCTGATGCACCAGGAACCAGATTTTTGAAACCACGTATGTTCAAAATTTGCACATCCCGTGGTCTCAATTTCTTGCGGAAATTATGTGTGCAAATTACTCACGTTTTGTAGTTTTAAAAGCCTGGCTCTGATTGGCTAGCAACAGGCTGGCATTTTGGTGTAAGTCCCTAAGATTTCAGTGCTACAAAACTAGATTTGGAATTCATGTGCCTCCAGCCAAAGGGGAAATTGAAAAACAACACCGTGAAACAAACAAGATATATGGACAATGGCTTAACACATAAGGGTCACTGACAGTAGAGCCATGGTTAGAAAAAGAATTTGCTGAAATGAAAAAGCCACTCCTGTGCCCCTTTAGCACTAATAAACCCAAACTCTCTGCAGACCAACTTCATCACAAAGAGCAATGGCATTCATATGAGAAAGGCAAATTAACTCACTGGGCTACCAACTACCATTAGAGACAGTTCACGGAGCGGGAAAGCAGAGATACAAGACTGGAAACATACACTGCAATAAAGTTAAATAAAACATTCAGAGAATTTTATGCCCCAATAAAAAGCAACCCTGGGCTTATCACAGGTATATAATATCTACAAAACCCTCTAGACAGCTCATTACCTGGATTATGGGTTTAAAGCCTGGTTTGGCAATTTGGCTTTACCTCAAAGCCATTACCTGGCCAAACTGGTCCATAATTCTTGGTAATGCCCTTTCCAGAGGATGCTATAGTTTCATTACTTCATGTCCAAAAACGCTACTTCAAAAAACCCAAGATGATGGTGCCAATGAAGAGGTTAGACAGGAGAGAGCAAGTGAGAAAGAGGAAGGGAAGGGAGAAGGAGACCTTTGCTAGGTGGGTTTATGCTTATAACATGTTAGATCTGATATTTACATAGCAGAGAGACCCAGAACAATCTCTGGAGAGAGAGACTGAATTTTCTTTACCCTGCTCGTTTCTAAGGAGCATCAGGTTTGCATTCAGCAATGAGGTATAAACACCACTTTTACACCCAGAAACTAACTAACATTATTTTTTTTCCTTGCCAGTGATTTGGCACATCAGGAGGACGTTTCTTTCCTACCGACACTTTGCTCCATGCCAAAAGTTTTGCTGTCAAAACAATCACATTGGCGTGAAGTGGTACGTGTGAGGCAAATGCCGGAGGAAATGCATGAGATCAACATGTACAGCTTCTGCATTGTCATCTGCCGTGGCCCAGGATAAAATGACATTTTTAGCTATCACATGAAGTTCCGGGGGTTGGCATCATGTTGTCTCCTTTACTGGAGCAGAAAGCATTTTGGTCTGAAGCCATTATGCTTATCTCAGTACAATGCAAACAACTGAGGTGCTGGAGTGGGAAGCCAGAAGTCAGGGGAGTGAAGCACAAGTCCAAATATGCCCGCCAACTTGCCCCTGTACAGTTTCCTCACACTGCCATGAGGCGGAGGTTGCGGTTTACCCACCAAGTGGTGAATCCTTACTCAATGAGTTTGACTTGAGAAAGGATGGTGTAAAAGCAAAGTGAGGACTTAAGGTTATGGCTGGGTATCACCTCAGACAGGGAAGGGCCACCTTCAGCTCCCAGAATTCTGCTTGCCTGGGCCAGAGGGGCACTTGGAGTTAGCAATGTGATTACTAGAGGACTAACTGGAGGGCCATCCAAATTCACCTGTCACTGTAATAGATGCCACCCCTCCCAGGTAGCACCTGCCTGCTGATACTCTGTGACTCTGTAAAGATGGCAGCGAGGTTGCTGTGGCTCCACAAGGTAGCTCATGGAAATAAGATTTCTGTTCAGCTGCTGCGGTTTCTTCACTTGTTAGTCGGGAGCTTTTTTCTCAGCTTCCCTGGCATCTTCAGGTCCATTTGGCCCTTCAGGGAGGGAACCAAGGCTCTGATATGCACCTCACCCTTTGGGTTGGAGATCTCCTCTCTCCCTTTTCCTAGGGCACCGACCTGCTCTTCTGAGTGGCCTGTCCCTCCCGCACACCTGACAGCAGCATCGCAGGCACGTCTCTGGACTCTTCCCTCCGTGCTAATGGCACATGGAGAAGGGGAGAATTTTCTCCAAGAAGTGGGGATTTAGACTTCCCGTTGGAGCCTCTTAAGACTAATCTGAACTCTCCACACATTACAGAGGCAGCGTTTGGTAGAACGGAAAGAGAGGCCAAGCGTTGAGAATATCAGTGGCGGGGCAAGCAGGGGGGGGAACGTAATGGACTACAGTGCATGGAAGAGTGAAGAACTTGGAGTTCCTCAAAATGGATTTTTGGCTCATAGGGGAGGGACTGTTTTGGTGTTCTGTGTTTGTATAGTGCTTAGTGCCATGGGAGCCTGATCCATGGCTGGGTGTCCAAGGAACTATGATAATACCAATAAATGAATTTCTGTGGTCGTCAGCCACTCTCAGCTGTAAGTGAATGACTCCAACTGTATATACACTAACCTTGCAACCACTCGCGGCTAGGGGATGCTGGGTAAATTACGACAATTACCGTGCTGTTGCAGCCCGCGAAGCAGGCAGACAAGTACGTGATCCCGTCTGCCCCACAAACTGGAGTGAAGGAATCAGTTTGGCATTCACAGTTGTTATTGCAGGGGGAATATGGGTCCAAGGCTGAGGTCGGAGCTGAGCTGCAAAAGAAACCAAGTCAGAAAGGATGCTCAGTGCAATAACACCAGCTGGCTTTTCTGAGGAGCATCACACAAAGGGGGCTTACCCCGTAATGGCAAACAAAATGGCAAGAAGAGAGGGCAGAGCGTTTGGGGGTCAGTAGAATGGACTCTGGGCCATACGCTCCCTCTGTGACAGAAACACATTGAGGTTTATTATATTTCCAGCTGCCACCAACTCCTTAGGGTGGCTCAGGACTCTCCTGGTGAATCTCAGGTGAAGCTCACAGCTGGAAGAATGCCCCTGGAGCTGCCCTGTGGACGCCCAGAACTCGTAAGATCAGACTTCGCGTGTGTCTAGCACAGCAGCAAACATGTTTTCATCCTCAAAGAGCCACGGTCCCATGCTGAAAAACGTTGGAAAAATATAGAACCCAGGACCTTCTGGGTCCAAATACCCTGCCTCGAAACCAGTCTCATCAGCAGCCAAGCAGCAAGTGGGAAAGTGCCTCATCACACTGGCCCCACATTTCCAAAATTAGGGGCCTAGAGTTCAACTCCGAAATGCTCATTTAGGCCACCTCAGTCAAAAGCGCCCACCGTTCCCCTTGTTCTCAGTGGGATAGAAGGATGCTCAGCGCTTGTGAAGCTCAGGCCAGAGTGAATCCACTGATTTGAGTGGACTCACCCTGGGTTTACACGAGCCTAAATCTGAACAGAATGTGGCCTCGTGTTTCCAGCCACCTCAGTCACTTTTAGTTCAGCTCAGTGGAATTTAGCTCTCACACTTATTATTGTTCTGACTCACTTCTAGGCACTTCTACAGTATGGGCCTAATTCAGCCCTGGTAGAAGTAAGTGCCTCTCCATCAACTTCAATGGAGTCCTCCCAGCTTGTATTGGGAATGAATTTGCTGTAGCCCTATTACTCTAAACTGTTACTTACTCCTAGAGAAACAAGATGGGTGAGGTAACATCTTTTACTGGACCAACTTCTGGTTACCGGACAGAAATTGGTTCAGTAACAGATGTTACCTCACATACTTCGTCCTTCTAATATCCTGGGACCAACATGACTACATCAACACTTTGTGCAACTTGTCCTAGAGGCACCCAGATACCCATGATGGGTGTGGCATAAAAACCTAGAAAAACAGAGACACGCAGCCCTGATAAGAGCAAGTTAGTTTACCTAACACCGCCGTGCTTTACTGCACGGGCTGGATCATGGGGCTGGAGGTGGGAGATGGAGTTGAAATTCTCTGTCTGTACTCACTTGTTTCCATAGGGAACAGTAACCCCAGCTACGGGCCCCGTGTCACAGCCCAGGAATAGGAACGAGACATAGCAAGCTGTGGAAACCAGGTTAACTAGCATGGCCATCCTGATGGCTCCTAGAGCAGACAGGCTAAGCTTCTTCACCAGCAGACCACCCAAGAATATGCCCAGACATGCACATGGGATCGCTGTCATCCCTGCAAGAGAAAGGAAGGTCAGGAAGATGCACAAGGAGAAAGCGGGAGCTGAAAAAAACACACTGCATGTTGAAGCATTTCATTTTCCAGTGAATATATCAGTGTGCTAGCGATGGGGGAAGCTCTAAAGGCTAGGCGCGCCAGTCTGGTGTGGAGAAACACCCAAGAGACTGGACGCTTATCCGTTCATGTGGGGTCTCTTTAGAAGTAACCGTATAAAACCTCACATCCAAGAAGCTGTTAGCACCCGCCTTCAGCAGAGTTACATCCTCCCCGGGATGACGGAAAGGCATTAGGTCACCAATCCCCTCTTCCCTGCTGCTGCTGCCCCAGCCAGCACAGAACTGCTCCTCTGCAGTGCTTTGTCCAGGCAAAGGAGCCTCCACTGGTTTTCCCCGTGGGAGACTAATCCACAGTGTAACAGAATTCGTGCAAGATTTCCAGAAGCGACGGGTGATTGTGGATGCCCAACATGAGACACTTTAATGGGGTTTGATCTTCAGAGGGGGGGTGTTCAGTGCTCTCTGAAAATCAGGCCTCTTTACGGAATCTCACATTGGGCATGCAAAATCACTAGTCGATTCTGAAAACTCAGTTCTCCTCTTCAGGCAAGTTCTCATAATATTCAGCCTCCTTTTTGCTCATTTCCACCCCATCGCTTCTGGTCAGACCCAAGCCCATTCTGCAACAAGGTCTCTGGATTCTGGGGCCATCTGGAGGAGCAGCTAGGAAATTCTCCAGCCATTTCAGTTAAATTTAAAAAATAGAGGTTTTCAACTAGTTTAGCAGAAAAACGCACAACGCTCGGAACAGCTGCCTGTCTGCTATTCATTCTGATATTAAGCCAGACTCGTTTTAAGTTGTCAGTGTTTGAGAGGTCAATGCCACGGGCCCATTTGGATGGTGGTGATTGCAAGTTATTTAAAATCAACACCCAGATGTCTTAAGTGGGTGCTGCGGAAAGGACGGCTGTCACAAACAGAGCACTGGGACTCTGTGCAGAATAAGTGGCAGAAGCAGATGAACACGGAGGCTGCGTTTGCACCAATGTCCTTTCTGATAAAGGACAGAAGAGAAGAAGCACAGCGAGTACAAGAGACAGCAGTAGGACGGCTCCTAAAGGAAATGTTGCTTGAAAGGTGACCAGGATGCATCAGATGGATGAGAAGAATAACTGCTTGAGGCTCGTTTGTTGACTGCATTTCCAAATTGCTGGGAGATGGGAGCTCAGCTGGGGAACTGGGATCTCCATCCAAAACTGAGAACAGTGGGCAACTCTCGACTGCACAAATCATCAGGCAAGCAGGTACAGGGACAGCACTCAGCTAGTTAAAGAGCTCTGCTCTCGTGTTCCCGGGTTTCCCCCACAGCATGGTGAGCAGCACCTCTGCTTTAGGTGAGGAGCTTTAAAGTCTATTTATGCCCTGGCTGTAAGAATGAAGAATATCATATCTCACAGAAACAACTGAATCTAGATAAAGCAATCGCTGTGAGCATTGCAGGAGGGAATGTAGTTTAGAGTATCAAGTATGGGTCCAGAAGGAAGGACTCCTGGGTTCTGCTCTTGCTTCTGTTGCTGATTTACTATGTGATTTTCTAATTTGGGGTGACCCGTTTTTGGGGTGCCAAATTTTAGACAGCGCAGCCCTGATTTTTTAAGACATGCTGAGCACCTCCCAGTGGATTCAACTGCAGTTGTGGGAGCTCAGAACCTGTGACAATGGGGCCCTTGGTGTCTACAACTGGGTTCCTAAAAATTGAGGCACCCAATTTTATTTATTTTTATTAATATAGTCCCTTGGCCATAGGCCACTGCTCATAAAACCATAAATATAAATTTTAAATTGACAACTCCAAAACAAATACAAAGTTTAAAAACACACGATGAGTTAGCCCTTCCCTAAAATTACTCACACATTTAACATCACCAGCCCTTAAATATGTATGCAAATAAGATACAAATATTCAGAATACATTATTTCGCTGAGGTCAAAATAGCCTCCCTTTCACATATTTTTCTTATTTTTGTGCCTGAACAGGCAACTAGAGCAACAGCCTGAAAAGCTGAAACATTTTCACTATGTAGCAAGGGTCCTCATTTCTGAGCAGGTGTGACAAAAGGCATCTGAGCAGGGAATGGAGATAGCCATTGAGTTCTCAGGTGGCTATATAGGTCACAAGACAATAAATAGCGTCATAAGTCTTCCACCTTGCCAGGCCAGCATGAACAAAGATGATTATGTCTTTCAGTACATAATTGCATGGTTTGGAAATGGAGATCTGTGCAGGCCTTTTTTAACATCCTATTCTTCAGAATATCCAAGCATTTCATGTACCTGTGGCAATTCTTTCAACGAGAAAGCCAAGGAGACATATTTGTTGTATGAACAACTGCCCTGCCCAATCGTTTGCAGATATTGTCTACTCTGACCTTAATTAAAGATTTTCACGCTTTTGCCTACAGCCCAGACCAGTTCTGAAAAGCCCAAAGAATGGAGGGAATGGTGAACTTGTAAAAACCAAGGGAATGTCACAGTGTTTATCTTACTGAGCTGTTCTTCCAGACATAATCTTGGTAGGGGGTGTTGAGTCATATGCCAAATACAATGCCAATACCCAATATAAAGGCCTTGGTCAAAATACCACTCTCCCTTATTTGTGTGGAGCAAAGCAACTGAGGGTATAATTTGAGAGGCTGAGTATTGTCCTTAAAATGTGTTTTGTACAACCTCTAATTTGCTAAGATTTTTCCAGCCCTAAATTTTCGCACCATATAGTATTTGGGCACAGGCTGTAGCCTTGAAAACTGATTAGATTGTCCCCATGGCTCTAAGTGAAACACAGCACAGCCTACATAGAATTTGAGGCTGTCTTCTTTCCCTCCTCTATATGTTTATTCCATTGGCCATTGTATTTAAAACAGATACAAATAAGGGGAAATCTTGACCTTTTCAATAAAAGCATCAATCATCTATTTACGCAGCCTTGGTCTCTGGCCAAAGACAATTACAATTTTGTTTTCTGATAGTTTATGGTCAGGTACTCCCATTGGCAAAAAACTAAATTCCTTTAACATATGCTTCAAGCCCAGGGGAGTTTGGGACAGCAGAACTACGTCTTTTGCTTAAAAAAGGACTGACACAAATCAGTTCAGAATTTTGTGCAGGAAATTCTGCACTAGCCTAAAGCTGTCACAACCTCAATAACATAAACATTTAAAAAGAGGCCAATATGCAACCCTGACAGACCCCTCACCTGGCCACCCTATCCTAATCTTGGCTGTTGTTTGTTCATCTTTCAGTGTGACCCGCCCTTTAATCAGTTCCTTATCCACCTTTCAATTTTCATATTAATCCCCGTCTTTTTCAATTTAACTAATAATTCCCAATGTGGAACCGTATCAAATGCCTTACTGAACTCTAGGTAAATTAGATCCACTGCATTCCCTTTGTCTAAAAAGTCTGTTATCTTCTCACAAAAGGAGATCCGGTTGATCTGACACGATCTACCTTTTGTAAAGCCATGCTGTATTTTATCCCAATTACCGTTAAACTCAATGTCCTTTACTTTCTTTTTCAAAATTTTTTCCAAGATCTTGCATGCTACTGAGGTCAAACAAATGGCTTGTAGTCACCCGGATCACTTTTATTCCCTTTCTTAAAAATAGGAACTATGTTAGCAATTCTCCAGTCATATGATACAGCCCCTGAGTTTACAGATTCATTAAAAATCCTTGCTAATAGGCTTGCAATTTCAAGTGCTAGTTCCTTTATCCAGCCCCCCGATTTAGTCCCATTAAGCTGTTCGAGTTTGGCTTCTACCTCGGATTTGGTAATTTCTACCTCCATATCCTCATTCCCATTAGCCATTTTACCACTGTCCCCAAGCTCATCATTAGCCTCATTAAAAATGGAGGCAAAGTATTTGTTTAGCTATTTGGCCATGCCTAGATTATCCTTAACCTCCACCCCATCCTCAGTGCTTTGCGGTCCCACTTCTTTCTTTGTTTTCTTCCTATTTATATGGCTATAGAACCTTTTACTATCGGTTTTAATTCCCTTCGCAAGGTCCAACTCTGCTTGGCTTTTGGCCTTTCTCACTTTATCTCTACATGTTCTGACCCCTAAGAGGTAGCTTTCCTTGCTGAACCCCCACATCTTCCACTCCTGGTAGGCTCTCTCTTAATCACCTGTCTGAGATGCTTACTCAGCCAGCTTGGTCTACAACTCTTGTCTATGAATTTTTTCCCCTTTCTTGGGATGCAGGCTTCAGATAGTTCCTGCAAATTTGACTTGACTTTGACAAAGGCTGCATAAATTTTTCCTTGCTTGGGAGAACAATATTTGTGAATCAGGTGAGAGAGGACCAAGCAGTTATCAATGGTAGAGCGGCCATTCTGGAAACTAGTTTGTTCAGCAGCAAACAAATTACAATTCTCTGACCAATCATCTAATCTCCATAATTCATCTGGTATAAATGTAAAAAACACATCTAAAAGGCTAATTGGGTGGTAATTCCCATGATCATTTATGTCACCTTTTTTATACAGTGGAGGAATAATATCTGTGGGCCAACCCAAGGGGAAAATGTATATTATTTATATTAGTCTTTTTTTTTTTTTTTTTTTGCTAATACGGGGGCCCACCACTCAATGTTATCCTTCAATACTTCTGCTGGGATAAAATCCTTTCCCAGGCTTTCTGAACACATCGATGGTTTATCAAAATTCTAACTCCCCTGTAGACACTGGTGCCATTCTGGGAAGGAACAACAGGTAAGGTCCATCAACACAGACAATACCAAAGGATTAACAGGTGAAGTATCACTGTAAAGGGTAGAGAAGTGCCTCTCCCAAGCATGTTAAAGAATAAGAGCTTTGATATTTACTTTCATCTTATCATAGCCCATTGCCACCAATTTCTCACACAGAATTTTTCTCTGTGGTTGCAAGCTCAAGGGCCTTTTCATGTTCAAACTTCTTCTTATTCAGCAATTTTTAAATATTTGCTTCTAAGGATAACAAATGTCTTACTGCAGTCTGGGGAGTCATTATTTCTGGTGGTTTCTTCTGACTGAGCAATCTCAATCATACCAGATGCTTTTACCTTTGTAAGTGTGAACGTGACCGTTGATGCTGGTTAGGTCATCTTGTAATTTTTCAAAGATCTTAATAAATTCTACATGAGCTTGTGCTGAATCGCTGAGGTCCAAAAGCTGGTTCTTTAACACTAACAAACGACTGGATGAGAGTTTTATTCTGATTTTAGATTTACCTAATGGATTCCACTTAGTTTGCCTCAAGTTTACAGATTGAAACTTAGGAGTAATACACAATGTGCCAGAAGTTATCTGGGAAAAGTGGTTGGAGGGTAGAAATTCACTTGCAAGGGTTGGTGACAGCTGCCCAGTTTAAAAGCCACTAAAAAGTTAGAAAAACAAGACCAGCTTAAAATCGGAACTCTGATATAATCAGTTGTACCACTCCCTCTGGAAGATGTGAGTCTAAAATGACCCTACAGATCATCACCCCCTACACGATTCCAAATCTCCAGCCAATTTTAAACCTATTTAAAATTAGAGAAAGTTTATGCCCTGAAGAATTTCTTACTTAGTCCTTAGAATACCTAAGATAAAGTGTAGACAATACCCCATTTACTAAGTTTGAGGAAATATTTAACATTTCTTTATCTTCCTCACCCAGTCAGACATTAAAAGCTTCCAAAAGAACAACATTTGCTGTTGGAACCTTTTCTATAAGCCAATCAATGTCCATCAAGCTCTGTCCATAAAGCTTCTTTATAAAAAGAAGAGCCCAAAGGAGAGAAATAAACCTTCAGAGCTGACAAAACAGATTTATCTGAGAAACTAATAGGCCTGGAAATAAGGGTTACCAAAAGGTGTTAATATACCAGATGTGACATTTAATTTGGTAGAAATGAAAAGGGCCAGCCCACATGCTAATCTAGCCATGCTTAACATCCCTTCTCAGAAGGATTCAAAGCCCAGTAAATAAAAGGATGCCTCCTTAGCGAACAAAGCTTCTTGGACAAAACCTAAATCAAACTCACAAATAATTCCTGAAATCCAAATCCTGGGATTTACTTTTCCGGCCTGCAATATACATGAGACAATTTTGCTAAAAATGTTACAAGGATCCTGATCAGGCCTGCCTCGTCCACCCGTCACCTTTGAAAGCCCTCAACTGAGAAACTGCCAGGAACAAAATAGCACCATTAACTTTGCAGTTAGACCCAATTCTCCCAGAATGATCATCTTCAGCCTTCTGAATGTGATCTTGGTCAGTTCACCAAGGGCCCAATTTTGTAATTTGGGGGAAATCATTTTTGATGTGCCAGATTTTAGACAGCTCGGTCTTGATTTTCAGACCTGCTAATCATCCCCCATAGTCAGTGAGTTCAACTGCAGCTGTGGGAGCTCAGAACACCTGAAAATAGGCCCTTAGTGTCTAAAATTGGATTCCTAAAAGCTGAGATACCCAAAATGAGAGGATTTTAAAACTATATACAACCTCTCTGGGCCTCCATTTTCTGCTTTCTAAAATGGGGATGCTAAAATCCTCTCTCTCTTCCTGTATATCCAAAGCATTTCCCAAAGAGCTCTGCGACCCCCAGGTGAAAGATGCTACAGAAGGCCAACATATCATTATGATTAGAGACGGCAGAGGGACTGGATGGCCAGTTAATGCAGTTACTTACCCAAGAGCTGATTGGCTGATGAAGTGGTGAGGTTGAACTGCTGTTCCAGGTATTTCCCCAGGAAGGCTGCAAAGCCAGCAACCACAGCAATCTCCATGCAGGCAGCAAGGATGATACAGGTGAAAACAGGATTGGCTAGCAAGTGCTTTGTTACTTTAGGGATCACTGCACCAGAGGAGAAAGGGAGATATGGTTACATGAAGGTTCTTTCCATATGCTTCCCCTGTCTTGTCTTACGTGGGACAAGCCTATGATTCAAGGGCAAACTCTACACAGAAAAGGCGCCAGGCCTTTTTTGATCTATCAGAATTTAGCAACATCAGAGCAGAAAGGTTAGGCCACGCTGAACTCTGATACCACAAATATCCCCATCAAGCACTGAAGGACATTCCGAACCAAGAACCATCACGAAGAGTGCTTGCTGGTCCCCCAACCACTGGAGACCCCAGATAATGAGCTGGCATCTCAAGAGACTTCCAGAATCTATTTCTGAGCCACAGTACTGCTTGTGAAGTCCAGGAGGAAGAAGATTCAGCCCAGACCAGGGATTGTTTTAATTAAAGACGTTGAAAAGCCTCTAGAGACAAGCTGTTTAAAGGCTTCATCCTTTGGAAGGTGACTTTTTGGCAGGACAAATGACAAAATGTCCCCCAAAGTGGGACAGCAAACGTGTGAAATCCTGAGGTGATGGAGTTGAGAAGTCACCACACAGGACAGCGCATACTGACATCATCACTTTATCTGCTAGCAGGATTCCATTAGAGAAAAGAAATGAAAAAGAAAGATGTGAATGTAATTCTGGGAGTGGTGCTGGCGTGATGGCCCTGGAGACTGAGGTCCTCTGTTCATTCCCCAAACTCTCCAACATGGGCAGTAGCTGGGCAAGCTTCCTCCATACATCGTCATCCTCTCTCTACCTTAATGGGTATGTCTAAACTGAAATTGGGAGGTGCAATTGCAGCATGTGTAGACATGCACAAGGTAGCCTTGATCAAGATTGCTCACTATAAATAACAGTGGAGAGTAACAGGGGAGAGTAACAAAAATGGTTAAAAGTCTACAAAACATGAACGACTAGGAAAGATTGAAAACACTGGGTTTGTTTAGTCTGGAGAAGAGAAGACTGAGAGGGGACATGGCAATCGTCTTCAAGTATGTAAAAGTTATTATAAAGAGGAGGATAAATTGTTCTCCTTAACCACTGAGGCCAGGACAAGAAGTGGTGGACTTAAATTCCAGCAAGGGAGATTCAGATTAGACATTAGGAAAAGCTTCCTAACTGTAGGGTACTGGAAAAAATTATCTAGGGAGGTTGTGGAATCTGTTTTAAGAACAGGTTAGACATACACCTGCCAGGGATGGTCTCGATAATACTTAGTCCTGCCTTAGTGCAAGGGACTGGATTAGATGATCTAATGAGTCCCGTCCTACATTTCTATGATTCTTTCATTTCTTCAGTGGGAAAAAATATTAAGAGGACAATTGGTGCACCAGTATCCTCTAATTCCTCCCTTCCTTTTCTATACCTCCATCTGCCTTCTCCCTTGCCCATCATTAGCCCATCTACTTCCCAGCATTAGCCATGGTGTGTCACAGGAACTCAGGCCGACACACACACACACACACACACACACTCTCTCTCTCTCGTCCAGTGCCATTTGCTTGCTGGCGCTCTACTGCAGGCATATACAGATGTGCAGACTGGAAACCCCTGCTTATTCCAGAATCACTTTTCAGACAGTGTCTGACCCTTCCTGGGGGAGCTCACCCCTTCAGATGTGCAAGTTCGTCTGTGCACAAACTCACAGCAGAGACTTGACAAGTGTGATGAACTGGGCTCCACCCTCCCAGGCACATCCCGCCAGATTCAATGAGTGGAAGCCTCGTACCAAGCTGCAGTGCACACACTGAACGGTTCAATACAGTCCCTCCATCTCCAGGATCCACTGGTCCCTCACCCTTTTTCCACTGAACTGCACAAATTCCCTGGCCCCTCCCTCTGTATCCAGGAAGGCCTGAGATCCGCTTGGCCCTGTTTCTCTACTTCCAATAAGCAAATGTGAGATGGGGACCAATCACCTTACAAAGGGAAATCTGGCTAATGAATCAGATAGCACATTTTCTACTTCAGTGAGCATTTTAATTATTCCAGAAATAAAACAGCTTGAACAGGATGGACTTCTAATACAGGCAAGAGCCTTGCTTTGTCTTAATACCTGGTGACTAATTTCTCCCTGAATTAAATGTGAAAATCATTAACTTTAAAAATTATCTCTCTGAAGTGCTGGTGAAGCCTCAATGGGCCTTGTTTGCATTTTAAAATATTATTTCCCCCTCATTTTGCTCTGCATATTAGGCTCTGGCAGACAACAGATTTCTCCGGTGCTCGCCTCTTTTCTCGCAGGTTCTTCCTGCTTTTTGCAAAGTTTAATAGCACTGGGCAAATGCTTTGTCAACGCTCGGCTTGGGCTCCACTTTGTTGTTTGAAAGGACGCTATAATTAACTCAATCTGGCCCTTTGCAAAGGGCTATTTCGGTTTCACGTCCCTTTCATAACAAGGGTTTTCCGTGCTGCACAAAATGCTTGCTTTCTGAGGAGTTATTGGGCATAATGAACATGCAGTGGATACAGCATTTTTCAGATAAACAGAAAATAAAAAAATTGAGCCTCAGTTCCCAGTGGCCACCCTGCTGTCTCATTCAGGCCTTTGGTGGCCACCTACTGAATCTGTCTTCTTAGCAGAGCACAGGGGAAGAAAGCAAAGGCGAATTTGGCAGACCTGAGCTCAGAGAGTCATATTTAATATGCTACCACCTATTGTGCCTCTGGGGGTCAATTTGTACAATACCAATGGATTTCTTGAAATGCTGGTTTGTCCCAGCTCAAAGGTAAAGACAAAAAAGTCTGGTAGCTTTTTACAATCATACCAGCAGGATTCCTCTCAAAGTGATGGAATAATATATGTGAGAGAGTCATTTAGACACTCTACATGGCCAGTGCCAAAGAAACCTTGAAAGACCAAAGGCGACGGCTTTATCATGCACTGTACCAGTTTAAGAGAGCAAAGGTTCTCTCGCAGTAGCCGTTATCTTGTACATCAGAGGCAGTCCAGTCGGGGTACGGGCCTGAACAGAGGAGATCTGGGTGTATTCCCAGCTCTACCACTGAGCCGTTGTGTGATGTTCAGCAAATCTCTCCAATTCTCAGTGCTTGTTGCCCCTTGCATTCTCTGTCTAGTTAGACCATGAGCTCTTTGGGGTATTACAGAGGCTACATACAATGCCTAGCACAACAGAGATCAATATGATTTGGAGCTACTGGACAGATATCTTGCAGCCTATGTCCTCTCATCAGTAAGGTTCGCATCATTTCCCTTCATTTTGTACAGGGGAAAAAAAAAAAAAAAGCTGGAAGCTTTCCACAGAAATCTCTCTCCTTTCATCCCAGCTCTGCCACTGGCTCCGATGAATTATTTGCCATCTGCTGCTGGCTGAGGTGCTCCACTGCCTGGAGCGAAATACCTTTGGGAATGAAATTCGAAGTTGGCAGTGGAGTTTTAAATCCCCTAGCAAAAGGGACGAATGAGTGTTGTGCTTGTGGTTGTCTAGAGTGGGGTGTGGGGACTTCGATGGAGACGGGTTAGTCCATGTGTAACACGCTGGCTAAGCGTGTCTGGGTCCTACTCTGTAGCTGCTCCGCAGTGGAAGCCGTCTACTACCACTCCCAGCGCAGACCTTGATTCATAAAAGCACTTAAGTATGTGCTTAACTTTAACATGAGGGTAAGGCCTCTCACCTATAATGGGTGCTTAAGTGCTTTGCTGCACCGGGACTTCGTTGTTTAGCTCCCGTGGTGGACGTTTGTACTTTGGAGCTACGGGTTGCAATTCCGAGTGACAGCCTGGTTCCAGGGTTTCTTGCGTGCAAAATAAAGAAAGTCTCAGAAGAGCCTTTAGAGACTCCATCGGTCAGAGCAGATGCTGCGAAGGAAGGATTACGCTGGGAGACCTGAAGGGAGTAACTCATCAGTTAACGTCCCTACCACTATCACCACATACAGATACTTTGGAAAGAGATGCCACCAGAGAGATTTTTGCTGTCACTGCAACATCCGTGCCTTTGATTTCCAGCACAGCCATCAATGCCTGAGTTAATGCAAACTCTTAACAGAACGGAGCTTTCCTCTTTCAGCCATTCACTTCCCTTAGACCCCTCCCAGTCCCTTCCTTTTCTTAACATCTCCTCTCCCTTGACTTCAGGCCCTACAATACTCCATGCTCTTTCCAGAATCAACCGCTAGGAGTCTAATTCTCAGAGGTGCTGAGCAGCTCCAGCTCTCACTGCATCAGCATTCTGGATGCCTGGCCTTTCTGACAATCAGGCCCTCAGTGTCATAGGCAAGTACTTTACTTCCACAGAGTAGCTTTGATTTGCAACTAACCAGTGGTAAATACAAGGGATAATTGGAGCCTCATTATACCAGGGTTAGCTACTCTCCAGAAACAACAAGCTACAATAATCGCATTGGTGCTTGAAACTAACTGTTTGGGACACGATCAGCGTTGGGGCCCCTTTTTCAAGTAGGCGCATCTTATGGAGATGTGTTTTCAATTTACAGTAAAGAGGAGGAACATAGAAAGTAAGGTCATAAATTGGGAGAGGAAGGCTTAATAGCCCAGTCCTCCTACAACAGTGCAATAAGAAGGAGGGGGAGCGGGAGGGTGGAGGGAATTTAGTACTGAACTGAGGAACCATTCCCAAGCAGTGGTGGAAGGAACACACCTTTTATGTGAATAGGAAACACAAGCAAAATACTTACATGGCTGAAGGGTAAGGAAAGAAAAGGAGGCAAAGAAGATGAAGAAAACATCTCATGAAAGGAGACAGCTCATAAATAGAACATGGAAGAAGCAGAAAGACATCAAAGATAATGAAATTTACTTTAATATACCCAGCTCTACAAGGCCTTGAGTAAAATTAATATCAAAAAGGGCATGAAAAAAATCAGATGACACCATGTCAAATGGGTTTCTTGTAAGAGACATGGGCTTGAAACCACTACAAACGTTCTTACATTGTCATGTGCAGTGAAAAAGACCTCTGGTACTTCTGGTCTATTTTCCTGCCCCCAACAGTGGCCTTTATTTGATTCTTCAGAGGAAGATGCAAACCACCCTTGCCCCTAATAACACCTAGCCAGTTGTGCAATACAACCCCATGGAGACAGATTCTCCTCCTGACCCCAACTGCTGATCAGTTTATTACACCCTGCGGCATGAGATCTGAAAGCCCTTGTCAATTAATCATAGTGAGTAACATGCAGATGCTGTGCTTGAGAACGGTGAGGAAAGAATGTGCAGACAGAGGTGACATGCGGACAAAAGCTCCAGTCACCGGGAACTCTGCTACACTGATGAGAAGCATCAAAACGTTCTTTGACATGCCCCTGTCTATTTCAAAGAGCCACAGCAAGCAGCTAGGGACGTGACTTGGGACCACGCAGCATCACTTGCCTTTCTGTGCTGATGAACTATGTCTAGTTAACAGCTCTGGAGACCGTTCCCACTGCCCCTTTGCCCACACTCCATTCCCTCGGTCCTCTTCTCTGAGCCTCACCTCCATCCCTGCTGCTTCTTGTGTCTGGAATGCCCTCCTTGTCCTGGTGCCACAAGAGCTAACCCCTCTCTTTTTAAACCACAGAACCCAACCCTACTGAACAGCTGAAATATTAGGATATCTCAACATTGCTTTTACCAGACTGCTGAGACATTAAGTATCTCTACTATGTTATGGCCTGGAATATGATCCTACAAGGTGCTGAGCTCTGCCTGGGTGATCCTAAGTCAACGGGAGTTCGGGATGCTCAGCTCCTCTTAGGATCAGACCTCTGGTACTTTAGGGGCTTTAACTGTGGTTGATTTTTGTTTTTCTTGACTGTAAGCTTCTTGGGGCAGAGTACAGAGCATCGAACACTGGAGTTGTGCAGGGAATAAACCCATGAATAATAATGTTCACCTGCTCATTAGAAGCATTTTAGGCCATAACACCCCTGTTATGAGTTTACAGAGTGACTTTCATGCTGGAGCACGCTAAGGGGAATCGTTCTCAATCATCTGTCACCCAGAATCTTCCTTGCCACTTTAACAGACAAAGAGATTTGGCTGAGGTTTTCGAAGGCATCTAGGAACGAAAGGGAATTGTGTGCTATATAGCTTGACAAAGACAAAGTTAAGGCATGGCTTGGTCACAATCTATAAGAACCTATATGGGGAACAAGTATCTAATAATAGGCTCTTCAATCTAGCCTAGGAAGAAGTAACACAATCCAATGGCTGGAAATTGAAGCTAGTCAAATTCAGACCGGATAGAAGGCGCACATTTTTGACAGTGAGGGTAATTAACTGCAGGAATAATTTACCATGGGTCATGGTGCATTCTCCATCACTGACTATTCTTAAATTGAGATGGGATGTTTTACTAAAAGATCTGCTTCCGAAATTATTTGAGGGAAGATCTATGGCTGATGCTATGCAGGAGACTAGATGATCACAGTGAGTGGTCCCTTCTAGCCCAAATCCTCTGGGCAACTTTTATGTTCAAACAAGAAGGTTTCATTCATAATTGAGTTCTGTAACGTTACAGTGCCTTCCTCATGCGGATTTCAAAACACCAACCGACCAATTAATCCAGGCCTGGAAGGCAGATCACCACTGTTTCCTTTTTATAGACAGGGACCTCTGGTGAAGTAACTTGTCCAGGGCCACACAGAGAGGCAGTGTCGGAGATGGAGCCGAGAGCCTTCAGTCCCAGTCCTGTGCTTTAGACAGGAGGCCATGCTTCACATTGGTCAAATATCAGAATATCTGCAAGCACTAAATCTAGAATGATCCTATAGTCCAGGGGTCCCCAAAACCTTCAGCTGCGAGGGCCACACCATTCAGTCTTGATTTTATGGTGGGCTGGAATGGCTGAGTCACATGGAGGATGTGGGGGATGAAAGGGGGGGCTGGAAGTGGGGAGCGGCTGTCATGCCATGCTGCTTGGGGCAGGAGTGGTGCACTGGGAGCCACGCGGAAGAGGGGTGGGGCCGGAAGGGGGGAGCAGGCTGGTCAAAAGGTGTCAGCGGGCCGGATGCGGCCTGTGAGCCGTAGTTTGGGGAGCCCTGCTATAGTCAGTATAAGTGCAGTACGGTTGTAATACCTCAATATTGGGTTCTCATGGTATCTTTGACCCAGCCAAAACCAGGCAGCTCTGAGACTTTTACAAGAGAGCTTGATCGTGGTGTGATTTCCAGACCAAATTGGTTCAGATTGCCATAAGCGTTCAAACTTTTGGAGGTTTTCCCGTGTCTAGACAGAGAGATCAAATCTAGGGCACCATTTCCATGGCACCAGAATGTAAAATAGTAAACCAAAGATTATAATTTAGCTGCAGAATTAAGGGATCAGGCTGGGTTGTGAGGGAGAAGGCTCGGATTCTGCAACTTCCCTATCTCCCATTCCACAGAGGGGATGCAGAAAACGACAAGAAGGTTAGAAGGACAAATCTAATTCCAAAGTCAATAGCAAAACCCGCATTGAGTTCAGTGGGACCAGGCTTTGGATCTTAGGGCCTGACTCATTGACAGTGAAATTAATTGGAAATTTTCCCGTTGACTTTCAAATGGATTTTTAGGAAGTACATATTATTTGTATTACAGTACAGCCCAACTGAGATCAGAGCCCCATTGTGCTAGGTGCTGTACAAACATATAGGAAGAGACATTCTTTGCACCAAAACGCTTCCAATATGTACAGCAGCTTTTAACACTCTTCCAGTATCACATCCCTCTTGGAACAGACTAACAGCCTGTGGAAATGGTAGGCGTTCCTCACCCCACGTGATCCCACCATACCTGATTAATCTCTGATGCTGCTGCTCAGAAACGAGCCCTCAGGGTAGAATAGTCAAACAGAGAAGATGGAGGGCAGGATGGAATGAAAATGTTACCCAATAGATTATGCTCAGCAAAGCAAGACATGCAGCCTCACAGTCCTAAACTCTGTTCTAATTTACTCAAAGGTGAATCCAGAGCAACTTCACTGACACAACTGGTTTAGACCAGAGTAATGTGAGAACTGAGTTTGGCCCAGAATATGATCAGTTATGACCAAGAATACCTCTGATTTGGGGGAACCTTTCCTTCACATTAACATTGAACCCAGACAGACAAATTCAAGAGGAAACACAGTAGATGAGACTACATCTAGGAAGACAAATTGCTGGGCAAAAACCAATATCCCATTTAGCCTGCGGAGCAAGGTCTCTCCAATCATCAGCATCTCACAACAACATTAAGGCTGAAAGGTTCAGCCCTTAATTAAGAAAAATGTAGCAAAAGGAAGGATGGAGAGGGCACTGATTGGAGACAGGAGACAAAGGACGAAGCCAATCACGCTATCCAGGGACTAAGATGTGATCGTGAGGAGCGACGTGCAAAGAATGGCCCCAGAGAGAGCACACGCACACCCCTGCTGCAGGTGGGACACACAGGCTGCTAGCTGATTACAGGAATGCTCACGCAGCCCCCATTCACCAAGGCATCTGAAAGGTTTTCACTAATGATCAGTTAGTGCTTTGAAGCTGAAAACCACTCTGCGTGCTAACTGGTAATTATAATTATTACTATTATGTCCCGCTGCGGCGTATAGCCCTTTAATTGCCTGGAACCCACCTGCGGGCTCTGGGAGCCTCTTGCCAGTCAGTAGCTTTCTGTTCCCAAGGCAGAGTTTCTTGGGAGGTGGGACGAGAGAATTTGGCAGCTGTCACACTCAGGTGTCCGGAAGCACAGCCGGCAGAGCCATGAGGATGGCAGTGGACAGGGAAGCAGGGCTGCTGTTTCGTGCAGACGAAAGCTCCTATGCTGCCTCAAAGACGGATTGTTTATTGGTGGAAGAAGCTGCAACGACAGAGCTGGGTGATGACCCCAAGACTAGATCAGCTGGGGGTACAGGTCGGGACTGAGGTACAATGGCAGAGCTGCACACGGTCCCTGGACTGGAATAGCAGGTGTGGAGGGGGCAGGTCAGGACTGAAGGTGCATCAGCAAAGCCGTTCTGAGTGCCAAGCACCAGGATGGCAAGGGATGCTGCGGGTAAAGACGAGAGGTGCATTCGCAGAGCTGTGTCTGGAAAGCCTAGGACTGGAATTGCAAGGGGCACTGCAGAGTAGGAAAATATGCCTTGGCACAAATGCCAGGGAAAGCCTGCGCAGCATCTGTCTATCCTTCCCTGCTGTAAATCAGTGCTGTTAACCTTTCCCTGTCCTGCACTCTGAAACACATTCGCATTTAAATGAATGACAAAAAGAGAGCGAGCGTGTAGTATCCGTTCCCAGGTGCAACAGTGAACAGCCGCCATCTGGACTGAGCTAGAAAACTCCAACCTGAGTGAGGAAGGACGGGCCAGTGGTTAGGTGCTTGCTTGGGCCTCGCTTCAATTCCTTGTTCCACCACAGACTTCCTAACTGCCCCTGGGCCTCTCTTAGCTCCCTGCCAATAAAACGGGCAGAACACTACTGCTCTACCTCAGAGCTGTGCTGTAAGGATAGAAACTGTGAGACGTTCGAGGTCCATGGAAGTACCTTACAAACCTATGTAGGAATCCACTCTATTACCCTTCCTTGGTGTAAGATCTTGCCCGCTAGACCCAGAACCCCAGGGTAACCTCTGGTGTCCCATTAAGCAGAGTTCCCAGTCACTCCCCTAGGTCGACCAGGGCACAGATCCATTCAGGAAACGGGACTGGATGACTCAAGCGGCTTTGAGTTTTTTACTTCTGGATGGATTACGTAAGCCCAGGATTCAAATGACGTGACCTGAGTAACTGGTTAAAGAATCTTGCTCCAGAGCAGCCACTGCTAGTTCTTCAGGGAGTAGGTACAACCCGCACAAATAATGACCAATTGCTTCCTCTTGGAGTCAGTAGAATGATTAACCGAGTTGGCTCCAGCTCACGTGAGCATCCCGCAGTTGTTGGCCCTCCTCCTGTCCCCTGCCCAAAACCGCTGGTTAAACTAGATGGCACAGCTCCCACTGACGTTAGAGGGACAATGCTTGGGGAGGGGCCTTCACTGTCTCCTTCCGGGAGGGCTGCTTATATGTGATGCTGATCCATCATCAGAGACAGGCGAAAGCTATGCTAGGAGCGGCTGTTCAGGCAGCGTGACTGCCTTAGCAGCTAGGCAACTGTGCTACCTTTGATTGCCACTTCTCCTTCTGTTGTTCAAAGGCACGGCTTTCATTTCAGGTTTTAAACTCCTCCAAAGGGTGCTTCTCATCCCAGCATGAAAATACCCCTGGAGAGAGAGATGCCACTGCCTCCAACCAGGCAGTCCTTCCCTCCCATTTAGACCTTTCACCCGAGATGTGAGAAGCATTTCGAAGGCTTTGAGCTAGTTGCTTTTTTATGAGAGTCACATCCCTTCTGCGTGCTAAGATTTGTAGGGAACCAGGAGTTTCATCCGAGTCCGACGTCTTATGGTCTCCCAGCAAAGCTCGCCGGCTCTCAGAACTTCCCTTCACACCCCTGGCTAAAGCATGTTGGTATCTGGCAGGAAGCACACAGCTGGAAACCTCTACGTAAAGACACGCAGCCTCTGAGTGTTCACTCGCTTCTGAAGGTGCAACATATGGAATGGACTGGAGACAAACATCAAAGAGAAGCTTCTATTGAAGCCCGAAATGCACCCTTCATAAATCACACACACACATCCCAGAGAGACAGCATCTGTCCACACAACACACACACAAGCCCTTCAAGAGAGAGACAACACACACACCACCCCATGCACTGACAGAAATGCACATGCACAAAAACACACACATATAACCTCCCTACACAAACATGAGCACAAAACCCCATGTGCAAACAGACACATGTACACACCTGCATATTCACAAACAACCCCCACACTTACCCAAAGGTACATTATGCAATACACACATGCAGCCTCCCTGGGCACAGAGATGCACATCCACACAAATACACACACACCACCCCACACAACCAGGCACACACGGATACACACACTCCTCCTCCCCAACTCAGATGCACAAATACATAAATACCACAACCCTGTGCACCCAAAGATACACTAGCCCATATATACCAACGGCCCCTATTAGAAGGGATGGCACCTATTTGTCAGCAAAATAAATGCCAACTGCCTACCATTCCCCAAAACAACCCTAGTCCAATGGAATTCACAGAATCACAGAAATGTAGGGTGCAAGATCTGCATCTATTCCAGGTCCATCTAGGTCACTGCACTAAGGCAGGACCAAATATACCCCAGACCACCTATGACAGATGTTTTGTCCAACCTGTTCTTAAAAATCTCCAGCGATATGAAAACCAAAACCTCTCTTGGAGCCTATTCCAGTGCTTATAGTTAGAAAGTTTTTCTTAATATCTAACCTCAATCTCCCTTGCTGCAGAATAAACTGATTGCTTCTGGTCCGACTTTTAGTGGACATGGATAACAATTGATCACCATTTTCTTTATCAGTTCCAGAGGGGCAGCCGTGTTAGTCTGCATACAGCACAAATGCGAGAGTCCTGTCGTCTTTAAGGTGCTACGGGACTCTCGTTATTTCCTTTATACCAGCTCTTCACCTATTTGAAGACTGTTATCAGGTCCCTCCTCAGTTTTCTTTTCTCAAGACTAAACATGCCCAAGTTTTTTCTTTTTAAAACCTTTCCTCGGAGATCAGGTTTTCTAAACGTTCTTTCTTTTTCTGCCACTCCTCCTCCTCCATCTCAGACTGATATTAGCCTATCAACTGCATCACACGGTTGTCTCCTGTTCAATTTGTGACCTCTTATAACCTCCCATCCTCTTCAGCAGTACTACTGCCTAGTCAGTTACACATCATCTTGTAGTTGTACATTTGATTTGTCCTTCCTAAGCATGGTACTTTGCACTTGACTTTCTTGACTTTCATTTGATGATTTCAGACCAATTCTCCAATTTGTCTAGGCCGTTTTGAATTCCAATACTGTCCTCTAAAGTGCTTGCAACCCCTCCTACCTTGATGTCATCTGTAAATTTTATGAGCACAGTCTCCAGTCCACTATCCAAGTCATTAATGAAAATATTGACTAGCACCAGATCTAGGAGAGCCCCTTCTAGGAACCCATTACTTCTATCCTCCCCTTCTTCTCCCCCCTCCCACCAGTGCGACAGTGAAGTACTCTTTGAATGTGGGTTTTCAACAGTTTTGCACCCACCTTACAGTAATTTAATCTAGACCATATTTCCCTAGCTTGTTTATGAGAATGTCATGTGGGACTGTGTCAAAAGCCTACTACAATCAAGATACCGCCCATCTATATCTTCCCACCCCCATCCACTAGGCCAATAACCACATCAAAGAAGGAAGTTAGATTGGTTTGGCATGATTTGTTCTTGACAAATCCATGTTGGCTGTTCTTTATAACCCTATTATCCTCTAGGTGCTTACAAACTGATTGCTTAATAATTTGTTACAGTATCTTTCCAGATATCGATGTTAGGCTGACTAGTCTACAATTCTCTGGGTCCTCTTTTTTCCCCATTTTAAAAATTACCTTTGCCCTTGTCTTTGTGTCCTCACTTACCATCCCTGAATTCTCAAAGATAATCGCTAATGGCTCTGGATAGTTTCAACTAGTTCTTCAAGTACCCTAGAATGAATTTCATCAGGCTCTGCCAACTCAAATATATTTAACTTATTTAAATATCCTTTAAGCTGTTCTTTCCCTATTTTTCCTTGTGTTCCTTCCCCTTTGTTGTTAATATTAATTTTTTTAGGTATCTGGTTAGTGAAGACTGAAGCAAAATAGGCATTAAACACTTCTGCCTTCTCAATGTCTGTAACTAGCTCTCCTTTTCTGCTAAGTAGAGGACTTTCCGTCATCCTTCTCTTGTTACCTTTCATGTCCTTTACGATGTATAACTCATTTTTTCACTTGGCCTTTCTGATTTTGTCCCTACATGCTTGCTCTATTCTTTTGTGCTCATCCTTAGTCATTTGTCCAGATTTGCACTTTTTGTAGGATTCCTTTTTGATTTTCAGGTCACTGAAGAGCTGCTGATGGAGCCATATAGGCCTCTTACTATTATTCCTGTCTTTTCTTTGCATTAGGAGAGTTTGCTGTTGTGCCTTTAATTTTGTCTCTGAGAAACTGCCAGCTCTCCTGAACACGTTTTCCCCTTAGATTTTCTTCCCATGGGACCTGACCTAGCAGTTCTCTGAGATTGTTAATGTCTGCTTTTTTGAAGTCCATTGTCTTTATTCTGCTGCTCTTTTTCCCTTCCTTAGAATCATGACATTTCATGATGTGTTTCAGTTAACTTTCAGTTAATCTTCAGACTCGCAATCAATTCCTCCCTGTTAGTCAGAGTCAAGTCTAAAATGGCTGTCCCTCGGATTCTTTCCTCCACCTTCCGAAACAAAGCATTTCAATGGAGTTTGAAGGTATGTTGATATTCCCTTCCAAGAACTCCTAACTAAACCTTGCCGAAGTGTCTCCTCTCAAACACACAAAAGCTCACTCGGGCAGATTTATCCCTGGTGCTGGCCTATTGACGCCAGTCAGCCTTCTATTGTCAGAATAACCAAACAAAATATCAGCCTCTTCTGGAGTGCATTGCTAAGGATGCAAACTGTAACTGGGCGACAGAGGTTCCTGAGAGCGTGCACAGTACACATGCTGCAAGGTAGTCATTCAGCAAGTAACTTTCAGTCTGTCCACACCAGGCTTCCACTTGGTTCAGCGGTAAATTGTGTTTCATGTTACAACACCATGATGTCTGAAAGTTTATTTTGAGCAATTGATTTGGATTATCGGCAGATAAGTCTGCTCAATGGTCTGTGGGAATGTTGATGGGATGGGAACTGAGTTACTGCAGGGAATTCCTTTTTGGGTGTTGGCTGGTGAGTCTTGCCCGCATGCTCGGGGTTTAGCTGATTGCCATATTTGGGGTCGGGAAGGAATTTTCCTCCGGGGCGGATTGGCAGAGGCCCCGGAGGTTTTTCGCCTTCCTCCGCAGCGTGGGGCATGGGTCGCTTGCTGATGGATTCCCTGCAGTTTGAGGTCTTCAAATCTCACTTTTGAGGATTTCAGTAACTCAGTCATGGGTTCGGGGTTGTTATAAATGTGTATGGGTAGGGTTTTGTGGCCTGCCTTGTGCAGGAGGTCAGACTAGATGATCATATTGGTCCCTTCTGACCTATGAGTCTATGAGTCTATGAGAAATTGAGCCACAACTCAATTGGTCTGAACCTCTGCTATCCGTCAGGTAGATATCATCTCAGATACGGAAACTCAGACACAATAGTGATGAGAGCCGTATCACGACTGGCTGGATGGAACAAACATGACCATTAGCAGAAGGGCCTGGCTGGGGGAACAGCCAGTCACCACCCTTGGAAGATTCCCTTTCCAAATCCTGGCAGCTAAAAGGATTGTATGACAGCAATTTTTTGGAATTTTTTCCATCCCTTTCTTGATTACATTTTTAAAATTTTCTGATCACCACTTAGCTTCTCCGAAAGAGCAACAGCATTCATTATTCAAAGCGTTCTCTTTTCAAAATGCTTAAGTTGCCTTTTTCCCCTCCCCTCATTCGCATCATGCCGGCCCCAATAAAGTCGGTAAGGGTTGCACAGGATTAAGTGGTTTGGTCCTTGTTTATCAGGAAGCTTAAAGGGTAAAGAAACCATCTCTCTGCTGTGATGACAGCAAGTGGGAAGTGACTAGATGCAGTACTAGAGCTGCCCTCTATATACACGGTGTACACACAAACCCCTCCGCCAGTGTAAACTGACCTCCTTGGAGCTATGCTGAGGATCCTATTCTATTCTGGCACGTGTTGGCTGTTTTATGCCCTAACAAGGGTTCTGTTGATGACTGTTCTCCGGCTCTGTCCCTTCTAAAAGCTCCCTCCTTAACATATTCAGCACTCCTGTATTTTGCTGTGTCAGTGCCCAACATTGGCTGTTTTACATTCAGGAACATGGGATTCCGTTGGCCCTGCCATAGCTCTAACAAAGGCAGCTCCAAACCCCTTTGAATTGGCCATGCTTGCTTTCTGCCCGTCTCCATTGTGCAAGCCGCATGCACAGCCAAACTACAAGACGGTGAGGTTATGGAGAACAGACGCTCACAAAGCCTCTTGGAGAACGTCTGTTGTCTGCTGTTTTTTCTCCCTCCATTCTCCCCTCTCCTTCCTCTGGCCCCATTTTTTATTAGCTCTAAGGGCTTACCCTGGATTTCCACATCTTGTAGCTTAAAGCAAAGCCTTTCAAGTGGAACAACGTCTCCCATTAAAATGAGTAAAATGTCAGGGATAATTAGACACCAGGGAGAAAAATTCCAACAGGGTTTTTTTAGGCGGGGAGGGGGAAGGTGGGGGTAACCAAAATCAGAGCTGAATTATGAATCTAACCAACCATGGACCTGCCGTAGAAACACAACGAGTTAGAGGAGAGTTTGTCACCTCTCAGCTGCTGGAAGCAGGAGACGCTGTCCTCCCCTTCCAGTGCGTGCTGCAGGACCCCGTTGCTTGGCTTGGGCCTCTCGTAGTCCCGTTCAGGGAGCATGGCTTGCTCGCTCTCCACCACGGGCTCCTCCCTGGGGGACAGGGATTGCGGGAATCCAAACATCAAGAGGGACGAGAAGAAAAGTAAGGCACCACACAGCAGGAAGCCTGCCCACCACGCGCCGATCCACCGAGGGTCATCGGGGTTGATATCCAGCTTACCTGCAACGGCAAAAGAACACATCAGTGACCTGGGGGGGGATACAAAGGGTTAAAGACCCAGAGGGCTAACGTCAACCCGGGGGCATCTCCTTGGGGCAAGGAACCTGGCACCTTGGTCTGTAGCAGAAAAGGGTCCCAATCCTGACTGGGGCCCCTAGGTCATATAAATGTGAATTATTATCACTGATGCAGGTGGATGGAGGGGTCTGGACCACAGGTTGTGGTGCTGCGTGCTTCTGAAACTCACAGAGGTCCCTGGGCTCTTCTGTGCGACACAAGCTTGCAGGCTGGAACCAACCAGCTGAAGTGACTGTTGTCTATTAGTGGCAACAGGATCCAATCGGCGATCTGCTCCAGGACACTGCCCCCAAGCCCACTGATCCCTCCCCAGTTACGTGCCCCTGCTCAGGCCACCGTTATTTGAATCACCTCCGGACGCAGGGTGCTGCACAAACACCAGAAAAACATGGTCCCTGCCCAGCAGAGTTTCCAGGGCAGGTTCACCATCACTTTCAGATTACATGCGTGTCTGGCATGGGAAGTACAAAGCAACGGACACCAACTCCTTGCGACTCTGTTTCCCCTCCCATCTGCTCTCTGTTTCATCTGTTTAGACTGTGAGCTTTTCAGGGCAGGGACTGGCTCTCCCTTTGTGTTTGTACAGCACCAAACACAATCGGGCCTGATCTCAGGGGGGGGCCCTAGGTGCTCTCTTGATACCAATAATAATTATATGGATGAACAAAGCACACTCAGGGATGCATCGGCCTCAATCCCACTCCCTCACTGCCCAAATTCAGTCTGTGGCAGCAGATCTCCCAGGTGTCTCTGTGAATTAGTGACGTGCCTGCAACTGGGTACTCCAAGCACGCACCTCGGCCATCCGCCTCCGTAGGTGCATTGGTGGGGCAGCCTCCTTGGAGAGCTTCTTGCTCTGGGGATCGTATGGGGCTGCCCCATGCCTGATTCCCACTCTGAGTGTGTTCAGCACGACTGTCTAGCTGAGAGCAGGGGCAGGATGGGTGCACTCTGCTAAGTGTGTAGGGGGAAAGCCTCTTGGCCTCGCTCCTCGGCTTTCCTTGCTTTTCCAAGCCAGTAATAGGTCCAGATTTGCTGAAGGCTATTGGGATGCAAGCCGTTTCCCGGGTGAGATGACTAGATGAGATTTCCTGGGTGAATGTGACGTCCAGGCTGCCAGTTCTCCCCGCGGAACTGATCTGGAGAGGCACTGTGCAGCCCGGCAGCTGGGAGTGCTGCGTGTCAGCTCCAGCTCCCGACATATAGGGGAGATGCCCAGAATTCCCTTGGTTCCTCACTTGCCCCAGCCCATCGCTAACAGAGGTGACCGCCTGCTACCTCCGGGGAAAGCACGGTTGTTGTGCTTTCATCGGCATCGCTGGCTTTGGGTTTGTTTGGGCCGAAAGACAGGCCAGCAAAGAAACAATGAACAGAGAGGGAAGGGAATGGAAAACAACTGAAATGTGACGCAGCAGGAGAG
Organism: Mesoclemmys tuberculata; assembly: GCA_007922155.1. Taxonomy (NCBI): domain Eukaryota; kingdom Metazoa; phylum Chordata; order Testudines; family Chelidae; genus Mesoclemmys; species Mesoclemmys tuberculata. The sequence goes on along the minus strand of ML675644.1, from coordinate 12,295,449 downwards.
AGGAATGCCAGCCAAGAAAACAGCTGGAAAGGAACAATGGGCTGGACTGGCTCTGGGTATGTGTCCTGCTGCCCTCTACTGGACAGAATACACCAGACTCGCTCTAGTCTCCGGCATCTAGTAGATGCTGTCTACAGAACAAATGAGTGGAGCTCAGCATGGGAGGATCTTTCATTTTGGAGCGTAGCGGTAGTCACTGCTGCACGTGCGTAGCTGACTCCTGTGGCCATGGACCCATGCAACAGGAAGACTGAGAAATAACCTACTAATGAAAGCAAGCTGCACGAAGCTCAGGAATGGATTGCAAGCAGATGGCTCTACACAAGGACGGGTACAGCATGGAGAGGGACAGAGCAGCACCATTCCACTGCCCTGACCTTTCGCTAAGGGCGAGAGAGAACTCGGTCTCTGTGCCCTTAATTCACAAAGCCGGCTCCCGTTCCTGCTAACAGGAGACGTGCAATTGGAATGAGAGCTGCATAGGACCTTACGGAAGGGGAAGCTGTCCTGCAGTATGGAAAAGAAAGGCAGGTCCACTGCTCTTAACCTATTCCAGCAAAAGGGAGAAATTCAACAATGGGAAGGGAAGGGAGGGCGAAAAGATCTGAACCCCATCCCCCAGCAATCAATCAGCAAACAGAAGAAGCCCATCTGTAAATCATGGGAGCCATTTTGGGGGGATACATTTGCAGCAGATGAGAAATTGTCTTCCAGATGGAAACCATAACATTGTGTCCTCTGACTGAGGAGATCCCCTGGGAAAGCAAGGCCGTCTTAGCACCTGGGCGATCATTCTTGGTGGGGGTTTGTGTGGGGCTGGAATAACAATCTCCTCTATTTGGAACGTGTCTTCGGTTATAGTCAAGCTGAAAAGCTGTGTCTAAAGTAAAGTAATCAAGTTGTCTCTCAAGCAGACAGAGGAGACTCTTCAGTCCCAGGGGAAAATACTGTATAGCTCAAAAATATTTTCATTTTTGAGGGATTGAATTTGTGCCCATTATTTTCTCCCTCAGAGATGCATTTCTTCAGCTTCTGGGTCTGGTGCCAGATTGACAGCCAGGGGAGAGTCAAGCCTTCCGTATATTCCCCAAAACAGGTGCAGTATGGGAAGTGGAGCAACAATCCTTCCCGTCAGTGCTCTGTCACTGTGCCTCAACTCTGGCCTCGGGATAAGAGTGTAGTTCAGTTTCCCGGAACATTCATTTCCTGGCCACGGTGCTGAGACCGCAGGCCCAGCTGGGGTGTAACCACCATCCTCCCTCTGCAAATAGACTAGGCGACAGTTTGGTTTCCATACAGCAGGCCTCTGAAGAGCCTTCAGCTGACAATAACAGGCAATCACCAAGCACATAGTTCTGTATCCCCCTGACAATTGACTGAGCCATCCCATCCCTCTGGGTTTCCCTAAGTTCATGCCCTCCTCAGCAGTCCCATAGCTGTACTAGGAACAGGCCATATTTGGTTTTATTGTTTCGCAGCAAATGTGGGGTGATCATGTACACTCTGGAGTGGTTTAGATTCAACCGTCTGATGTGTGCATGGTTAAAGGAGGGCTACTCTGTTTAAGAGGCTGTGTGGCCTAGTGGATAGAGCTCTGCACTGGGACTGATCTGGGTTCGAATTCCTGGTTCTTCCCCTGGCCTGCTGAGTGACCCTGGGCAAGTCATGTCTCCTTCTCTGTGCCTCGGTTTTCCCCATCTGTAAAATGGGGGTGATGCTACTGACCTCCTTTGTCAGGTGCTTTGAGATCTACTGATGAAAAGCACTGGGTAAGAGCCAGGTATCATTGTTATAGGGCCAAATTCGTCATTGGTCTAACTCCACTAAAACCAAGAGATTAAATGCGTCTGCCCAGTATTTGAGCAAGGAGCCTCTTGACTGGTATGCTGGACAGTCAGAGACGCTGCTCAGGAAGTTGTATTTACACGCGAGCAAGCAGCACAAAGAAAGCCAGCGAGTGTTTGGTTTTCAGATGAATTTGTACATGCCCTTTGTGTCTGAAAGAGGAAGACGCGGTGGCTGCTTCACTCCATAGAGCCAATTTTCATAGGCCTGTTCTGAGCTCTGCAAGGCAGCCGCATGGACATGCAAAATCCCATAGTTATGGTTTTGTGATGTGTTGCAATGTCACGAAAATGCAGCACGTTCCCAAAGGGGACAACATCCCTGAAGCAAGATGAGAGGCGCTGAAAGAGCCTGCTGGGATGCGGTGGAGCTGGAGACAAAAGGCAAAGGCAGCTGAACAAGGCAGAGAAAAGTTCTACAAAAGGGGAGAAGCCCCAGGTTTGTAATCTAGCAGGCAGTCGGGAAAGCAGAGGATTTGATCGGTTGTTGTATAGCACCCTCTGCTGGCAAAGGGATGACATTTGCAACGAACACAGAGTTCCGCTCTTTAAATAAGAACGTGCCCATCTATTTACAAAAATTTAAGCAGGACATAAAAGTTACTTGCAAACATTTTGACACATGCACATCAGAGCTGCCACGTGGATCCGATTATTGATCCAGCTATGATCTTGCCTCCGTCAGATCTTGCCCGACTTTCCTAATAGTCTGAGTTTGTGGCATGGTGAAGGATATTGCAAAGGCAAAATTATATTCCTCACGCCTTTTGATGTGTTTTCTCTTTTTTCCTCTTTTCCCCATGCAGAGGAAGTATGAGCTAGTGAGAGTGGGGAATCAAAACTCCTTGGTGTCCTTCGCAGTTCTGTCTTACTGGGAAACCAGGGCAAATGACTAACCTTTAGCAGGCCTCTATTTCCCCTTTGGTCACATGGGGATAACAACTCCGGGTCCCTGACTTACCTCCCATGCGGTTTTGTCTTTGGCCAGGGGAATAAAGTGAGCGTATTATTACTGCTAGGCTTTGTCAAAAAAATGGGAATTGTTTTCCCCCCAAAATTTCAAACAAAATGAAACATTTTCATTTCGTTCTAACGTCAGTGCAATTATTTGATGAAATGATTCAAAAACGAAAAATGACTGTTTCAAATGAAATTGGGGAAATTTTTTATTTGCATTTTTGGGGTTTTTCCTCCCCCATTCATGCCCCTGGCCCGTTTTCCAATGGGAAAAAAGAACCAACCAAACTGAAACATTTTCCATTTGAATCATTTCATCAAAAATTAGAAATTTTCAAATCCAGAAACGTTTTTCATGAAAGACTTCACCTGGTTCAAAAATATTTTTAACCAGCTCAGTTTAAGACCTTTTTCTGTAGCTAAGTTTTATCAGCATCCTGGCAGGAACTATTTGCTTCACTGATGATTTTACCTTCACCATAGTTAATACTGAGGTTCTATGTAGCGCACTTTAAGGGTTCAATTCGGACAAGTCTGATCTGTTTGCTTGCTTTACACACACAGACATAAGTAATCACATTGGTTTCAATGGAATTAGACAGAGGCATAAAATCAAGCATGTGCTTAAGTCTTTACAGGATCAGGGTCTAAATAATAAATGGTCTGAAACCCTCTCTTGGGCCGTTAACATTTTTAGTATCCATCAGGCTATTGTTTCTTTCCTTTTTCCCTTTCAGAAACGTGCTGGGCTAATGCACGGTGTAAGTGGACTCTACTGGCAAAAGGAATAATCTCACACAAAACAGGAGACAGAAAGACAGGCCTAGAGACAGGCATTTATAACATCAACTGTGAAACAAGATCGAGTAGGGGTTAGGTAGGGGACTCACACAGCAAATATCACCCACAGAGGTAGCGCACAGACAGCACTGGGGAAGCTTCTTTAGTGATGCGCCTCTGCCCTAGGCTGGAGAGGTTCCTGTAGTGACCGAAATGGGGCATTCATTCTCCATGGCCCATATCGTCCTGAGTCCTTGGTGGAGGCTGCACACATGGGTGCTAATTAGCAACACCTGTGATGGCGACATCTTGATACGGACGCCTGTCTACTAAGAACTGGGCTGTGACCCTCCCTCCCCTCCCACCCTCTCCCCCAGACTCATTTAACATAAGACTCCAAACCACCAGCAGATGGCAGCAATTTCCAGCCACTTCCAACTCTTCTCCATGGGAATCAAGGTGAAAGGCTTTGAATTCCACCCAGCTGAATCTCACTCCAAAGGATCTCCTCAAGCCTTGTTACACTCATGAGCCTAAGGGACTCCGGGAGTGAGTGTGAGGTGACTTTAGGGGTGCATAGCAGCGTCATTAGTCTGGCAATGCACCATTAATGCTCTTTAACAGCAACTCAGAAACAATTCTCCTTACTTGTGTCAATGAAGACAGCGTCCACGTAGATTTTGGTACAGAAGGAGCCCAAGATAAATCCACAGGCTGGTCCAAATACCAGCATTGTAAACAGGATCCCTGCAAAGAGGCAGAAAACAACAGGGGAAAATTAAACCCTGGGCACAAATGGTTCATTGCACATTGGGCCAAACCCAGGTCCCACTGACGTCAAAGAGTCAGGATTGGCTTCCAAAGGATATTGTTGAGCATGAACCCATCACGCTGGTTGGACACACGCTTTGAACACAAGAGCTCCCCCATGATGATCTCTGCTCTGCCCCAGCTCCTCAGAGAAGAGGGATGGGTGAGACTGAACGCCAGGAAGGATTTCTAGCCACTGGAAAGGATGGTTTGTACATGTGATATTTTGGGGACCACCCAGACCAGGAAGGTGTTGTAACCACCTGCCCTGTAATCTTGGGTGTCTCTTTGATGTCCGGCTCTGACCCCAGTAGCCTGCCCATAAGCACACAGTCTCACCCTGGCTTCCCCAGCCTAGCTACATTCTGCAGGGCAACCCCAACAGCCCTTCCAGTCTGGAGTCTCCCCAAACCTGTCCACACTGAGTTCTTAACTAACAGATATTTGGACTTTTCCCTTCGGGTTCATCCCTCAAAGGTGGGAAACCAGTTTCCCAGACACCAGCTTGCTTTGGCATGCACACCCCTTACAGTTCACACACCAGAGACCTGCTGGGGGTAAAAATGAACAAAAAGCTTATTTAACAGAAACCCCCCAGATTCAAAGATGAAATAGTGAGAGGGAGCAAACACTTACACGTTACTCAGAAAATAAACATCACCATGGAACGTCAGGCTGCAAACTTTTAAATTAGATAAAAATCCTTGTTCTAATACAAGTTACCTATTGCCTTTGAGCAGCATCCCAGCATATGGGCGAACAGTGTTTCACCGACAGCTTCCTAGGCACCCTTCCTTAGTTCCTGGCTAGATTTCACTTCAAAACCATTCCCTTTTAAAAGGGTTTTCAGCTCCCTCTCTCTCTTGACTCTGGTGAGTCATGGTCACTGAGTGTGGGAGAAATTCTCTCTTGACTTGATAGCCAAGATGTCTCAGTCTCTTCCCATTAAATGTAATAGCCCACCATGTGTCTTCTGCTAGGTGCTTGGAGCTACTCTTGTGCAATGGGAGGCTGACTGCCCGCCCCCTCGCTGGGAGGTGGAGCTGCATGTTGCAGCACAAATTGTGAGTGGAGTTTTATACATGCAGACAAATACACACGCTCATGAGCGCAGTCTGGGTACGGCTCTCAAAATGACCATCAAGTTCAGAACATTACAAGCTTTCATGAGACCTTACTCAATCTATTTTTATGCATAACATTGTATACAATCAGCTGACTCAGCTGTTTATTCTTCGGGGTTCAGACCCGCTGCTCTTCCATTGGAGGGGTGTGGACTACGATTGCCACAATAAGTGCACCCAATAGTTTAGTAGCCAAACCTACCCAGGTCTCAACTGGTAGGGTCGCTTCCCAGGATGCCTTGCTACAAGCACAAGCTCCAGCGGATGTGACTTTTCTCCTGGGGCAGATTCCACCAAGGAAATCGTCACCTGTGCCCAGCCAGGTTAAACACAACTCATTTACCAGCCAGGCCTGGATGCTTGCAGCTCGTGGGGCCAGTCTCTCCCTCGCATACTGAGCTGGTATCACACACGGTATAAATGTGCCTTTTCAGCTGTTGAAACATTCCCTTAAAGTTACAGCCCCCCACCCCTGCCACTCGTCTCATGTGGCCCAGCAGCACAATGTTCATGGGGAGGGTGCAGGGGACGTTGTCTTGACATCAGAGGAGCTGAATGGGGCACATCCCCCTTGGGGCCCTGGGGATTGCAAGAAGCTCTCCGAGAAGCAGAATGTTAGTGCAGTTGGGACATTTCTCTCCCTGTCACCCTGCCTCTGCCTGCGTTCTGTATATGGAGCTTATACTTCAAGTTTGACAGTGGGATGTGTCCCTCTGTGAATCCACCCAGAGAAGCTGTCTGCCACTGCCCTGACATCTTGGTAGATCAGTAACACACTGGTTAACCACAGCCTCCCAGCCCTTTACCCTGAAACATTATTTCATCCCGAAGCATTTTCTCATAGCAAAATTCTCGGCAATCGGAGAAATGATCTGCACAGCTGGGGGCAGAGGGGAGCTGGAGAAAAGCAACGGCCTTTGACAGAACGCCAGTCTACTGACCCATCACAGACCACCAGGTCTACAGAAACCAAACCACGTGCCCTGGTGAAAGCCTGGCTGGGCAGAATGGAAAAGTTTGCCCAGCCAGAAATAGCTTTGCCTTAGTTCTGAGCGTGTGTTAGTTCCTTCAAGAGCGCAGCTTGGATTTAAAGATAACTGATGCCCAAGAGCACAATGAAACCATCATTCTGTCCAGCATTTCACACACAGAGCTCACCAATACTGGTACAGGTGGATGACTTTTAAACAGACAACACTTCTAGATGCTACTAGTCCTCAAAGAGGATTTACCTGTAATATTGTCTGGATGCGCTTTGAAATTCAAAGTTTACATTACAATAGACCCGCTGAGAAAGAATAAGCCGCAGCCTACAGAGCGTGGCTGAACTCAGGGAAACGCTGATGTTGAACTAAGATAAATCACATTCAGACTTTGTGCTAGAGATTGCTAGATACGGTCCCACGTGCCATCTGCCACTTTTCAGACTCAGGCATATGACACAGCCACGTGCAGGAGAATCTCACTAACCTGAGAATCGACACCAAAGCTGGCAGGATCTCCCGCACCTCTCTGCACTATAGCAAGGCCTCACACGACAGAGACTCTGGTACTTTGATCAAATACGGCACAGTACACTGATTCAAACACATCAGCATTCAAACCAACCTGCAACTGACAAAAGGAAATGAACAGAGCACTTCTTGCAACGCAGCATTCCGGCTTTCTCAGCGTGTTTGATCGCTCTTGCGCTGGTTCATACGGGTCAGTAATTCACAGGTGCTTCCAGTCAACACGGGAATAGGCAAGGATCTGCTCTTTGTGTGTGTGAGTGTACAGGCACGCACATGATTATACACCAATAATTTGTTCATATACAACTATGTAATATTAATAATCATAATAGCGCTAGACAATAATAGTAATTGGGCACTTGTGTGCACGCATGTGTGCAGTCAGAGATTTGTTGACTGGGAGATCCTTTGTGAATTAGCCCCATATATGTTATTGCTAAATACCTGTAGGCACACGGTAAGGCCTGGATCCTGAAAGTCCTTGCACAGCACACTCTGCGCAAGGCTGTTGCACTCTAGCGTACATACGAACAGAGGCTACGTATGTGGACATATATGGTTAAGCACTAGGATAGCCCTCTGCATGTAGTAGAAGTGAAGCTCAAAATCCATGCCTCCTTGCTCTCAGGTGTGCAGGGCTGCAAGCGGAGGGAAAGAACAGGCACGTCTGAGCAAACACAGGGTCAGAATTTCACCTGCTGTAAATTGGTGTGACATCACTGAAGCGAGCGGAGATGGCTGTTGTCAGTGTGAGAATCGGCTCCTAGGCTTTAATGGGATCCTCAGCGTATGAATGAGACCCTTAGCTAACACGCACTCTTTGGGCCCTTGCCCAGAGAGCGCCCACAGATGACCTGCCATTGGGAAGTACAATGCTTTCCAGCCAATACATCCTTGTATTATTGTCACAATATTTACTGAGATTGCTCTCTTTCTCCAACAAGGTCACGCAGGGCAACAGAATGGTGTAGCGTGGTGATGAACTCCCATAGACATCAATGTCCTAACAGCAGAGACTGTACTCCCAATGAGCAATGTGTATGTGGATTGAGGGTGGATTGTCAGCAGACAAGCTATCCCAGGGCCATCCACAAGGACAGGGGACACGTGGCTTTCTGCAGCTTCGAATGAAATATACATGGTGTTGGGTTGGACAGCAGGATTACGGTGTGACCTGTTCTCCAGAGCCAGCGGGGCATCAAGTCCCTTCTTTGTGACCATGAATTGCAGCTGCTGATTTTCACCAAGTGTGGGTTTTTTTGTTTCTTTTTTTTTTTTTTTTGCACTCTCTGGAGAGCTGTGAACTTTCAGAGGCTGCCGTTTGCTGCTGACGCACAATCAGTGGGACAAGTCACGGGGAGGCCAAATCCTGAAATGCTTAATACTCACGCAATATGGTGACTGAAGTCAGTGGGATTGTGGGCTAAGGAAGGACTGAGTTTTCTCTCGTGGTGTTTTCCAGTTCAGCCACAAACCTCAATTCCAGTTGGGTCACACTCCAGGAGTATATAAGCAGCCCCACTGAATCAGAGCTTGGTTTGGGATTGAAATTACCAAGAAAGGGATGGAAAGAAAGATTTAAGGGAGAAAGACATCGGCCTTTGAGAAAGGGGGATCGTTTTTTAAAGCAGGGAGTGAACAGTGAGCGGGACAGAAGGTGCTAGGAGAGCTGTGGTTGTGCTAAGTTAGAAACCAAACACTGGAAAACCCTGTTCATGCTGAAATTTCACCACTAGAGGGTACTGTGGGATTAAAATGTCTGCTAAAAGAATAGTGACATTTAATATAAGACATTACATTATCTTTCACCTCCAGGTTAATAGCAAAAATACCCAAAGTTAGCTGTGTTTTTGACTTCCCTTAAAGTTTACCCTAAAAGCAAGCTCTCCCCATGCTGATCCCATCTTAATGTCCTCCATGTAATAACAATGTATTACATTTGATTTTAAATGGTAATAACTCACATGAAAGATCCCAAAACACAGCGTATATCGACAGCTATTCTGCACCCGCCATGGAGGTGAAGAGGAAAGAGGTGAAGTGGATAGGGTGATACCCTCAAATTTGTGGGACAAATATTCAGTTTCATGCATGACCTTGGACAGGCCACTTGGTCTCTCTGTGCCTCCGGTCCCTATGTGTACAACAGGGATAACAGCTCTGCCATAATTCACAGGGGGGACAAACCCATTCCAGATTGTGAGGGGCTCAGACACCTACAGTGATGGGAGTCATATAAGTACCTCAGATAGGTGGAGTCTGACAGAGGTTCAAAAGCACATACCACAATGCACAACAGTTTGGGAAAGGCACGGAAGAATATTGTATCCAGATGTAGGGGAGTGGAGTGGAATTACCCACATTAAAGTTCACCAGCAGCACCCTTCCTCTTGCAAGAAATCCCCGATGATCTTTAATGACCCTGCTCATTAGGAACTTGCTTTCCATCTCATCCTCCAGCAACACAGATCCTAATGCCATCAAGGAGCAGGAGCGACTTATAAGTAGTGGTAGGCCTGAACCAACACCTTGTCCCAAACTTAGGGGGGTGGGGGTACAGTTTAGAGAGGAGGGTGTTTTAAAATCCTGACTCCTGTGGCTCGTCCTGTTCCCATTCATTAGTCATTTTCCAGTGCTTGCCCGTGGCTTTGAAATCAGCCTGGTTTAGTTGTGGAGGGTATGAGGGCCCCCTAGACCATTCTAACCTGCTAACCACCCTTCCAAGTAGACTGTGATCTGTTTTCAGCAGCCGAGAGATTGCGGGTCAAATCTTGGCCCCCTGTGACCTGTGGCAAAACTCTCACTGACTGCAATGGGCCCGGGGATTGGCTTGGTATGTCGGGCTTCAGCCTCCTTCCTTTGGTTTTCTCTGTGTTGGCTCCTCTCTCCCAACTTCTGCTTCACTGAGGCTCTCCCAAGTAGCTCAGCTGTAGAGGGTCATCACCCTCCTCCCTCAATGAACGGACGTGGGCACAGACATGCTGCTGCCTTGGAAATACAGCTGTCTTGGTCTTTGGGCCAGCTGCACTCACTTCAGCCACCGTTCTGTTTTCCCAGGTGATAGTCACCTATCGTGTCCTATGTTTAACCCATTGTGTTCACCATTTGACTTCTATCAAGGGTCAGTAAAAGAGCTGGGCAGTTAGCAAATTTCCCATCCCAGGAAAACTTTTGACATTTCCCATCCCAAATCAGGATGAAAAGTCGTAATCTTGAAAATTTTCCACTAACTCACAATCCAATCAAACAAAACAAACAAACAAACGAGTTCAAATGTTTTGTTTAGATTTCAAGGTTTAATTAAAAAAAACAAACAAACCCTTAAATGTCAAACCAAAAGTCATTTCAAACAGAAATAAAAAGATTTTGTTTTTTGCTTGGAAAACGTCTGGGACCTTTTTGAAACTTTTTACCAATTTTTTTTCAAAATGAAAAATTTCTTGGGAAAAATCAAATCCTTTCCCACAAACAGTTTTGGTTTCAGCAAATGGGCATTTCCAACCAAAAAAAGGTTAATCAAAAAATTCCTGACCAGTTTTAGTCAATTATAATAAAACTTAGCATGTCATTCGTGTGCTTTTCATGTAGAGCTCTCCAAGGACTGGACAGAGGAGAAGGGAAGAGTAATAGGAGGCATCATTACTCCATTGCACATAAGGAGAAACTGAGGCACAGGGAGGGTGAAGTGATTTGCCCGAAGTCACACAGCCAGCAGTGTGTCGCAGCAGGGTTTGCGGAAGGATTGCTCTGCTTCGCTGCAATGTTTAAATCCATTCATTCACTGGGACATTTCCCAGCTCTGTCCCTGACCTGCTAAGAGATACTGAAGCAAACTCAAGTCCCCTGTGTTTGCAATGAGAAGTGGGAGAAGCATCTGTCCTGAAGCTCTGTAGTGAGTTAACATGGCACGGTAACTCATGGCAGAAATGCCTCCCAGCTGGAAACAAGACACCAAAGTGACCATGGACCAACATGCCTTTTGTTTAGGGGGCCCGTTTCACATTTGTTTGCAGGAAGGGATCACTAGTGAAGAACAGCACCGTTCCCGGTGCTGGGCTGGATGAAGGCAATGGGTCATGGAATAAGAAGCAACTTATTTCAAAATCCTTTAATGCTAAAGACTAAATGCCACTTCCACTGCCTGTGCTCCAGCAAAAGGAGAAGAGCGTACCTTGCGGAGACTAACATGAAATGAAGCAGGTCAGAAGAAAGCCAGAAAGCTTTGCCGTGATCTCTCTTGGAAAGCCTGGAAGACAGATCCATCTGCCATTCACTGCTTTGGCAGCCACCTCCGAGGGAAGACTGGAGCTGAGGGAAGCCAGACTGTGCCTCAGGAGCAAAAGAGCAAAAGATGGCTATATTTCACAGCGTTCCCGACAAGTGACAGGTGTGTCGTACATGAGCAGGCGAGAAATGCCAAGAGGGGCGGTAATATTTGTTTATCCACAGTGCATTCATGCAAGGGTGCACCCGATTGCCGGCTATTTAGAACCCACAACTCTAGTTAAGGTCCCATAACAGTTTCCATTCCAAACCTCCCATTTTAACTCACTCAGAAATTTCCCCTTTTGGGGTGAAATTTCCCAGGTTTGGTCTCTGCCCAAAGTTGAAATTATTTTAGTGAATGACTGAGATAGAACGGTTGAGCTGTTTTTGAAGACAGTTATGTATAATATTTATATACACATGCACCCTCCCCCACACACCCTGATGGGATATATATTTCGGTACTGCTCCCTACAAGATTTAGAGATACTGACTTAGGACCAGATGAAGTAGGGCGCTTACGTCCATGCTTAACTTTAACCATTGACTTCAAAGGAACTTTCTATTTACTTAAAGAGGCACTTTGCCATATATTGGGACTGTATGAAGGCAACGGACCCCAAACAAGAGACTATGAAAGGAGAAAGGTTAATGGGGGGTGGGTGGGAGGGGGGATGAGAGATAAAGTGACAGCAGGTGTGTTGAGGCATCATAAGAGGAATATAAACACATTAGCAGATGTCTTTATTTAGCAAGTCTCCTTCGGACGTCAGCATCCTTTTAACATGCTCATCAGAAGACAGCATCAAAAAGGACAGCCGTATAAAAAGGCATGAGGGTGATACCCTTATGGCTAAGACCAAGAGAAAAACTGTTTACTCGTAAGCAAGGGAGAGAGCTCTGATTGTGCCTCACATAGCATGGCCATTTAATTCAGTAACCCTTTCTCTTATGTGTCTATATTTTGCTGCCTTGGCTTTATTATTTTTGGCAGAATAAATGTGAAGGATTACGGGTCACTACAACTTAGGCTTTTGGTTTAAAAAATTGATTGTACAGTTAACTGATCCACTTAGATCACACTTAGAGAAAACAAAAAGTAAAGGATAATGTGAGAATCCAGAGGGAATCCAAAATAGAATTTGAATCTGCAGCTGTCTGTGCTAAACTACTAGTAAAATTATTGCATATTACACTGCATATCAGAAAATTAAACTCAGTTTAAAAAAAACAAAAAGCAAAGACTTTTCAGATGTCATGTTAGCCACCAGAAGGCACTCGGGGCAATCCTAAGAACTAGCAGAGAGCTACAGAAACAGACAAAATTTCATTAATGATTTTACATATGGAGTTACATAGTTCAAGCAAAATGCATCTCTTAGTTCCTACCAATCTCTGCAATCAGACCAAATCACTGGTGGTTATTTCCTGGTTGTCTGCCCCCTGTCCCACGGTAAAGCAGCCAGTGTGACACTTTGGAGCTGCATAAATAAATAAGGCATAACATTTGTGGTGTTGGAAGTAGCCGAAAGCTGCTTTTGATGTTGATTAGATGCCGGAGTGGAGAGGACGTGACTAATAACCTCAAAGGCTGTGTGCTGGAAGTGCTCTTCATTGCCAGGGATGTGATTCCCGCTCCACAACAAGATGATCAAGGGGCAACAAGAATTTTTTTTTTTTAAAGAAAGAAAAGCAAATGTCCTGCCCATGATTTAGGAGGTTTAGAAAAGGCTGGACTGTTTGACGGCCCACTGGAATCTCATAAAGGACATGGCTAGGATCAAGAATTACATGTTCCACTGACTTAGAGGACAGCAGAAGAGCTAGGAGTGAAGTCCGGAGCTCTCAAACTGGCTCTACCACTGCCGCACTGTGTGGTCTTGCCAAATCCCTTCACTTCCCCGTGTCGCAGTTTCCCAACCGTAAAACTGGCGTTGCCAACTCTCACATTATTTGATATTTTACATAAAAGTCCACCTCCTGGAGAGATGCGGTGAGGTGAAAAATCGCTATTTTCATTGGTTTTTTTGCCTTTGTGGTTGCAGGAAAGATCTTGGAATCATGATCTGACCCAGGGCACCCTAAATCCTCAGGAGGCAAAGAAAAGAACCTCATGTTTGTTAGATTTTTTTAAATCATGATTTTTAGGGATCCGACACGATTTTTGAACCCCTGGAGTTGGCAATCCTATAGTACTGACCCACCTCTTGGGGGGGGAAGGGGTGTCTGAGGATTAATTCATGGATATCTGTGCAGCGCTTTGAACATGGAAAAAGCTATGTAGGGCTTCCAAAATGAATCATTGGGTTGGGATAGGCCTTTAAAGTGAGACAACATAGTCGTGGCAGCTGGACTCAAACATGTATGTTATTATAGTCATCGGCCTGCTGGGTCCTTGGGCAAGTCATTTCACCGCTCTGTGCCTCAGTTTCCCCATCTGAAAAATGGGGATGACTATCCTATTCTCCTTTGTAAAGCACTCTGAGATCTGCTGACGGAAGGGACGGAAGGGCAAGGTATTATCTCTGGCATGTTAGAGACTCTGCCGCTGAGTCCGGAGGGCCCTTGGCCAAATCTCCTTATTCATCTGTCTAATGGTCTCCTTACCTCACGCAGAGTTAATGTCTGTATTGAGTGCTAACCCTGATGGTTATTTCTAGCTCCCTATCACAGCCTAGGAATTATTATTGTTTATGCGGGCTATTATCACAACACTAATTTAACCATAAATGCCTTTGTTAAATCCAATGGCTGAATGCTATTTATACAACTGCTCTAACCATGCCTGAATTATACGCAATTTATTACATCCAAACAGTAACAAAACATTTATAAGCATTTGACCAAGATCCTTACAAATGGGCTAACCCCAAGGGTGCTTAGACCCATATTGGTCACCTCCCGCTTGGTCAGGCAAGGGTTAGCAACGAATCCTTGAAGAGTTTCCTTTGTATACCCTTGAACAATGATGTCACTGCCAGATATCAGACCCTAGCTAAGGCCGGATGAAGCAGTTTCTCATATAGTCAGTTATTTACTGCAGCTGGTACCTAATTAACTGTGTTTTATTTCCATTACTTCAGCCCAACCTTAAATAACACAAATATTTCTAAGGGTCACTACAAGTTTAACACAACTCCTCTTCCTTCTCATAATCTCATTCTTTCTGGTCACAGGCCACTGCTCATGCTAATATCCCAACTCGGTTTAAAACCAGAGTTTACCCAGATCTCACATAGGCCTATATTCCTACACAGAGACCTTTCTATTAGGAACACTTGTCACCTCAATATCTGCTGGACAACTATTCGAGGGAGAGGCCTGCTTGGGGAAGAGGTGACATGAGCAGGCAGATGTATCATCTCGCAGGGCTGTGGGTGAGGCAAGCAGGACATGTTTAAAAAGCGACAGTGTTATGACCCAGAGAAGAGGAGAGAAGGAATCAATTCTCAGGGGATCTACTGAGCGCTGAGAGGCAGGGAACCCAGCTCTCGTCATGCAATTTCCGGGCAAAGCACAAAAGCAACTCGCTGGATCATATGGATTCTTAGTACTATTTTCTAAAGCACCTTTGTGACTTAGGAGCCTAAACCCCTTTTTCAACAGGCTCCTAGGTTATCCTCTTTCTTTAGCGAAAACTCTACACACCCACCCATACTCACCCCGGCAAAATAACTTCCCTTCCCACAGAAGCCTTAGCCCTGCCTTGAAGCCACATGGTGTCAGCGCAGTGAAATTCCAGAGCCCCGAATGCCCTACCTGAGAGCAACCTACCCCCAGATATACATATCTAGAGCTAACAGGCAAAAGCATCTTAGCTGATTTCAAGCATAGCAGCACAACGAGGGGGATGGAAAGTGGGTGGGGTGTAAGAATTGCCCTGGGACCCCCCCACCCAATGACAGATGAGTCCCTGGCATCCAAACAGGCCCCAGTGTTGGCTCGTGAGGGAGCCGTGATTGATCTGAGCTGTGATGGGCTGAGATCCAGAGCCAGGATGCTGCTTTTCCAGGAAATCAGGGTGTAGGAACCTGCACCCGACTCAAAATGCAGCACGTGGGCAGGGGGCTGACAGGAGGGATCCGTGCGCTGTGCTTTCCCAGGCACCCACGGCATTGCCTAGGGGAGACATCCACCACCACTGCGCGTGGCTGTGGCAAAGTGAGTGGCACCTCCCTGTGGCTCTCAGGGCCTCATCCACAGAAAGCAGCTGAGTGAAAGCTGCTCATGTCGCAGCATCCTCTGTGGCTAAACAGGACCCTCCCTACATGGGAGGCATTTCCCCCTCCTGCACAGATCAAGCAAGCAGGAGAGATGCTGTTGAATCATTTGCCATGACTTCAGGGCAGCTCCCTCTAGGAGGCCTCTGGTCAGTCACTTGCATTCCTTTTGCCTAGTCAATCCAGCTGGAAAAGCCGACAGAGAGAAGGGGCCTCACTGAAAAAATCCGGAGGTTGCTGCCTCGGCGCGGAGCTTTCCTGAAGAAGCCCGTTAAAAGGAGCAGAGGATGCCTGATCCGCAGCTTTGTTTACATGTAGGACCTACTGCCATTTTTATCTGAAAGGTGCCAACTACGGTGACGGTCAGGAAAACCAGCACGTGAACAAGCCGCTTGTTACAGCAAAAGGAGACTCGCTGCATATGGAGAGAGCCAGATAATCTCCTAACCCTGCTTGTCCCACATTTCCCGCTGCCGTGGTGGATACGGAAGGGGTGGGGCCATGTGAAAGGATTACTTGGATATACTCGACCGCTAAAAAAGCCCTGTCGCACTGCAGCAGACACAAACGAAGGGAACGTCCCCATAGATTCCAGGCATCGTACCGAGCGAGCCCTTTTCCATATTCCTCTCGCTCTGGCTTCTCGAGGTGGCCTCAAGCAGCACCATTTCCATGGGGATTTCAACCACCAGCAACGTGCAGGGTACTCAGAGCTGGGATTTTGGTTCAGCCCATTGCAAAAGGCCCTATTCTTCACAACCAGATCGGGGTTCTGAATTCCAGTTCCCTAAGCATTTGGATCCAGGTATGCAGTTCAGCCCATCATAAAGACAGGGGCCCATTTGCAAACTCCACAATCCAAAGCAGGTGCAAGTGTTGATCCCGAACACCTCTGGAAATGGGGCACTGCACATGTCCAGGGTTTAGGCTGAGGCCCATTTCTGTTTCAGATCGTCACATCTGAATGAGGCTCTTTCTCCACTGTGAGCTAGGCGTGCGATTCTCCTGCTTGTCAATGCATATGTGCATTAGTGCTCCTCAAGCTAGTCTGAGTATAAAAGAGCCACGTAGCCGCAGTAGCACAGGTAGTGGCCGCAGAGGCTATGCTGAGCACACGTCTGCCTGAAACCGGTGAGCATGTGCTTGGTACGGCTCAGCTGCGTCTCTGCCGCCACTACCCATGCTGCTGCCGCGACACTGCTATTTACACTCATGCTCGCTCAGTTAGCACAAGCATAAGGATGGGTACATGTCTGTACTGCAAAACGCCCCTGAGCAGCGAGTCTCAGAGCCTGGGTCAACTGAATCAGGCCTGCAGGCCTCGCGCTACAGGGCTAAAAATAGCAGTGTAGATGTTCCTGCTTGGGATTAAGGAGAACAATTTTTCTCCCTCCTTCTAACAACCTTTTATGTACTCCAAAACTGTTATCATGCCCCATGCCGCCTCCGTCTTCTCTTCTCCAGACTAAATAAACCCGGTTTTTCAATCTGCCCTCATAAGGCATGTTTTCTAGACCTTTAATTGTTTTAAAAAACAACGAGAGTCCTGTAGCACTTTAAAGACTAACACAAGCTTTCGTGGGCTGCAACCCACTTCATCAGATGCTTATGCCTGCAGAAATTTGTTAGTCTTTAAAGTGCTACAGGACTCTCGTTGTTTTTAAAAATGATTAAAGGTCTAGAAAACATGACCTATAAGGGCAGATTGAAAAACCGGGTTTATTTAGTCTGGAGAAGAGAAGACGGAGGCGGCATGGGGCATGATAACAGTTTTGGAGTACATAAAAGGTTGTTAGAAGGAGGGAGAAAAATTGTTCTCCTTAATCTCTGAGGACAAGACAAGAGGAAATGGTCTTGAATTGCAGCAAGGGCGGTTTAGGTTAGACATTAGGAAAAACTTCCTAACTGTCAGGGTAGTTAAGCACTGGAGTGAATTGCCTTGGGAGGTTGTGGACTCTCCATCACTGGAGATTTTTAGGAGCAGGTTGGACAGACACCTGCCAGGGATGGTCTAGATAATGCTTGGTCCTGCCTTGAATGGACTAGAAGACCTCTCGAGGTCCCTTCCAATCCTACACCGCTATGATCTATGTAAACAAGCTGAGGACCCACAGCCCACCTCAGAGTGTAGAACTGGCCTAAGGGCATCTCTCCCACCCAGCCCAGCTTCTCCTCTTCAGTCCTGCCGCATGGTCATAACTCCGTGTGCGGCAGCAAGGCCTGTTGCCAAGGAAATGAATGTGACCTCAGCAATGGCATTACACTGTACTGTGTCATCTTCGTGAGATCAGCGCTGCGTGGAACACAGAAGAGAGACAATTCCTCCCCCGTGATAACGTTCTAAGGGCAGATTTGAGAGCTCTTAGCTCCCATTAAGTTCAACAGGAGCTGAGGACGCTCAGCGGCTCGCTGGGCTGGAGAGCTGGAATGATGGTCAGATCTCCCCAGTGGGGTGGAAAGCCCTTTACTTTGTGCTGGGTGACAAACTCCCTACCTGAGCGGGTGGTTGTTGACGGCCTGGTGGGAGGAGTGCCCTCTGAGGAGGGATTTGAATGAGGAGCAGACTGCTGTTTGGTGCACGAGGGCAAGAAGGGAATTCCAAGCACACCAGGCAGCACGGAAAAACATGTGAAGGCAAAACTTGGAGAAGACTGCAGAAGTGGTGGTTGGGAGGACACCAGGAAGAAATGTGGGCAGCATGAGAGAGGAAACAGGAGGAACTGAGGGCAGAGACTCAAGGCTGGGTAGAGATGGGAGGACCAGGAGCTCAGTTCTACTGCAAAGCACAAGGAAAAGCCAAGAAAGGGGCCATCTAGAACTCTACTACTCTTAACCTCATGTGGTTCATTTTAATTAACATTTAATATTTAAACCTCATGGCGCCTGGAGGCAGGTAGGTATCATCACCCCAGCTGCACAGATGGGGAATGCCAGACGCAGACCAGTGAAATGATTCGCCCCAGGTTGCACAGTGGCCGGAACAGCTCTCAGGCTTTCCGACTTGCAGCCTCTGCGCTTGGCACTAGACATGATTTCCTCCAACCTCCACCCTGCTGGCTGTGTCTGCTGCGGAGGATACTCCTTGTGCTGAGAGGACCATGTGAATACAAGAGCACTGCCTCTAACCTGATGTAGATCTTACCTAGCAAAGCGGCTCATGGAGCCCAGCGGTTATGCATACAAGCCCATTCAGGTCCAAGTGTGGGTTAGGGACAAGGCAACATTGCGCTTTGGAGAACTCTTCCAGACTGCACTGGCGAAAGGTTATGGAGGCCACAAGTACAGAGCCTCCCCATCCATTATGCTCACGTATGTATGTCCTTGTTATGATGCAACTGTGGGAAAGCAAAATAACCCCAGATGGAAAGGCTCACTACAGCTTCTTTTCTCACCGACCGGCCTCCCTCTATCAGTGTATGCAGAAAGATGCCAATTAACTTGAATGGCAGCTGCAAGAGGCCTTGAAACTAGGAGTTCTCGCATCATCCATAGCTGAATTGCTAAATAGGTGTTCACGCTGTCATTCAGACTCGGACAGGCTCCTGGACCAGCACTCGGAGAGGTCTCTCTGGCCTCCCACAGGGGAGCTGTGTGTTGAGTGACTTGTATTATAATGCGTTCTGTTCATGACCATTTGGAGAGAAATGATTTGCTGCCTCTGGCACTAGGTTCATGGAGGGAGGAAACTTTTCTGCTGGGGAGGAACTTTGTAAAACTTCCTCAATAAATGCAAGGCAAATTGGCTGCAGTTTCTGGAGGAGAGAGGGGACTGGAAGCCAGAAGTGTCCTGTGCCAGGACACTGCCGGAACCTCCACCTCTTGGCTTTTTAGCCTGGCCTCTCTATGGCCCATGTACTTTTGTCAGTAGGGGCTAGCACTCAAATAAGTCTCTAGAGTCAGCCACGATGGCCTTATTCTTTTACCATCCATCTTCCTCATGAGCGGTCTCCTTGACCTCCTCATCAATCTCCCTGTTTCCCCCCGTTTTCAGATGGGTTAATCCTCCTCAGACAGTTTGGAAGATAGGCTCCTGGGCCCAGATCCTCAGCTGGTGTAAATCAGTTCAGCAGATGCATAGCCAGAACTGATTGTTTGGCAAGGCCCATGGTTGACATGGGTGGGCACAAGCCTTGTGTCACAAGCGGAAGAGAGGCTGATAAAAATGCAGGATGAATGGCTGATTGGGTGGGCCTGCTTTCAAAGTGGGTGGGCTATGGCCCACCCATAGCTATGCTCCTACAGTACAGTGCCTTTGATGTCAGTTGAGGAACTCGGATATGCACCAGCTGACAATTAGTCCCTGAGGTATGTGTGGGTGCCAGGAGGGAGAAATCTTTTGGTTTGATTACTTCGTCTTGTGGTCAGAGCCTCTCCCGTCAAAATGCACCCCACTCCTCTTGAAACACAGTGTGCCAGACAGCTCTCTGTTCAGCACGTGCATCAAGTCCCCCGTCCCCATGCCTGTGCGAGGCAGGGATTCTGTTTGGCCCTTTCAAAGAAGAACCTTCTACCAGATGCAGCTCCTGACATTCCCCTCAGCCCATTGGGGGACTTTTCTTCTCTTTGCTCCATGGTTACACAAGAAGAGCCATCATCTTCCCTGACATTTATTAACTCACACGGCATGAGGTCAGCACCCAAGGCACCATTACTAACACCTAGCTTTATTTTTATTGTTTAACATAGAAACCAAGATCAGGCATCACCACAAAAAAAAAAAGAAAAGAAAAGAAAATAGGCCCATTTTGATTTGCTCTGCTTCCTCAGTGAAGCCAGTGAAGCAAAGGGAATGTCAAAGCAATTCTGACAGATGTTTCAAAGAGCCTGCAGCTGTTAATTAATGAGCAGCAATGCTGGGATGGTTCACTTTAATGTTTAGCCTCTATTCTGCTGGGGATCAAAGCGGTTCCAGCTACGCACGTGCATCAAATGAACGGGGGGAGAAAAGGGATGGGTGGGTTTTTTTATTTAATATTTGTAATATAAATGGTATTGCACAAATGAATAACTGATTACGATTGCCCTGGCTAGCTATCTCTGATGCCAAGTGCAGCTGGGTTTTGTGGATGGCCAAAGGGAGTTCAGGGAAAGTGCACAGGACTCTAAGAGCCAATATTTCAAGGGCTCAGCATCCACAACTGGGGCCAAATTTTCAGAAAAGCTCAGCACAAACGGGTCCCCCATGTCGCAGTGGGAACTGCCAGCTGGGAGGATGCACGGATGGTTTGTTCCTGCAAAAGGAATGGCAGGTACCAAACCAAACCCTTGTGCCTCCAAAGGTCCGTGTACAGAGCAGCTAGAGACTCACAACTCGGGGTAGCGGGGCTCAGGCTGTGGGGCTGTTTCCCTGCTGTGTAGATGTCTGGGATTGGGCTGAACCCTGGGTTCTAGGGCCCTGCAAGGTGGGAGGGTCCCAGAGCTTGGGATGGGGACCCCAATCAGGGTCTCTTTGCACGAGGCGCTGCACAAAACATGTAGTAAAAGGACAGTCCCTGTCCCCAAAAAGCCTACGGCCTTGCAGCTGTAAAGATGCAACCCAGACGAATGAAACAAACAAGCGGGTGAGAGCATGAGTCAGGGAGGACAAGAGAACAGTAACACAAGCCTGATTTCACATGGACCCGGGTTACCGCATGTTCGGGTTTTCCCGGATATCGCCTCTTGTTTGATCCTCCGCCCTCTATGCGGGCGGATTTTTCAAACAACAGGAAATGTCCAGGATTTTTGCAGAGCCCACGTTGCTGCTCAGAAAAATCCCCAACTGGTCTGCTTCCCAATTGGTCCTTCCCCCGCATCCACAGCTGATTGGTCCATTCCCCTGCAGCCAACGCTGCTGGATCCTTCCCACCCAGGCCCCAGCTCCGAGCCTTAGGGAGGCGGAGAGGCCTGCAGAAAGGGGCCAAAGAAGGGCTGGTGCTGGGGCCAGCCGCCCTACCACCGTGACAAGGAGTGACACTGCCCCCCACAGGTCACAGATACCTGTTCCAGCAGCCCACAAATACCCCTCCAGTACACACACCCCTTCTGCCTCCCCCAAAATACCCCCTCAGTACACACACATCACTCCAGCACCCCAAGTGTATTCCTCTCCAGCTCCCCCGTCTCTCCTCCCCCCCTCAGGCAGTCTCCTCTTTTTGGAAAACTGAAATACGGTAACCCTAACATGGACCAACTGTGTGCAGTCTTTTCCCAAGCTGTGCCTTTGGCCTTTCTTAGTCAGCGTTTACTAGCCAATGACACTAGAAACATGCTGCAGAATAAAAATCTTACGCTTAACTGTATTCCTCCAACCACCCAAAAAATAACGCCCAACCCTCGTCTTGCACACTTCTCTCCAAAGCCCGTTGAAATGCAAGCCCCAAAGCCCCGATTCTGACTGAGAACTGTGCTCAGCGCTTCGGCACCTGCTTGCCAATGGAATCAGCGCTGAAGCTGAGCGACCGACTTTATGCAGCTCAGAATGCCGACCTGAGGACAGCTTCCCTCAACCCCCTTCCTTACACTCCCCTATAAACCATTCTTCTCTGCAGCTAGACAGGAATTTACTAAGTCGCTTTCGGGTAAGGAAGCGGAACAGAAAAACAGATCCATCAGCTACTGCTTTATAACGTTTCTTTGAAGATGTTCTACTCTCCACGGTTTGTAGCTGATGCGCTGAGGCGCAGAAACGACTTTACGCCGCCTAGTTAAGAAAGCATTAGGGTTATATTTATTTCACTTGGGGAGGGTTATGAAGGATTTGCTTTCTCAGCAGGTGGCAGCAACAACATGCACTGTGCTAGGGCTGGAGATTTCTGATAGCATGAGCCCCGCCGAGCAGCGGAGAGCGCTCACACTGTGTGCCTTCAGTGTGTCCGCACCGAAAAGAAGGCTACTTATATCAAGGTCTTTGTAGCACAATAACAATTCTTTTGTTGTGAAAGATATTTAGAATCCAGAGGCTAATCCGCAAAGAGATTGCTAGAATTGTAAGGGCCATATATTTTAGGCATTTCCCCAAGTTGCCAGTGTCTCTTTAAATAACGATTTCTACCAGAGTTTAGAAGGATATCTCCAAGGAGATCTGTGTTGATGGAGAGATGAAATGTGATTCCTGTAAGTAGTTAGTTTGCCTGGCGAGCCATCTTGCACCCTCAATTATTATCGAGCCTTATGTTTGTTTTTTCAGCAGCTCCCCATTCCCAAGGCTACATTTGAAAAAATCAACATATGTCATCTACTTGCAGTCTCAGGAGAACCGGATGAGCATGCAGGATTGTTTGCACAAGGGCTCACAAAAAGAGATTGGATCCCGAGATTGGGAGCTGGGCCTGTTGTAATGACCAGGCAACCAAGAATTTACTGTGCCTATAGTTACTCTTCACAAAGTCCAGAGACGCATAAGGTCACTAGACTCTGCTGCAGTTCTTGATATGATCTGAAGCGATGAAGATGCAAACAAAAGGCTGACTGTGATTTGTGTTGGGCTGTTGGGTCATTGCCTTGGCCAGTACCTGAATCAGGGATCACTCAGCAAAGCTGTGAGAACACACTGTAGGGTGGGAATTTAAAAAAACAACCACCCCAAAACAAACCACTGCCCCAACGTGAATAAGATTGCAAAAGTAAATCCCTTGGAGATCTGTGTTAAAAATATTTGAATTAAACTGACATGCTGCAGCTGGCATCGGGAGCGAGTTACTCCCTTTGTCCTAAATATTCTTCCTAATTAGAATTCAAGCACCCGTCAAAGCAGTGGAGACGCTGCTACTCTTCTATCATCAGTTGTGATACATTCTAGGGCAAAGTTGTTTATGTTAATCAGTCCTCTCGTGACTGGTACTAGATGCTAATCCTGTGGCAATCTCCATCAGTCTCTGCATATTTAACTAAGGCAGCGAACGCTCTAGGAGGATTAAGAATGAGCCAGCACTGTTGTAGTAGCACAAAGACCATAGCAATTCTGTCCCTGTCTCCCAATATTTACATACACTGTGTGTATGAGCAATGCACAAGTGTCTCAGAGCACAAAACTGCCTTTCTCCGTGACAGCCAATCTACACGTGCCTTCTCTGCAAATCTATGTACTCCGACTGCTGCTTTAATGTCCATCTGCTTGCACTGTACAACACTATGTCTCCATGACACTGGACTGTATTTGTTTTATTCATTGTTGTTATTTACAGAGCATCGTCTTGGAAGGTGCATACATTGCTCAGCAGCCCTAAAAGATCACATCTCTTCCCCAAAGAATGCATAGTCTAATTTAGAAAGACACAATACAAGAGGCAAGAAACTAACAAGAAGAATTGGATCAAACACTATTGGAAAGGAGACTAATGTGGATTTAGTCTAGTGTCTCATCACCCACAAGAACAGACATGAACCAGTATCCATCCCTTCTGGTGTCCTGCTTTCTGGTACACTAACAGACCAGCAGGTTGGTATTCTGGCCCGTCACACCTGGAAAAATATGGTCCATCTAGTCCCCTATTTTGTCTTATAGTGTGTCAGAAGAGAGCAGTGACTTGATTCTCCTAGTCTGATGGCTCATATAGTTTTGCACTGGAACGTGTCCATTACCGTATCTTCAGCAGAAGTCAATTCAGCAGACTGAAGAGGAGTGCTCAGGCCTCGGAATGCATCTAACTGTAGCTCACTAGTCCATGGTCGGTTTATTATACGCTGAAGTCTGACCCACCCATGATTTGAATTCCCTACCTTTGACATACAATACAAACACGTTACTAATAGCCTTGGATCTGAATGGGAGATTTCCACATTGCAAACAAACATCTCTTCACTAATGATGGTGGGAAGCAGCAGCCATTTACACCATGAAAGATAAGTACACTTAAAAGACAAGTACACTTAAAGGATTGAACAACATGTTTTTGTACTGTATTCATTCCAATGTCATCCCATCCATCTAAAACAACACCTATCTTTAATACCAAATATGCATTGCTGCTTTATGCCAATTCAGAAACACAGCTGGCCTTATTAAATTGCATTAGCTCATCCACTGCAGTGGGATTGCTCAGGATGAAGGTTAGGGCAGAACCATACTATTTGGTAAATTTTGCTAGAGTATTATTATATCGTGGCTTGGCCAGCAAGCCAGGACTGCTGGGTTCTGCTTCCAGTTCTGGCATCGACTTGCTGTGTGAGACTGGGCCAGTTGTTTAATCTCTGTTGCTCTCAGTTTGTCCATTTGTAAAAGGTCCATTTGTGAAGGTAAATAATTGTAAAGCTTGTTTAGAGCCACAAATCGACCATGATAACGTACTCGTCTGGCCCATGTTGCCATAATATCTGAGGGCCTCACCATCTTTAAGATGTTTATCCTCACAACACCCCTGTGAGGTAGAGTGGTAATATCCCCATCGTACAGATGAGGAATCGAGGCAGAGAGACACAAAAGTGACTTGTTCCAGCTGACAGAGGAAGTTTGTGGTAGAGCAGAGAACTCATACATCTCCCAAATACCAGGTTAGTGCCCCCAACCACTGGACCCTCCTTCCTTCCTGATGAATGGAAAACACTGCTGTATGTCCTTGCTCCAAAGGTCACTGAGGTCAGTGGAACGGTTGCCATTGACGTCAGCGGGCTTTGGATCAGGTCCATTAAGTGCAAAGTGTCATTATTGCCGATAACCGATTGCTTTTCAGCTGGTGGCAATCTGAGAAAGCAAAGCAAAAGACATTCTGTTTTTCATTTCTCTTTCCCTTCCGCCGGGGCAAGCTGTAGCAGTAACTAAAATAGATTAAATGTGTTCTGGAGAGAAAGGTCCAAGCCCCTTCCTAATGACTGGCATAGGGAGATGTTATCAACACCAGAGCCAGCAGTTTCTGTTGCACATTATCTTTGTATCTCTTGCCTCTCCCTGCCTCTGCGATTCAGAGATGGGCCTGCCCTCGCAAACACAGCACTATCTTTGCTCAGGGATCACGTCCCACACAGCATAGCCCCTGCTCTTCCGTTGATAGTGGCTGATACTCAGGTAGATGGGCATATACACACAAATCATAAAGGGCTGAAAGCTGGTCCCATTAAAGTCAAGAGGATTTTTGCTACTCATGTCAATGGGAGTAGGATATGGCCCAGAAGGAAGAATATACTTCTCTTGCGGGCTGTCACTGTACAGCTGAGCTCTTCCTCCTGCTAACGTTTCAGGAACGCGCGGAAGATGAAACCCTTAAGGGAATTTTTAGGGTCATCAATTGTGCCTGATTTTTTCCCTCCCTTTTCTTTCTTAACATGAATTGAGTGTTCCTGGGAGATGCTAGACCAACTTCCCTGAAGACTGGATCTTGCGGTTTATCCACAGGACAGGCAGCATCCCAGGACCATTGGCAGCCGCCCCATTCACACAAAGGCAGCAGCACAGGGAACTGGCCCCTTGGAGTGAACACATGCCTGGAAGGATGCCTGTCCGTGTGTGTCTCTCCCTCTCACTTGAACAGACCAGCCCGCCCAAGAGATGTGGTGCTGCAAAGCCAGGTGATAAAGTCTTCTGAAAGGCAGGGCAG
This sequence comes from Mesoclemmys tuberculata, assembly GCA_007922155.1. Taxonomy (NCBI): domain Eukaryota; kingdom Metazoa; phylum Chordata; order Testudines; family Chelidae; genus Mesoclemmys; species Mesoclemmys tuberculata. The sequence goes on along the minus strand of ML675644.1, from coordinate 12,269,423 downwards.
GTTGTGTAGAAGTTCCAATGGGGAAGGAATCAAGCTGACCTCGGCCTCCTGGGCACATCCTCCTCTAATAGGGAAGCTGAGGATAGAACAACTAGATGAATCCATCCACGTTGGCACAAATGGAGCTGTACAGAGCAGTGGGGCTGTCTGAGCTAGACTGGATCTATGTGAATGAGGCCAGCCAGGACACCTATTCTCAAAGCAGGAGACCATTATTCTGTTATGATGTTCCATTTCTTTCGTATTACACAAATACAAAAAATGACAGGAATAGACACCTGTGAGCAATCTGATTAGACAATCTGATACCAGTTTCCAGGGATTGCAAATGCTGTCTGTGTTACAAAGCATTGCAATGGCTACTCCCTGCATCATGGCTGATGAACTGGTGAACGGACTAGGACTGTGCTTTGACCAAGGGATGAAGCAGGCTGGAACTCAGACCAAAAGATTATTTTAAAATGAAAAGAGATGGGGTGGGGGGTCAAAGGGTGATGCAGTTAAATCAGAAAAAGCATATTCTGATTGGTAAACTAACAACATTGGCCATCTCCACCCTTGAGTATCTTCTTATAGGTTTCCTGTCCCTTTCAGTAGGGTTGTCAATTTTGGTTGGACCTATTCCTGGAGGTTTCATCACTTGACATGATCTTTAATTAAAGATTAATCTTTAATTCCCAGAGACTTTAAGACAATCATGGAGGACTGGCAACCCTACTTTCAGCCTCCCTTGCTATTTGAAGAGGTGGATACTCATGTATGCGACACAAAGACGCACACATTGGGAAAAGGATTCATGGGCATTTCAAACAGGAAGTAAATCTCATGTAGTTTGTGTCATGATTTTTAAGCTCTTGGGCTTTGCAGTGCTGCTATTTTCCTTTTGAGGGGCACCACATCAAACTCTTCTGTGCTCCGGTCTCTGTTCCAGTTCTCCACTAGCCCTCCAGCAGCTGGAACAATAACTCCAGAGCTGGCACATTCAAACCATTATACCTTTGTACGCATTCTGCTAGCAACTCTGACATTAGAAAGCACTCCCCCACTCTTCCCAAGAAAACAGACTTTCTGGTTTTATAAGTCAGTAAATGTAAAAAAAAAAAAATACAAATAAAATTAAATTAAAAGGAGGGGTACACTGGAAAGCCAAAGTGACGTTTGATCAAAATTCCATAGCTCTGCCCTCATGCCTTTTTATGTCTTTACTTCCAAGATCTCAACAAATACAATATCATTCATATAGTTTCTATCATAATAGGTACAGATAACTTGTGTCTTTAATTATTGTGCACTTCTTCTGTGCATCACACAGAGTAGATGATCATTGATCAGAAATGTTGCAATATAAAATTTCATTTATGCAATGCACTTGAGTAACACAGGAACGGACACAGTATTATAAATGGTCCTTAGGAGATTTATGTGTGGGCTTAGACAGTATGAGAAGACACAAATGAAGAGCATCAAAACTCAGTCAGTTAATACGGTACATCACTCTCTGCCATGCTTCACTAGAACATCATAGTGGATCAAATTCTGTAGTCCTTTCCCAGGTTCAAATCCAAATAATTTCCATGACCAGAGAATGACAACTTCAGCTTATCTATGAGGCCATTTAAAGGCTTGGCTTCAGAACCAGAAAAGAGAACTGAACTTAATCAGAGCCTAGCCTCTTCTATCTTCCCCCCCCTGATTTTTCTTGTAATTACAGGAAAAATTGCGCTGTCCTTGGTTGAAGTTGCCCCTTCTCTTATTTATCAGTAAGTCGCGATAAACCACCCTCTGAAGAATACCAGTAGCTACTGCCACATGTTTCAGCTGGTATTGTTTTGGAAGATGATCTACTCATATTATTTTTGGAAGGGTTTGTTGTATTCTTTAGGATAGTAATTACATTTTCCAGGACAGGGTCTCTGCCAGAACACACTCTGATGACCAACAGGCCCATTTTAATCACCTGTTAAGATTCCAGCTTTGAGTAGTTATTTCAAACCCTGTCGAAACCATTGCAAAAAGTGCTCAATGACGTCAATCATGTCAGTCTTCCCAAAGGCTAGAATGTGGTGGATGCTTTAAAAGGTCTTTAGAAATAAGGAAAAACATCAGCAGCAACCCCCCATGGCACACGGTTGTAGGGCACAAACCAGCACAGATTTTGGAACGTGGCACTGCTCTGGTGCAAATACAGGCAGGAACTGGTTAATCTTTTGGTCTCATTTCCATTAGGGCTGGTCAGCCCTGTTTGGACACAATCAGAACTGACCCTCATCTTCACCCAAAACTTATTGTAAACCTGGAACTTTATGTCTGGAAAAGTTCAGCTTCACTTTCCCCCCGTTGGTTTGGGATTTTAAGGCTGTTTCTGTGAAAAGCATCAAGGGCTCTTGGAAAGTGTGAAGAACTCAGTTTCATCTCTTGTCTACAAGGCAGCCCCTCCCAGCAGCACAGTGCACCAAGCCCTGGATGGCACATTTGCTCAAGTGACTCAGGGTACGTCTAAACTGCAGGCTCCACAGAGATCGATGCGGCAGGATTGATTGAGTGGGTCGTGTTAGTGCCGTTATATACGGCGCTGGTGAGACCCCACCTGGAATATTGTGTGCAGTTCTGGTGTCCCATGTTTAAGAAGGATGAATTCAAACTGGAACAGGTTCAGAGACGGGCTACTAGGATGATTCGAGGAATGGAAAATCTGCCTTATGAAAGGAGACTCAAAGAGCTTGGCTTGTTTAGCCTGGCCAAAAGAAGGCTCCGGGGGGATATGCTTGCTCTATATAAATATATCAGGGGGATTAACGTTAGGGAGGGAGAGGAATTATTTAAATTTAGTACTAATATAGGCACGAGGACGAATGGGTACAAACTGGATATTAGGAAATTTAGACTTGAAATTAGATGAAGGTTTCTAACCATTAGGGGAGTGAAGTTCTGGAACAGCCTTCCGAGGGAAGTAGTGGGGGCAAATGACTTATCTGGCTTTAAGACTAAGCTTGATAAGTATATGGAGGGGATGTTATGATGGGATAGTTTAATTTGAGCAATTGATTTGGATTATCGGCAGATAAGTCTGCTCAATGGTCTGTGGGAATGTTGGATGGGATGGGAACTGAGTTACTGCAGAGAATTCCTTTTTGGGTGCTGGCTGGTGAGTCTTGCCCACATGCTCGGGGTTTAGCTGATTGCCATATTTGGGGTCGGGAAGGAATTTTCCTCCGGGGCGGATTGGCAGAGGCCCCGGAGGTTTTTCGCCTTCCTCCGCAGCGTGGGGCATGGGTCGCTTGCTGATCGATTCCCTGTAGCTTGAGGTCTTCAAATCTCACTTTTGAGGATTTCAATAACTCAGTCATGGGTTTGGGGTTGTTATAAATGTGTATGGGTAGGGTTTTGTGGCCTGCCTTGTGCAGGAGGTCAGACTAGATGATCATATTGGTCCCTTCTGACCTATGAGTCTATGAGTGTAGACCCACTCAATCGACAGGACATGGGCTCTCCGGTCGATTGAGTGGGTAGTGTAGACCCACTCAATCGACAGGAGATGGGCTCTCCGGTTGACGCCATCAGTCCACCTCCCCAAAAAGAGTAAGGCTGTGTCAATGGGAGGGCGTCTCCCATCAATGCAGCACCGTGAAGATGCCGTAGGTATGTCAATTTAAGTATGTTGGAACTACACAAGATGCCATGGTACGTCAACTTAAGTATGTCATAACTACACATACTTAAGTTGTGCACTACTACAATTTAACTATGTCGTAACTACACAAGACGTGGTGGTGAGTCAACTTAAGTTATGTGACGTAGCTTGCATATCTCCCATTGAATGCTGCTGGCGGTGTAGATCAGCCCTCAGTGGACGACAGCCTCTTCTGAATCAGTAGAGCTGGACCCTGCAGCAGACCATGGGAAGCTGTGATCTGCACTGAATCAATCACCAACGCCGTGTCCTACAACAGCCTGGGTTTTCCTGGCACGTCAAGGCCCAGCCTTGCTTTACCTGCGAGAGTGGATGAAATCACTTCCTAATTCGGTATGATCCCTACATGCTAAGAGCAGAAAATCATATTCACAACATTGGCATGGCCCTGAGGTCTCATGTTGGGCAAAGAATCATTGCTTCCAAAACTCCCTAATTTCAGTAAATGTTCCAGGTAACACCTTGATTCTGCTATGAGTCCACTGTCCTATTCTGAAGGCCCGCACTGATGTAACAACCCCCTTCCAATGACACACCCAACACTCCACAGACTGATACATCTCCCACCTCCTCCACACTGATACAGCTGCTCCCCGGTACTTGGTCCCCAGATACTGACAGACAGTTGCCTGAGAATTCCGCTTTGGTGTCTAGTGTTGGCTGTGTGACATCAGAATGGTTAAAATGGCTTGCTCCTCATTAGCACATATTCCTTCTCTGGGAGAGCCGGGAGAGCTCACAACAGGAACATCTGCAGTGGCTGCAAAAACAAAACCAAAAGTCCCCTGCCACAACTGAAATGACACCATTCTGTCCTTTCCACCGCTCTCAGCCCCAGGAGATCACCAGGCCCAAAAGGCTGTGAAGTAGCTACCTGATCATAAACGTGGCCCCTTTTTATTTATAGAAAATACATTTATTTATTGCGGATATTAGAAGTGGAAAGACCAAAGGATGCGACTTTGCTATTCATCTGCAGCAGGTCAGAAGTAACTATCGTGCTCTGGCAGGAGGAGAGATCTTCTCCTTCTCTAACTTGTATCACGCTACACGTTTCTCCTTGGAAGAAGTGGCGGTTGCTGACTGATACAATTCATGATGGAAAGACAGTCTGGTCAAATCTGAGAGAGTGGCATTGCAACCTTGTGCATGGGGGTCACACCACCACTAAATTTGTGGCAATAAAAAGTTTAAAAGCATGTTAAAAGTCGTGGTTTATGCGACAAAATCACAGCTCGTGATTTTCTTACAGCCTTACCTATTATTATCTTTTCCAGTAGGGTTTTATTTTGGGACAGCTGCATTGCCTAAGTTTTAAAGTACCCACTGCAGACCTACAAAGCAATGGTTTTGCCCTTGGCCCTTTATAGCCTAATCTCTGCAAATTATGTTTGTAGAGGCAATAAAGCTCAAAGCCACAGATGTAACTGATGGGAGATGAGGAGGCCACATTTCTTTTTACTAGCCTCTTGGTGATCCCCTCTCTGTGTAACTGCAGCTCTAAAGCATGCTCAGACCTAGTTCACGTCCCCTCATTTTTTTCCTGATGTGGTTGCATACCCTGCTTAAAGGCACCTATATTTTAGTCATTTAAATGGAGCTAATGCTCCGTAATTACCTCCAGACACACACACAACTGTGGCTCATCAGCAAATTGCATACACTGCAGCAAGAGGACCAGAGCTCACAATGGCAGCTCCAAAGGCACAGGTCTCTGTGGTGGGCTAGGAAAGCAGGCCTAGAAGAGCTGGTCAAAAAATGAACTTTCCATCCTATTGGAAATTCCAAGATTTTGAAGTTTCGTGTGCTCCCAAATCAGGATTAAAAGTCAAAAGCTGGGAATGTTTTGCAAAATGAAATATTTCATTTCCCCTTTATTGAAATGTTTCATCTCAATAAAGCAGACATGCTTCAATAAATAGTTATTATACATTATACTACATTAGATTCATAGTTTTACCTTACTAAAACAAAAGATCATAACAATTTCCTTTTGAAAATTTTGACAAAGTCAACAAGTTCCCACGAAACATTTAGCTTTTGACAAATTAGTATCTTCTGACAGAAGAGTGATCCATCAAAAATTTTTCAACCAGCTCCAGCTCCCAGCTAAGCCATAGAGGAAAACATGCTGCTGCTGCTGCTATGTGAGTCTGATGTTTTCCATCCAGTAGAGGGGACACACTGATGCAAGAAAGAAACAATGACAAGTCAGAGCTTCTTGAACTTAATGCAAATGTTATGAATGCTCTCTGACAGACTATGATTGTGCATCAGGAAATTTCAACAAGGCAACATGCACTTCTGTGACATCTTAAATGAGATTATAATTGGAAATATGCTTCTAAAGGATATTGGGTGATGTATTTTATCATCTGCAGTAAAGAAATTAAAGCCCCCAGGAAAATTATTATATTCTACCATTTAGGAACAAGAAAAGCAGGTTTCTTTCTCTGTGACCGACCATTAGCCAGACTGTAAAGTGGGTTAATAACAACTCTGAACGTTAAGGGAAGTATGTGTTTACACAGTGGATACAGTTTGCATTATCAGATCAGACCATCTAGTCTGGCACCAGACACCATTAGCAAAGTTTATAGTTAAATCATTCACACGATGCACAGGGAAAGGAATTATTAGACCATATCTACTTGAATCTTCAAGGACAATGCTGGGTTACACTTCTACAGAATACTGTACTTTCCAGCCTGGGTGTCAGGGATTTATTTTCAGACATGTACACGGATAATTGCATAAAACTGGGTAACTAGTAACTATGTGCATGTGTACCAAAGATGCCTAACTTGTTTAGATTGTAGGCATATTGAGGGCAGGGTGTACAGGAGAAAATCTGTTCCTATTATGTGTCAAAACCACTCTGGCTTCTAATGAGAAAGTGGGTGAGGTAATATGTTTTTTCAGTCCAATTTCTGTTGGTAAAAGAGAGAAGTTTTTGAGCTTACTCTTAATGCTTTAATAGCTTGGGTGGTTTTGTGGTGATTGGGATATTTTGCAAAATAAAATCCCTCTGAGAAATGCAGATCTATGATCCTATTTATACGGGAACCCTCCATTCATTCCAAAATGTCAGCACAGTGGGTCACAGCAACCAAAGGGGCATTTAATCCAGCCTTTGAACTGCTCACAAGTGTTGATCCTGCTGGTTAAGAAGTGCATACAGTGGCTGCCACATTTCACTAAAGGAGACCGCAAACAGAACATCTGCAACTTGAATTATTACCTTGGCTCGTTTCTCCTCCATCACACTCTGGAAAATAAAATGCCCATGGGCCTTACGGCAACAGATGGAATAATGAGAAAAGCAGGTCTCCTTTTGGTGCACAAAAAAAGAAAATGGCGGAAGTGCTGTTTGAATGTCTCTTCTTTCTAAAGAACTGATTCTCAGATGCTGGCTGTAACAGAGGGGGCTAGTGTTGTTTGGTTTTTTAAAGTCTAAGGCCAGAAAGGACCAATAAATCATCTACTCTGGCCACCTATATATCACAGGCCTTCAACACAATCCAACCCTTGCACACTAACCCAACAACCGAACTGAGACCAAAGTGTTCCAGCCCACAGGAGACCAGGCTGCTCAGTGTCACAAGCAGGGAACATGAAGAACCAAGGCACACCAGTGTTCAGAGTCCTCACAATGGCAAGGAAACGACTACATGAGATGTGGCTAGTTCTTCTCCTGCAAAGCAAGTGAAGCATTGAGACCCAAGAGAAAATAAATTGAACCTTCCTTTCAAGTAGCCAGGAGGTGGAGATAGCCCCTGCCTTCACGGGGCTGTGGGTGTGGAGAGTGGACAGAGGAAGTGCAGTGTTCGTGGTGTGCACTGCATCAAACGTGAGTGATGGAGAGAGAATGCAACAGCCCATTGGGACATCAGTCTGTATAGTCTGGTGACTCGCTAAAGTTCTCTTAGCTAATGAAGCAACTCTCCAGTTCGTCAGGCCTCAGGGTCACAGATCTGCAAGGTGATTGGATCTAGTTATGGAGATGAAGCATGGTCCAGTGGATAGGGTGCTGGACTGAGATCTGTGTTCTAGTTCTGCCTTGCTGTGTGACTTCGGGCAAGTCACTTTGCATGTTTCCCCTCCCATCCTTTGTCTGTCTGGTCTATTTAGATGGTCTTTTACTCCATGTCTGTACACTGCCTTCCACAAGGAAGCTCCAATAGCACTTGGGGTCTCGTATTGCTATTGTTATACTAGTAATTAAAAACATTCCCAACAATGTTAAATCAGCCAGAGTGCAGCGTGACCATGCTGGTCTCAGCGTTAATGGCATGCTAGACATTCCAACGCCAGCTGAGCTTGAAGAATCAGGTACAGAGTGATGGCATTCACGGGTGGTAGAGAAGAGCATGCAGTGGGGCTACCACAGAAAAGCTAAACCTTTTGATGTCTCGCAGATCAAGAATGAGTCTCATCTGCCTATCTTGAGGTATTTATAGAAGGCCAATTGCTGTAATCCAGGAGTACCACATACGTTATTACAATCAATAATCTGCTCTGCTTTGCCATTTTAGGAACTAGGCACTTAAACACGGAAGTTTTTTGTCTGTCTCCTTATCTTCTCCCCAACCTTTGTCTTTCAGTGGCATTACCGTGGGCAGGTTTCTGCAAAGAGGTATGGTTTGCCCTGAGCTCTGGAGAACACGTTCCAATCTCCTCTAAGAAATGATCAGATAGGCAATGAAGACAGGGGAAGTTAGAGAAAGGGAGAAGAATAGCATGAAGCTGTGGGATAATGTACGAACCTCTTCCTAGCCCAGACCATCATTACCTATTCTCGGCTCCTGACACAGCACAGGCTGCAGCGCTCAGCTTCTATGCAAGAGAATGCCTTTCATCTGGAAATGCTCTATCAGATCGGCATTGTTCAGTAGCCCAGGGATTAAACTTCCACACAATTTTTACAGTCCTTTCATTAATACTGGCATTCTGAGCAACTTTAGGGTTGTGGAGAAATGTCAGTGACAGAGGAAAAGTTTAATGTGTTTGATAAGAACAAGGCCCGTGCTTAAGACATCAGATGAAGCATTGTTGGAGTATCTGTGGCTCTGATCGCCTGTCATTTAAGATGCCACTGAACTGCTGACAGCGCACTCATCAAAAATGCAGGGTTGATGGGTCTGATAGTTTTCTCCTGATGTTAGTCATGAATGGTGATGAGAAATGAAAGACCCCTGAGATCGAGTAACTCTGGTCTCGCGATCTGCTGGAGAATTTTTTAAAGGGATTTATAATGTGCATTTTACTACAGTGCTGGTATTCTGACACATACGTTGTGAGCCCACTGAAGTAAGCAGCAAAAACTCTTTGTGGCTTCAGACGGAGTGGGATCTTTGCAGCTCCTCTGGGACTGGATATGAATGATTTGACATTTCTTCTGAAGGGTCAGTGGCTTGAGGAAGGTTTCACGCTGGCGTGCCCCTGTGTTCTCAAAGTAAGGCAGTTTGCCATGCCTTCATGTGTGCCTCAGACATGTATTTATTTATTTATCCTCTTTATTACAGTAGTGCTTAGGGGGCCAATGGTGAATGGGGCTCCATGGTGCTAGGTGCTGTACAAACAGAGGAAGAGGCAATCCGAGCCCTGAAGAGCATGTAGTCTAAATGGACAAGAGAGATGCAGGGTTAAAGGGAAAAGGAGAGCAACAAGAAGTTCTGGCACTAGAATGCCATTTGGAGACCACCACTCTGTTTGCACGTTCTGTTTTGGTTACTTAAATCCTCAATAGCACTTTTCATCAGTAGATCTCAACATGCTTTACAAGAGAGGTGAAGTGACTGGGCCAAGGTCACCCAGCAGGCCAGTGGCAGAGTTGGGAATAGATCCAGGTCTCCTAAGTCCAAGTCCAGTGCTCTAGCCACTGGACAACATTGCCAAAACTGCAGAAAGCAGTCTGATGACATCATCTGTGATAGGCCCTGCCCCACTACATCCACCCCAGAGAGCATCCCCCTCACACTGCATTTCTTGGCTTTCCAGCTCCGTCCTTCCCCAAAATCTTGGGCGAGTTACTCAGATGCAGTTGTCTTTGAAACCGTGAGTTAGCAGAGATCTGGGCATCTGCTAAATATTGTATGTGGCAAAACTTTCCATACTCGGTCGTAGATTCTGCAGCTCCTCCTGTGCATGAAACTGCCACTGGCCTCCGTGGGGATTCCACAAGCGGAACTACACACTTAACTCTAAGCAAACGTCCCATCTGCCTCCTGTGGCATTGATACCAAGCACATCAGTGCAGTATTCGCCCTTCAGAACTTAAACCGTGACTGCTCTACCATGCAACCTTCGCGTATGTGATGTGAATTTCAGGTTGTGGATACTGTTGGCAGTTAGTGCTGTTTGAATTCTTAGGAGTGAGTTAATGAAGTGCTGTGACAACCTTCAGGTGCTGTTATATGGCCCACACAGGACCCTTGGCTCACAGTCCTGCGTGCAGGGGGGCAGCGTGCAGCCATCAGGCTGCCAAGGCAGTGCCAGAAGAGATTCTGCACATCAATGCACACTCTGTGTCATTTGGAAGATGCAGACGGATGCATCTTCTCCACACGGACCCTTTCTAGAGATTGGCTCTAGAGGAGGGGCAGGGTTGAGCAGTTCCTGGTTCCGGGGACTCCTGAACTCAGCTCCCACGCTGACTGCAGGATCTGGCCCCTCGGGTTCAGAGTGAGGGATTACTTGGAAAAAATGTTACTCTGAGAAATAATCTGATCATCTGTCAGGCCACAGAGCAGCATTAATTCCAGTGAGGGGCTTCTCTTTCTTGGCATTCCTGTTCCAGAGATGAGCGATGCGATAAAAAAAATCGACACTCTAACCAACAAAGTCACAGCCTCCCATGTCTACACTGCAATAAAACTCCCGCTGCTGGCCCGTGTCCGGTTACTCAGGCTGCGGGGCTGTGAAAGTGCAATGTAGACATCTGGGTTCCAGCTAGTACCTGGGCTCTGCGACCCTCACAAGGTGTTTTACTGCAGCGTAGACATACTCTCAGTGCAAGATCATGTAGTTCCCTGCGAATGCAGTTGAGACTAGGTAACCATAACAGGTTAAGGGGGCAGAGTGACTTGTGAGACAACCACATTTCCAAGCATACACATTCGTCATGCCAAGGGATGAGTGCCTACAGCCTATCAGTGCTGCCTTTTGTACCTGGGGCAGGCAAGGGGGAAAATGAAACTTAGGTTAGTTCCTTCCCTCCTCACAAAAGAAATGCAATAGCATCTTAAAATGAGAGAGGAGGTGAGGTTAGAAATGGGTCTGATCCAAGCCCTCTTGAAATGTGGGGTTAATTCTCCATCAGATTGCAAATTTCGCAACTGACCTCATTTCTTTAATGGATGAAGGCAAACTGCAGGTCCAAATACCCCCCCTACTCCAAACTGTGATCTAGATCTGAATTTTGTAGCTCAGGCAAGATGTGATTTGCCAGGGAAAGCTATTCACATGCAGCAGAGTCACAAATCACATTTGCGGTCTATGCAAACTCACCCTTGCTAATAAATATTTCTCTCTGAAACGAGAGAGGTTCTCAAATGCATCGACCTAAGAAGCTTGAGCAAGCTTAGCCCTACTGCAGACGTGTCACCCAGCCCCAAAATCACAGTGATGTCACGGCCAACTCCAGTTCAGCTCTGAGACTTGCCTATTTTGCACCAAAACATCAGTTAAGTCTGAATGCAAAGATCTAAACTGTTCATAATCATGCAGCTACATGTAACACTGGATCCTCATGATTTGCTATTTGTATTTAGGCAGCATGTTGCCTGGCTGGTGAATAATCTACCAGGAGACGGTGAAGGGAGATAGTAACATATCTGAATGATATGCTGCAGTTTAGGAAGAGTGCAGTGCACAGCTCTACCCTGCATATTGGCCCTCTTTAATCTTTGCTGGCAGAGGGAATGCAAATTCCTCTTCTCCCTTTAACCATGTGAGTAAGGAAACAGCAGGGTGTTATGTTGTCATGAATTAAACAACAACACAGAAAGCAGAAGCAGCCAGGCGGCTTGTATCCCTTAGACTGGAGATCACCCTGTAAGAATCACATGCTCTGGACTTCCGTGTGCAATAAGGAAGGGCTGTGTAATGGTTAGATCAGGGGATTGGGAACCAGGTCTCTGGGCTCCCATTTTCAGCTCTGTTAATGATTCTGTGATCTTGGACAATTCACTGAACCTCAATTTCTGTACCTCAATTTCCTCATCTAGACAAGAATGATATTCCCTGCTTCAGAGTAGGTGCTGTAAGAGGTAGCTGCCGTACAGCCCATTTCATCCACTGATCTCGAAGGAGGGTAGCTATCAGTATTATCCTCATTTTAAAGGTAACAGCCACACAACTGACTTGCCCAAGTTCATGTGGAAGTTGTCGCTTGGGCTCAGAAGCCTAGGGGAGCGGATGAGCTTCCGAGCTCCAGCCTGAAGTGCGACTTCAAAGCACTGTCTACACAGCTATTTTAGTGTTGTGGTGCGAGCCCCACGGGTCTGAGTCTGCCGACTTGGGCTGGGGGGGCGTGGTGCTGCCGGCTGTGTAGACACACCTGCTGTGTCCTCACTCAGGGACTAAAAGGTCACCAAGTGCCGTTATGCAACCCCATGTCTAGCGTGCCTGTACAATGACCGCAACATCACACCCACCGGCTGTTTGCATGCCCAGCTGCAGTAAAGGGGCATGCCTGATTTGGAAAAGTGGGCCTGTAATGTCACGAAACAACCTCATTCATTTTTAATACTTAAACTGAATGCTGCAGGTTCACTCGGGCCATTCGTTTCTGTGTTAAAATGCATAGCTTCCCAGTCTGCTTTACAGGCTCACTAATCTCTGGACACTTGGTCACTGCAGCACATAACGTTCCGGTCATCAGAGCATTAACAGCCCTTGGCTTTGTCATGGCCCATTAGCTGACTAACTCTTCATTCATTTGCTGGTAATCATTTCCAGAGGGCTGAATTTTTGCTTTCCAGATCCGGCATGGTGCTGAGCCATCTCACCATCCGTGGACTTCACTTGGAGTTGAGGACGCTAACTCAGGAGATGATCAGCACCTCACAGGATCAGGGCCTCTAATTGCTAAGACAGGGACAGAGAGCTTTTGTTATGGGGCTGAACAGATCATTTCCAGGCATTTGAACCTGCACAGGCATGATCTGCCGTGTTACAGTCACGATAATCTGACTGCGGATCATGCTGTAGGACAGTGCGTTGGAATTTCACCTCTGTTATTACATCACCAAGAGAGAGGTACCAGGGAGCATGTTACCGCCCTCGCCAGCTGTGCCTGTTGGACCGTCTCTGTAGATACTTTCAGTCAGACATGAATGAGGAAGGAGATGCTGAGCTGGGCCTCTAGCTCCCCGTCATGCAGAATTCCCTCCCCCTCCTCTCTCTTTCAGATGAAAGCGCCCGTTTCATCCCCACTTGTCATGACCAAGGCATCTTACTTTCACTCATCTCACTAAAGCCCTTCAAGTGCGGAGGCTGCTGCATTCTGATAACGCCAGCGAGCACCAGGATTTCAAGCAAAGGCTCTCAGGCGGCTGTTCAACACATCAGCCGCCTGGGCTGTCAGGCTGCACAGCACTTGTGAAGAAAGCGAGGCATCCAAAGATACTCTAGATCAAGGAGGTCTAAACAAAACGGAACTGTGTTCTCTAACCATTAAAGCCTTTAAAAGCATCCCTGGCCACTCTCCTTACTTGGGGAATGGATTTCCCTATGGGACCTCAGTATAAACAGTCATATTTCCCCTGCTAATTTACCAGGGCCAACGGGTCCCCAGTAAACGCTCATACACATGTATTAAATAGTAGTAGGGCTTCTACAGACTCGGTAAGTTGCCGCCACCAGAGGGCAAAGTAGTCACATTCAGTTTAGCGATATCAGAACTGCAGCCCCTTAGTAGGAGGAACGGCTGATGACATGTTGGAGCGAGGCTGACAGGTGGACTGGTGGACACAGAAACACAGCAAGCGTTCTAGCTGCACCTTCTATATGCTTCACTAGAAGAAAACAACCAAAATAATGACAAAAGATTGTTTCCAACCTCCATCGGACTGAGGCTGATATGGGCACCAGGAAGACACCTCATCCTGGTGTTTTTTATGAGGTGTCAATGATATTTGCATAGCTGCCATCTTTTCCAGGTGTACAGCCAAGCTTTTCATGGTCTCTGGTGTTGACACCATGCTTCTGTAATTGAAGGATGGCGTGGCAGAGTTGCCATAACAGGTCACTTGCAATGAAGCCATTGTCACACCAGCTTTGTTAGCCTAGCTTTGAATCAGGATGAACGACTTGGGAAACATCCAGAGAAGATGGGGCCTAGGAAATCCATGAGGAAAAGCTGGAAGATGTTGGTCCAAATTTAAGAGGACGGCAAGTAGATATTTTATTGGGAAACAGCGATCTCTGTAATCAGACTTGGGTGGATTGTTTTTCCTCATGTTGGAGAGTCCCACGCCGAGAATGATAAAATCCACTTGTTCATAGATAAAAAACCATGAGTTATTTAGACCACATATCCACAGAGTCATCAAGGTCTGCTCTGCATTAAACTCACTGCCCAGACTATTTCCAAGGAACAAGGCTCATCCTTCATCTGATGTAACTTTCCCTAGTTTTTGTGATGGAGCGGTACTACTTTTGCAGCTATCTGATTATTGTGTTTCCTACAAGGGTTCCTAGATATGATTTAATCAGTCCTCAAGCTAAGCCGTGCTGGGCCCAGTCCGTACTCAGAAGGGAGACCTCTATTTTGGTTGCATGACAGCCTTTCTATAACGTTCTATAGACCAGGAGCAGCAGGGAATGCAACACCACTCTAACCTACACAAAGGATGGTACAACACATCCAAAAGATGGCTCAGTATATAGAAGCGTCAGCCTGTTGGATCCCATCCTCCAGGACTCCACTGCATTCTGTTCAGTGGACAGACAGAGACTGAGATGTCTTGTCACAGAATCAAGCATCTATCCCTACTTCTCTATCTATATCTGTGCCTCTATCTATAAAAAGGGGAATAAAGACAATCCAGGGAGTTACAGACTAGTCAGCTTAACTTCAGTGCCTGGAAAGATAATGGAGCAAATAATCAAACAATCAATTTGTAAACACCAAGAGGAAATAAGGTGATAAATAACAGTCAACATGGATTTGTCAAGAACAAATCATGTCAAACCAACCTCAGACCCTTGTTTGACAGTGTAACAAGCCTTGTGGATAAGGGGCTAGCACTGTATGTGATATAAACAAACAAGCGAAATATAGCCTAGATGAATCTACTATAAAATGGGTGCACAACCAGTTGGAAAAGCAAACTCAGAGAGTTCAGTCGAGTGGGAAGGGCATATCGAGTGGGGTTCTGTAGGGACAGGTCCAGGGTCTGATTCTGTTCAATATCTTCATAAATGCTTTGGAAAATGGGACACTTATAGTGTTTGCGGATGATTCCACACTGGGAGGGCAGCACACACTTTGGAGGACAGGATTAGAGTTTAACATGATCTGGACAAACTGGAGAAATAGTCTGAAATAAACTGGATGAAATTCAACACAGACAAATGCAAAGTACTAGACTTTGGGAGGAACAATCAATTGCCCAAATAAAAAATAGGAAATGACAACCTCTGAAGGAGCATTGCAAACAAGGATCTGGGGGTCAAACTAACTATGGATCAAAAATTTAATACTGTTGCAAAAAAAACAATCATTCTAGGATATATTAGCAGAAGTGTTGTAAGCAAGACGCGAGAGGTAAATCTTCCACTCTACGTAGCACTGATAAGGATTCAACTAGAGTACTGGGTCCAGTTCTGTGCGCCACACTTCAGAAAGATGTGGACAAATTGGAGAAGGTCCAGAGGACAGCAACAAAAACATGACCTAGGAGGAAAGATTGAAAAAACTGGGTTTGTTTAGGCTGGCGAAGAGAAGATTGAAGGGGAACGTGATAACAGTCCTCAAGTACATAAAAAGTTATTATAAAGAGGAGGGTGATAAATTGTTCTCCTTAACCACCGATGACAGGATAAGAAGTAATGGACTTAAACTGCAGCAAGGGAAATTTATCTTATACATTAGGAAAAACTTCCTAACTGTAAAGGGAGTTAGGCACTCAAACAAATTACCGAAGGAGGTTGTGGAATCTTAGTCATTGTCTAACCTGTTCTTAAACACCTCCAAACACCCATCTGGGATGGTCTATATAATATTTAATACACGGTGCTGGATAGATGACGTATCAAGGTCCTTTCTAGTCCTACATTTCTATGAGTCTATGGTTAAAAGATCAGCAGAAGGCCTTGATGCTTGCTGTTGGCTCTCTTATGCTTTTCCCTGTACTGCCAAGAGCTCAGGTCAATGGGAACAGATAACAGTGGTTGCTATTAACAATTAATATTGCCATTTGCAAGTAATTAATTAATGCAATAGACAGTTATGTTGATTAGACTAAAGAGAAAGTTTGTAGATTTAATGATGACTGGGTCAAGACACTGTAAAGGGTTAAATATGGCTGCAATCTCCTTCCAAGAGTTCCCCATCTTAGTCAATTTAGAAAAAACCCACAGACAGACCTGAACGAAATGGGCACTAGTGGGTTTTTAAAGAGATTGCAATTTGGTAAATTTCAAATAAATGCCAAGCAATTTACTTTCCAGAGCTTTAGCCAGGAATAATATGATCCTGCTATGTTGTCTTCATCTGTCTCCTAATAAACTGATTACAGACTAACCCATTAAAGCCCTGTGCACCATTATCTATTATTCAGGTCCCTAAAAGATGTTAATTAACCCACATGTCCTGAGACGCTCTATTATAAGACATACAATAGGTGGCCACATGGCATAGTCAAGGCACGTGTTGCTTATTCATTTTGACTTAATTACATGGGCAAAGAGCCAAGGCAGTTCTGGAGGAAGAAAGCATTATTGCTCAGACACTGTCCAGATAACACACATGCTGGTTTGTGGCTCATTATTTCACCTGAAAATGGAAAAACACAGACACTGGCCACTTTTACGCTACAAAGTGCATTGGCACAGCTCCACTGTGTCTTTCAGTGCTTATTTACACCAGCTGTTGACCTTGTTCAAAGAGCTTCTGGACCTCAGGGCAGTTGCCCCAGTGTTACAAACAGCATTAGCTGCTCTGTACTAGTACTTTTACCGAGGGTAGAACTGGGGAAGAAAAACACTTCCATTTTCCCCCCCCTAATATGACGTGAGCTCTGTGTGCCATCAGGGAGTGCAGATTTCAGAAATCAGAGCATGGATTTCCCTTTCTAAACCCCTTTGGTCCAGCGTGTCCGGCAGAGTTTCCAACTCGAGTCTGAACACGAGTGAAAGTTCGGTTTGCATTTGGATTCAGCGGTAACATATCTCTGTGAGCCAGTCATGAGATTTTGGCTCACAACAGCGGAAATCTCAGGAGAGCAGCTGATCTCACAAGATTTTGGTCATCTTGGCGCATGTGAGGCAGCTCCAGAAAACAGGTTCCTTCTGGATTTGGGTGCAACCTACACCCAAAATTGTAGTGGCAGGTCTCCGTCTGAGGGTTCAAATCTGGCCCCGATCCCCTGGAAATTCAGGAAGAGGTGTTTGCTTTGGAAGTTCTAGTTTGGCTCCATCCCCAACATCTCCTCCCTTTCTCACTCCCACTATCCATTCTGTTTTGGGAGGTGATATAATATAGGGGCTGTGATTGGACTGTTCTGCACACCTTTTTCCTTGCCACCTGTTCCCAACAGGGTGTCTCTTTTTTATAATGCACTCAGAGTGAGAGCCTGGTCCCATCGAAGTCAACGATGAAATGCCCATTAACTTGAATAGGGTCAGAATTTCACCCTCAAGGCCCACTGGTTGGTGGAAAAAGTCATTAAAGCTTCATAATGAACACTCACACAGGGCCTCCATGTTGGCAGGGCAGACACCAGGCAAGGGAAACTTCAGCCAAAATGGTTAAAGATGGACAAAGTTATAAACAACTGAAAACAGCACCTTATAATGAGAAGTGTCAGGCAACCCTAACACTAGGCATTGCAATCTGCTCTGCTTACAATAAGGGCTCCAGATCTGAACATGATTCACACTGCACCATGCTGACCAGCCAAACTGGGTTTAAATTGTGTCAGCGGAAGCAATTTAACACTGTGTTTTAAACCCATTCAGTCAATCCACATTGAGCTCCAGTGTGAACAGGGAGGGAGAGAAGTTCTCAGCACCTGAGCGCTTGCTGTTCAGTGCCGCGTTGCTGGCTAACAGGCAAGCTCTTCACGCTGCATTTGTTTGTGTTGCTCAGAATTGTCCTGTGTGTTTGTGTATTACTGCCCTCTCCTGGATGGAATAGCTAAGCCAGCTCGAGTTTTGCTATGTCCAGGGTGACCCACTCCTTCCCCAAGACCTCATGGAGGGGAGTGATTTAGGGTAGAAGTCAGGGTGATGAGGGCCACATGCCTCAGGCATGAAGTCAGCTGGTGCCTGTTTTGTTTCTGTACGTGTACATCCATGGTTGTTACGCGGTAACTCCCAGGAGCATGTCACGGCCCATTTGTATGTTACGTGTGCCCCTTTCCTGTTGTGACAGCCAAAATCTCGTCTTTATGCTTAGTTTCCAAATACTGACTGCTGCTCAGATAACAGGCCATCGCTGTCTTAGCTTACAAGGGCTTCTCCCAGCTCGCATCAGATGAAGTGCCACTGTGTGCTGCAAAGGACGGAGTAACAACATGAACGAGAGAGAGAGAGAAGAGCAGATGATGAACAGGGGAAACTGGGTACAGCAGGGTAGGCAGTGGAAAGAAATAGAATTTCATGGGCCAAGGAGGCTTTAGAGGCTTTAAACTGAAGCATTTGGTGTAAGAGACCACTGAGAACTTAACGGAGGGAGGACAATCGGTGCACGTATCTTTCCGGTGATTTCAAAAGGGTGTTGGGATTAGAACCACACACACGGAGAGGAATTTGGATTGGTTAGAAAACAAACACTGGAAGAAGAGCTTGGGGCTCAGATACGATCTCTCTTTGGACAGTGAGTGGACTGCGGTACCATAATCTCACCAAGACCCAGGCCACGGAACTCCTGCCTAATTCACCCCATGCATATGAAACTAAACCATGGAATCTTTAATCAGGCAGAATTTCCACGGGCCTCAGAGGGAATATTGGCTGAATGAGGCTTCCAGGATCTTATCTGTGGTTTCTTCTGCCGTGCACCCTGACTTCCTTTCTTGTAGACACTGGTGGATCATACTTGTTCAGTTCATAAGTAGCATGTGCTTTCCTCGATCACGACTGTGTAAATCCTGAGAAACTCCACTGATTTTGACCAAGAGCAGGCTCCTGTTTTTTGTTTAGGGTTGCTTTGTTTTTGTACCTTGTACTATATCAGAAATAAACGGCAACGTGCACTTCACCAGAGGGCAATTCACCAGAGGGACCTAAGCATTTGGACCATTTCAAGGAAGTGACTTTATAGAGACGCTGGGGCCAGCAGTGTGAATCTGTGTAACTCAGAGCAACAGCAGTTGACACCAGCTGAGGATGACTCACAGATGTTCAGTGCCATTCAGCACCAAGTTAACAAGAGCAGCTTGATAACATAGCAAGCATTCTAATGGAGATTCTTCAAGGGGTAGTACCATGGCCAGTTATTAGATAATGCCAGCGGTGTCAAACACAGAGATCAGCCACTTTTTAAATGTAACATGCTAAAGAATGACTAGCATTGTCCAGTTCCATGCACTGCCCTTTTCACGCTGGAACGCAAACAGACAGAACCTTCTCTTGCCAAGCGGGAACTGCTGTTTCGCATTGGATGATTAAAAAACATCCAAAAGACAAGCTGATGGGTAAGAATTATATTAAACATACCTTTCTAGTCCCTCCATGTCACAAAATTTGGGATCAGGTCACCATCAAGGGCACAGATACCATAGTGGCATGGCTTGCTAGGAACAAGCGTGACAAATGTATTTAGCAGGGTGTTCCTTTATTATGGATTCATCAAAAAGATCTATTATCAGCTAGGGCATTGTCATTAATTGGTGAATCAAATATGTATGCATGTGAGAACTTCACTCACCCAGCAGCTCTGATTAATAATAATATTTCACTGTTTGATGCACAGGAAATTAATCCTTGAGCAAGTGCATCCATTTAGTTGTCTAGGAGTTTAAGGCATATAAAAGGAGGTCTTTATCCAAAGATGCACACGTTATGGAGACTGTTAAGCCATCTTTTCGTTTTCCTTCTCTTAATTTCCAGCAGTTTCTCCAGTCTTCAGCTAGCCTACTTATCTAGATGTTCAGATAAAAATATGCTGCCCCGAAAAAAGCAGCCCTGAGAATAAGTTTCTCTGTGACTGGTGGACGAGAGATGCATATTTCAAGTCATCTCACTTGAATTCACTGCATGAAACTAGAGTTGTGTGAAATTCAGAATTTCCATCCTGTGGGAAAATTCTGACATTTCCACACGTTTGTGCCCAAATCAGTATGAAAAGTTGAAATTCTGACATTTTTCATGAAACGGGAATCCCGAAGAGTGTCAGTATCAAAATGTCAGTGCAAAATGTTTCAATATTTTGGATCTAAATGAAACATTTTGACGTTTTCCAAATCAAAACGTTTACATTTTGACTTGTTGAATGACCCAAAACACATCATTTCCAGTCACTTAAACATTCAACTGAATTTTCCCATTGTAGCGCACTGCCTTATGGAAGTTGTAGCTTGAGAGTCTGATGCTCCGATTCTCTCCTATGGGCCAGGCTCTCTGGCTGGACTACATCTCCCATGATGCACCACACAGTCCGTGGTCAGAAAGAACTCTACAATGAATTATTGGTGATTCAGTCCTCCATGAAGTTCAGCCCTTAGGAGAGAATGGGTGTTTGAAATACAACTCCCATAAGGTAATGAACTGACAGGGAAATGCAATTTAATATTTTACGGAACTGATATGAAAAAAAAAATGTTGGGTCAGTTCAACAAAACAAATCGTTCTGATCCAGGCTGAACTGACCCAAAACGAAATATTTCTTTTTGATTTTCATCAAAGAAAAATCTTTCCTTCCGTCTCTTATTTTTCTTCCAAAAACCCCCAAGCAAGCAACCAACTCACTTACCCCACCAGATTCCACCCCCTACAAAATTTTGGTTTTGTGGGAACTACAAATTCCTGACCAGCTCTACGTGAAACGTTCAGATTTGCACCTGAATTGCACCTGAAAACCACATTTCATGCCACCAACCAATATCGATGTAGGTGCCATTAATATAGCTATCTATAGCAACTTAAGTAATACACTCTATTAATTGAATCGTTCACCATTAGCTTCATCAACCTTGGACAATGCTGAAAGTTATACAGGGAGTTTTTACTCTGTACCATAAACTGCCTTTAGCAAAAGCACAGACAAAACACATCAGAAGAGGATTAGAGGGCTTTTCAGATCTCCTAGAAAGAGGAGAAGCTGCTGAGTGCCTTTACTTTATCAGCTTTGTTTCAAGTCTTTATCACGTGAGATACTATGGAAGTAACTGCCCCATTTTCAGTTGCTGTAGCATAGAATGTAATCAAATAGGGTTATGACACAATTATACCAGACTCCTCCAGCCAAACACAGCGTTTCTGTGGCAGACTGTGGAAAATATTAATAATCTGCTCCAGCTGCTGCTGCCGCAGTGGATAAATCCTGTATTTCACAGCACCCTGGCACGTCTCTTATTCTTAGTGTTTTTATAAAGAAGAACTTGCCATTTGCTGAACTATGAGGTTTGCAAGCCAGAAATCCAATTCTATCCAACATTGAGAGTCACAATGCTTTTAGAGATTACCTAATTCAGTAAACACCCTGGCGTCCTTCCTCCCTGCCCAAGTTTGAATCTGAAGGTCTATAAAGTTCATAGATGTTCAGCTCCTTCTCATCTGTTTAGCTGAGTCAGACTGTAAGAAAAATGCACAGAAGCAAGGGAGGATAAAAATCCCTAACTTTGGCTGCAATCTTAGCCTTGATGGGAAACACATTGTAATAGCAAAGCTATTTCAGCCATTACGCTAATAACAAAGAAGAGGAAGTCACGAAAAATAATGGTTTCAGTGCCTGAAATAGAATAAAAACAAATAATTAACAACCGAACAGGGAGAGGCCTTCTTGAGAGCCATGGAAGTCTGGGCCTCCTGCTGCGACACGCAGCGCTGTATCAGTAAAATAGTAGCCTCCCTTGTGAGAGACATCAGGCCCATTTCCCAAATGGAGAGACCAACGGGAAACATCACTGAATATTCCTATCAAAATTCACTTTCAGTATAATATATCTGGGCAATGGGCTCTGCACCCACTGAAATCAATGGCGAAAGTGACTGGGGGATTGAGTCCATAGTCTTATTTAGGTATTATCTATTTGACTCTCCAAGAGGGAGATTGTGATTTGACCGGGAATAAGGAGCAGTGACCGCAGTGGAATACCAGAGACTGTGTTGTGACTCAGAGATTTACTAGATGGACAATAGTCCTTCCCCAAGATTGCCAACCTTGCATTTTAGTTTTTACTGACATGAAGATCTGACATTTGTTTTTCTTACTGACACGGTAAACTTTTTACTGACATCACTAAAAATACCATAAATAATACAATAATGTCACAAAAGCGTGTACTCATGCGTGATATTCTATACACAGGAATTCGGAATTACGCATTTGGTTTAGCTGCTGTTAATTGATCAATTGGGTTCTTTGGGCGTGTGCAATAATAGAAAACAGGAAATTGATTAAGGTCATAGTCTGAGATTCTATCCACCTCCTGTTCCCACTGTGATATAAACACCACAAGAACAGCCTCTCTCACAAAGGTAGGACAGTCCCATGGTTAGGGCACTAGCCTGAGACTTAATTCCTTTCTCTTCCACAGACTTCCTGAGTTACCTTGGTCAAGTCACTTAGGCTCCCTACGAATCAGTCCCCCATTTGTAAAATAGGGAT
Organism: Mesoclemmys tuberculata; assembly: GCA_007922155.1. Lineage (NCBI taxonomy): Eukaryota > Metazoa > Chordata > Testudines > Chelidae > Mesoclemmys > Mesoclemmys tuberculata. The sequence continues at coordinate 12,246,732 of ML675644.1, read as the reverse complement.
AATAGCACAGCCCTCCCTTACAGAGGTGTTGTAAGGTCACATTAAACACTGCGAAGCTCTTAGATACTATGGTAATAGGGGCTGTATATGTATCACAGACAGAAGCTGTAGTGCTTTAACACGTCCACTTCCAGTGGCGGCAGGAAACAGAACATCCAGAGGTACACAGCCAGGATGATAACACTTCTGGGAAGTGTCATGGACCTCGGAAAGGGATTGCAGTTATGTTTGTGTGATAGCATATTAAGCAACCCAAGCCTTCGTCCATCTGAAAAAATTCTCCCATCCTCCATTCTAGCATCACAGCATCAACCTCTTTTTCCCAAACAATTTTACAGCAAGGACTGGACAGTTAATCCATCTTTGGAGCTGAGATCTTGTCCCTCCGTACTCTCCTCAGGGATCTGATTTATAGAGGCAAAATAAACAGATCTCCAAGAGGAGAGATCACAAATAGATCCACAATAACAGATCAGCTCAGGAGAGAGCCAGGACCTCCTCGCAATCTAGGGGCAGTGCATGCTAGCGCAGTACCGAGATAGGAGTTCTCTTCTGTGCGACTCTGCCGAAACCTGACAGGATGCAGACTGAAGACTCACTTTTGTGTTAACGGCTTGCCCCGGTTATGATTTTTTACCATTAAATAAAGAGGGAAAGCAGAGAAAAGAGAACACCGCTTGGGAATTCAGAGATTTTAGAGCCAGAAGGGACTATTACAATCATCCAGACTGACCTGCATAAGATCCCCGGTCTTTATTTAAACCCTTCAAGTAAAGGAGAATCCACCACATCCCTAGGGTAAATTATTCAGAGGGTTAATTACACTTGCTATTAATAATAAGCACTTATTTCTACCCTGAATTTGTCCAGCTTCAGCATCGAACCATTGGATCTTGTCATGCTTTTGCTGTTAGAGGAGAGAGCTATCTAGGATTAGATATTTTGTTCTATTTAAATAGCTATGTCCAGTCCTGAGACACCAATGTAATAGGTGCCTTAAAATTATAAGGTTATAAAGTTAGATCCGACATACCCACAGACGGAGAACATTCACCAGCCATACAAGAACCACCTCTCTCCCCATAAACATGCTGGCTAAGCATACAAATGCCTTCGGAAATATGCCAGCAACCAACTTCAATATAAATAAAGCCCTGGCTCAATACAAATTCCTTTATGGGGCTTAATAGCACTTCATAAAATCTGTTAAGTAACTTTAGAAACCTTTGTGCTGCTGTTTTAGAGTGCTCTTCCCAGTGGGAATTCCCAGGCAGTATTCGCTCTCTGGGGGATGTGATGTAGGCCCTCTGAAAAAAATGGCTAAGCAGCAGCCAATCATACATACACACGCGACTGAAAGAAACATCTGCATTCAATGGGAAAAAAATCACTCTCAAGGAAGAATGAGACACTGGGATTAAACAGTGTTGCCTAGTAAATAGAGCAACTCAGGGATCTACATTCTGTTCCCAGCTCTGGCCCTGGGCTGCGGGGTGTCCATGGGTAAGTCACGTCACCTCTGTGAACCTCCATTTCCCCTTCTGTAAAATGGGGATAATGGTACTGACACCTGAAAAGCACGTGGGGATCTGCTTGTGAAAAGTGCTATACAAGAGCTCAGTATTACTGTTATTAAACTGAGAAACCTTCTCTGCCCTGTGAAGACTGGCTGTTTGCTCCGGCTCTCCCACTTTTCATCCCTCCCAGTCTCTTCACCTAAACACTGCTCCACACCTGCACTTCTTTCCATCTTCTCCCCTGCCCTATCCTGCTCCCCCTTTCCCTTCAATGTTCCCCCTTTATTATCCATTTAGCTGACCCCCTCCTAACTAAACACCCTGGAAAACAAAACACCCAGGGGGACTAACACAACATCTGCTAGCATTGCATTGTGCACCCTGCTTGTCTCTCCTACCACTTCCCCCACTCTGTGTCTGTCTTGTCCAGTTAGATTGTAAGCTCTTCAGGGCACGGACCTTCTTTTTGTTCTGTGTTTGCACTGTGCCTCCCACAATGGGATCCTGGCCCATGACTAGAGCTCCTCATTACCACAATAATACAAAAAACTAACACTACTCTGTGTTTGTACAGTGCCTAACACAATGGGGCTCCAGTCTTGGTTGCTCTTTAGACACTAACGTAATAAACACACTAATAAGTACCAAGTTCTGAGAAGAAGCCCCTTAAAAGATTAGAGCACCATTTTAACCACACGCTTCAAGCACGGTGCAGATTTTCAGATAATTTAGGTGTGCTCACGTAATGTGTGTTCGATCTGCTTATACAGCTATCACAATTGCATGTACAAAAGACACAACTCCACATGCAGTGACCCCATGTCATCAGAAATTTCTGTGCAACATGCCTGTTTTACAGACACGTTCTCCTATAGCTCCGCACTTTGCCAAAAGACAACAACATGTATCGATGACTAATTACTGCATACCACTCGCGTGGCCGTGAATACTAATGCATCCAAAGCTCCGCTGCTTAAAAGCTGGGCCAGTTGCTTATGGTAGGTAAAAAAAATCAGACAACCTGCAAAGATCCTGGCTAAAGGTGGTAAACTTTGTACTTGAATGTCATGGGACTGTGACCCATGAAGCCATCCTGAAAATACTGCACTTTGGAGGCCCTTTTGGAGATGTGGCTTATCATTTATTACTTACACAGCAGTAATATCCAAAATTTGCCTCGTACCTTCCAAAAACAGATGAAGGCACAGTCCTTGCCCTGAAGAGCTTGCAGTCTGGGGTGAATCAGGGTGAGTGAAGGGGACCAACAATACTGATACAGCGATCCAGGGTAGAATGACTACATTTTATTATTTATCCGTAGAGTTGGTCAACATTTCTTGACAATGTTTTTCCACTGGAAAATGATGCTTGGTTGAAATCCAAACGTTCAGTGGGAACGTCTCAATTTCAACAAAATGTCATTAAAAAAAATCAAAACGAAGCATTTCAATTATGTCAAAACATTCTATTGTGACAGTCCCTGAATGGAATGTTTTCATTTCTCCTTTCGAAACAGCTTAGTTCTGACTTTACCAATATAATATTTATATTGTTTTGATTCACTTAGCTGGCAAGCTAGAAATTCTTTATTTATGTTCCACTTTGAAACAAAAGCATTTTTAAAAATCCTGAAACTTCCTGTACAACAGAAATTCAGGATCCCGCCCGCCTCCAGCTGCATCTCTTTGTTGCTGCATAAGGGCTGGTGTGTGCACAAACTTGCACCAAAAGAGCTAAATCAGCGTTCATTCATCTTTATTATTATGGTGCAAACCTTTGTAAAACTGGCTAACTGAATTGAAGCAGGACACCGTTATTCCGAAATGAGAGTGAACACAGAGAGACTTGCACATCGAGTTCTCTCAGGGCCAGTTTGTAGGTAGATCAGCCCTAAACGAAAGACGCTAAATTCTTTCCCTCCCCTGCACTGGTCCTCCCTCCCCTGGATCTGCCACTGATGGCAGAACTGAGGGTTCTGCAGTGGGAGTCAGTCCTCTGGATTCGGAAGGGAGCATTTATTGGACTAGCAGAGCCCTGAGGTGGAAGAAAGCTGCTTGGTTTCTGGGCCCAAGTCATGGCTGCTCCATACTAGCAGGGATTCTTCACCACTTAAAGGACTACCGTGGTTCCACTTGCTGGCACATGATGTTGCCTTAACCCAATCAACCAAGGCTGGTCAGTGTCAGGACCAAGTGATTGGAATGAGAGTGGATAGAAACCTACAGACTCAGTTCTTATAAGGATCTATGCCCAAACCCTTAAAGCTGGGATACCCTTCACACAAATCTGAGGCTGGAGCCTGAGGGAACCAACCACCAGATCCCACAGAGGTTTCAGTTGCAGCAGTAGAGCACCACCCCCTGCCTCCATCCTTCAGGGGAGCAGATGCTTGCTCATTTTTTCTCTAGCTACTGGCTATTTCCCCTTAGTCTCCGTCCTCTACGCTGAGAACCGCAACGCTTAGCGGCTGAGTGGGTGGAACTGCCATCTCGTATCTTCAAGGAAATGTACCAGCAACTTAAGTGCCTCTACAGCTGATTGAAGCAAGACATCTGGATGTACAGTTCAGTTAGCCCCCACTCTTCCTCACTGCTCAGGAGACAGCGAGCATCCGCAGTCCATTGTACCCTCACCCTTCCCTGGTCTTGAGGAACAGAAGTGCCAAGCACACTCCTGTAGTGGGGGTTACACAATATCTGGTTAACTTTGCCATTAGGCCCATCTGATTTAATTTGCTTAATGCCTCTATTACACTGTAAATGTAGTGCTGGCTCAACCATCATGTGCTGTTTGTACAAGCGTTGCTAACCTGAATTTACTTTTACAGAACCACCGCTGGAAATAAGAATAGCTCACATCTACCCCCCTCCCCGAAGGGGGTGACTAGGAATTATGGCAGAGAGAGGAAAACAACAAAGTAATACAACTAAAAGATAAGCATTTTGCCACTGAGAAACCCAATGCAATTAGCATGAGATTATTGTTCTGTAACGCACAACGTGCTTTCAACCAAACAGTACTGTACAAGAATGGTGTAAATCCCATCTAGGAGCTACGCGAGGCAGCATTCCTGTTTAAAAATAGCACAGCACATGGAAGAGGCAGGATCTGTAACATCCAAAAATAGCCTTACCAAAAAGAATGCCCTTTACCCTGTTCAGATGGCATGCGTGCACCAGGTCTGTTAAACTGATGCCAGCAGCCATATTAGGATTTATCTCCGCCCCACCTCCCATATGGAAGAAACATTCAGCTCTAACCGAAGCTTTAAAAAAGTGGGCATTCATGGTAATGACTAATCCTAGTAACCGCAATCACAAGTGCTGTCTCTCTCAACTTGGACGGGACAAGCCTGTGAGAAAAAAGCTCCAAAATGCAAGGCAAGAACAACACAGGCAGATGCCAAACAATGCAAGCTCAATTTCTTGAGCATGACAAACATCTTTTGTGAGCCTCCATGTCGTGTTTCAGATGTCAGTCAAACGGAAGAGAGATTAGAGAGCTGGTTTGCGTGGAAGCTGAGCTGCACGTGGGTCGAAAAATTAAAGTTCACATGAAACGGAGAAGAGCGACATTGTCACAGCATAATGGTCTTCAGCTGTTATGCTACAAGGCATGGCTACATTTACAGAGCATATGTATAAAGTTTAAAAGCATGTACAGCTCTGGCTGGCCCGATGGCAGAGCTACAGGACACAAATGTTAAGACTCGGGTGGCATTTCAGAAAAATTCAAGGGACGGAGAGGGGAGGATAGTTGTGTCAGCATATAGAATATTATATATGATAATATTATATCTTGCAAAGTCTGCAGGGGGCAAAAAATAGAGCATATGGGCCTATGAAAAGTTTGGCGGGGGGGACACTGCCAGGTCGGGGGGAGGAGGAGAGAGAGATAACTACCCTTCTTGCCCCAGAGCAAATGATGCCCCTGGGTAAAGGGCAGGGCCAAAGTATTTATAGCATGTGGAGAGTTTGATCCTTTGATGACACACTCTTACAACGACTTTATTGTTGGAATTCTAAAGGCTGGTGCAGTAGGTTTAATTATTTTATCTGATGGATACAGTGATTCCGCAATTCCCGGCCTTTTCCGGATCCAGACTAGAACCAGAGCAGTAACTGCTACCTTCTATTCAGCTCTGTGCAGTCTAATCCATTCCGGCATGTAGGCTGCTCTCGAGTCCTACTGCAGGCCACAACGAGCACAGAGGCAGTTTGGCTCAATGGCCGGAGCATGGGGCTAGCCGTCAGGAGGGCTGACTTCCATTCCCAGCTCTGCCGCTGACTTGCTGTGTGACCTGGGGGAAGAAATGCACCTCCCCGTGTCTTCGTGTGCCCATCTATAAACCTGGGAATAATTAGACTGTTGTAGAGCGCTCTGAGATCTCTGGAGGCTAAAGGGCTATACAAACACCTAGTAAAGGCAGTATCTGTCTGTCTGACTTAAAGAGAAATGGGCAGGTATCAGCACAGGAGAACAGGGAGTTTAATTTTTTCCTCCCCATTTTTATCAGCGGATAATAATCAACAACCCAGTAAACTGGTAGGTCACCACAGATTCTTGCTGGTGTCCACAAGATAGATTCCTCCCATGTCTGCTGGGAGGCATGGTTGGAACTGGGGAAAGGTAGAAAGGCCTGCTTTCTGCTTGACCCAGTCAGACTGAGAGGAGAACTCTGTATCTCTCTATGTATTTGGAATTTTTAAGCCAAATGGAATAAACCACACCCTCTAGCTACAGCACTGGGCCTTCCCGATTTTCAAACGTGACGAGGAGCCTTCATTCTTGGGAGCCCAACTGTAAAGGCATGCTAGCGCCCTGATTTTCTGAGGGCAGGTTATGCAGCACTTTCTGGAAATCACGCTCCTTTCAAATAACTCAAGTTGGGGACCCAAAAACTCACAATCACTTTTGAGAACCTTGGCTCAATTCCTTACTATGCCCATCATGGTTACTTTTACTCGGCCTTTGAAAAAAAGGAGCGTGAAAACTATAGAAATAACATTTAAAGAAACTGGAGCACAAGAGGGCCTGCACCGCAGATGAAGGAGAGCACGTGTGCGTTCATGGGCGCGCACGAGTGCACATGCATGTATAATTTTTGGAGAGGTAATTAACAAATCATTCTCGGATTCTCCTGTAACTTGATCCAGCTTTGAAAGCTTAGCACAGGTGCTGCATATGGCAGACCTCCCCACCGGCTCTTCCTTCCACATCTTGGGCTGGCTGCATTTATAATGATGCGCTGGTTGCTGACAGGTCAGTTCAAATGTCACAGAACAATTGTAACGGCATGCTTGAGAAACTCTGAAATTTCTCAGGGCACGGTGGCTATGATACACTTGACTACAGAATGATACAGTTGCTGTGGTAACCCTACCACACAGCGTTTGTGCTTCAGGTGCACTCAAACCATTTCTCCGTTAAACCTTCCTCATGGCCTGCAGGAGAGGCTCGAGAAACGTTTACTTTCTGTGACCTGCCTCATGGCTTTTCTTTCAGGTTTACTTAGGAGAGAGAGAACAGTCTATGAAAAAGACACAGCCTGCCTCCCACCTGTGTGTACAGCCCAGATGTCTGCTGGCAACAGGTTAGGAGCAAGACAACTCTCCTGATGCCGTAGTGTGGGCCTTGGATAGTTTCATAGAGTTTAATAGCCAGAAGAGACCATTAAGATCATCTAGTCTGACTTCCTCTATCGCTCAGGCCAAAGAATTTCCCCCAGTCACGCCTCTGGTGAGCCCTAAAACTTGTATTTGTCTAAAGCTGATCTTCCAGAGAGGCATCCAGTCTTAATTTGATGACATCAAGAGATGGAGATTCTAGCGGTGCCCTTGGTAATTTGTTGAATTTGTTAAACACACTCCCTCTCTCTCACACGCCCACAAAATATTATCTATATTGTATCCCTTGGCATGGCTGAGCAGTGGCAAAGGTGACACACTATGCATGAGAAAGCCAATCTCCGCTCCCAGGCCTTTTGGTTGCCAGGCTATGGGTCCAGCTGCACAGCTTGTCAGGCACTTGGATGCTGTACCACAGCGATGCCTGACTGTCTTCTGATTGGCAGGGTCCTGTGCAAAGTTTAATGGGCAGACGCCAGAGACAGACACCTGCAGCTTGCCCTGTGAAGCATATCAAGCTTCCTGTCATTGGGAAGGGGATCAAGGAACTTGTCAGCACTGTTGTGAGAAGGATCTGGCACCTGGAAAGATGTGGGATGAGGCTCAAAGAGCAGCTGCTAGGGAGTCCGGCTTGTTGCTGGGCCTCAGGCCGGGTTGAGTCCCCAACTTTGTCTTCCAAAGGGGAAAGTCATGGCAGGCCAGGAAGGGTGTAGGTAAATGCAGGGAAAAGGAATGCTGATGAGAGGAATCCCAAAAACACATATCGGGCAATAGGGCTGGCCCTGCCCCAGCTTGAGGAAGCCTGTTCCTTTATCAAGTTTTACCAGAGAATATTCATTTTCTTTCTCCCTTGTTGTTATTAAATGGCTGAGGCTACACCTCAGTACTTTTTAATGCTCTCTCATAGAATCACAGGAGTCAGACGTAGAAATGATCCATGAAACCCTGGAGTCCGCCCCCTACACATGCAGGATACAGCCCACGTGAGAAGACGACACAGTACTCTGTTTTATCCGATCTACCACAGAAATGGAAATGGCAACTGTACGCTAATCTCGGCTATTCCAGTGGACTGGAAAGGTCAGCAGCCATGAGTTTACAAGATTTTTTTTCTTCTAGCAACAGGCTACTCACTGGGAGAGTGACCATCACGTCAGGCAAATCCGTGATCTAACTGCAGTTGCTGAAATTAGCCAGGTTCGGAAATAATCTGCGCTCGGGGCTGACTCAAAAGGCATATGACTGCATCAACTGGTACAGAGCTGTGAAACCACTACACTAAGGGAAAGCTCTTCTGGGTTTTTTTTGTTTTTTTTTTTTAATAATTTGCATCCTGTTTTTGTACCTGTGCTTTGAAGGCACCTTTCATTGCTAGCAGCATCATATAGCCCAGAAGTGGAGGTGAGAAACCTCCTACCCACCCGGGGTGCTGCCTGTACCCTTCTCAATGTCAGGCTGATCCTATCCAGTGGTACTGTAGGTTTACCATGCCCAAATGGCAATGGCTCTGCAGAGACTCCCCATGTTTGACTCTTTTTCAGGTGGAAATGTTCCAAAGCCATAGAAGGTCACAACTCATCTACCCCTCTGTCCAGTCTGGGAAAATTCCCTACAGAATATTTGCTATTACTTCATCTAGTCTACTTTTGTAAATGTGGCCCACTGGGCCAAATGCAAGCCGGGAAGTTCCACGCAGTATCCTGCAGCTGCCATGGAAATGACACTTCCAGCATGCCACGTGCCATTTTGACCCAGGCAGACCGGTCAGTCGGATCAAGGAGGAGCATAAATTTGCTCAGCCCCTAATCTCCATAGACCACACATCCACACAGAAGTATAATAATGATGCAGTCAACGGAGGGAGCTTTGCCTGAGAAAGAGCTGTGGGATCTAGCCCAGTGATAAAGTCTTGCACTTGAGTGACACTTTCCGTGTGATGATTTCAGAACACTTGGCAAATCTGAGTGACTAAAGAGCACCCCTGCACCCCTATGAAGCAGGTCAATAACCTCATCCCCACTTACAAATGGAAAAACCGAAGCATGGCACATGCGGTGATTTGTTCAAGGCCACACGGTGAGCAAGTGGCAGAGCTGGGAATAGAACTCAGGAGATCTGGCTCCCTGTCCCCCTAAAATGTCATAAAGAGACCCACTCCACTCCTCTATCCTTCACGCTCTGGTTGGTGATCTCACCGTGCTATTGCTAGAGGGGAGGACAGCGCTTAATTTGTGCCAGGGCTGAGCCCCAGCAACTCTCGATGTGCCACATCAGTTATGAAAGTAAAAGAACGGCACGAGCTCCGGCACCTCTTCCATTATAAATTAAGCCCTGCATGAAGAAACTCCTAGTCAAAAGGCAACTCATACTGCCAAATCTACTTTTTGCCACTGCTGGTGAACGTGTGATGGGCAGTTCTCCTGGATGCATCTTATTTTATGCAACTCTACGACTGGGTAGGCCACCGACCTTAACCCTTGCACTGCTGCAGTGCTCTCTGCACACCTTGAATGGATGCCCTTTTCAAAACTGACGCCTAACATCTGGACCACCAGAACGCCTGGTACCTCCAAGTGCACTCAGAGAATGGATCTTCAGCATCAGATGTGTCTTATTTTATTTCAACACTCTGCCCTTTGCTTTACGGTCTTTTAGAGCAGCATGCTTAGGTTGGACTGAGTTTTTAATAACACCCCAAAACTCAGCTGAATGCACCCAGAGAAGAGCAAAGACCATACAGCTCAGCACTTATAGGCACCCATTCCTTTCCTCGCCCAGTTTTGTTAAGTTCTTGGCTAACTAGCAACTGGGTTGGTAGCCAGAGGCTTACACATCCAACCTTCTTAAAGGCAGAGAGAGGAGACGGGATGATCCCAACATCAAAATCTTTTATTTATTCTCTTGAATAATGCACCAGTAGCAGTATTGAATCCTTCCTTGCGTCCCAGTCATTGTCATCAGGATTCCTGCGATATGTCTCTAGTGCTTTCTGATTTTTAAAGCTCGGTACTTGACAATTCTCTGAACTAAACTGAAGAGAAGGCTCAATAGAGCACAAAATTTGAGGCTAGTTGCAGCCCTTGATCCAGACTGTTATCTGCTGTGGGTCAGTGAGCAGGAAAACAAGTTGGGACAGAGAAACGTCAAAGTGTAAAAATGTCAGAAAAATATACACTTTCATTCCTCTCTGCAGATGACTCAGCCCGTGATGATACAAAATGATTTTACACATCAGAGATCTATAAAATCTTCTCAAAGAGAGTGTGTGGAGCAGAGATCTTGCTTCGGATCACAGCTTGATTTCATCTTTCAAGAATTGATTTTGACCATAAGATTCTACTAGTAGCACCTCTTAGAACAGGCAACACGTTCTTTTCTTTTACCTTCTCAAAAATAAACCTAGAAAATTAACTGCAAAAACCTCTGCATGTGCAATTTTAAGGTTACAAGGGATTTTTTTCTTTTTTTTTAAACTGTCAGGAAATATAAAACAAAGTTTTGGCTCCAATTGTTACATTTGGTGCCAAAAAGCGTTACAGTCAAATTTATAATGTTGTGTTGTTGGGTAAATTGACTTTGCGATATAAGACGTGTTATACATCATTGGAGAGATCTTTGGGGGAGGGTTGTAAAGACATTTAAGAGACCCACATTAGCCAATTTTGCAGATCAATATTTTGTTTCAAGTCAGTGACAATAGACAGAAATAAAGGGGCTAAATTAATTCATAATGCAATCCCACTGGCGTCAACGGAGTTACATCATGAATGCTTTGGCCTATACACTCTAGACAGTATCTAGACTAAGGAATTGTTGCCCAGTAACTAAAAGGTATTTGGACATCCAATTCCCATTGGTTTCAGACTCAAAATCTAGCCTGACATCTAGGATCATGAGTTTAAAACCCAGTTCTGCCACTCACCCACTGCACGACCTTGGAAAAGTCACTGAACTGCTCTGTGCCTCAGTTTCCCTTTATGTGACATGGGTGTAACAACTATCAACCTCAGAGGAGTAATGAGCAGCTTCATTCTAGCTCTCGAAGAGTTTTGAGATCCTCAGAGGAAAGGGGTTCAGAACGTAAATGGAACTATTATTACTACTAGTAACAAAAGGCTAGCTACTTCTGTCCTTACTCCCTGAGTAGTAACTTAGTAACAGAGTAACTAGTGCCACTGAAATCTATGGGACTTTACTCATGAAGCATGGTACTATTCATCAAGCATAAGAGTAGCAGGATCTGGCCCTAAAGAAAGGTACCCGAGCGTGTTTCGGTTTGAAGCATTAAGCATTCAAATCCAACAGGAAGTTTTTGTTTTCCTGAGGCAACCAAGTGACACTGAAAACCACCAGCTTAACACATACGTAGAAATACTGACTAGTGTGAAACTGGCAGCCATGTCCCAGGCAGTGGTTTTTTCCATAAACATGAAGCTGTGATTGATCATTGAAAGACACGTGAAAAGGGCACCTCATAGGTGAACATTTTAAAGATGTGAAGATGCAACTAATCACAACTGAAGCCAAAAAGTGTCCTTGAAAGACACATTTTTGTGGGGAGACGGAGGAGGTTGCAAGATCTAGAGACTCAGGGGATCATGGAATACAGAGGTTTACAGGTGCTATCAGGTCATTAGAAATCAAAAGTCATTATCATCTGATCGCTGTTAGGTGGCCCATGTAAGATGAGTTGGCAGCCCTCACTCCTGTCAGGCTGGTTGGCCTCATTTGCTGGACGTCTCATCAGCAAACCCAAGAATCTGAATGGACATGAAGAGTGAGTTTAACCGTAGAGCCAACCACCCCAGGTCTGGATGAGGCAGATTTGCAGATGGTGGGCACTGAGTGGAGAGAACCTTTCACTGCTGTCCCTGTTCTGGGGACAGAGAAAAATCACTCTCTGGTGCTGTCAATCTGGCAGACCTCATGAGCATGAAAATCACTTTCAATATTTTCTTAAACAATGGTTTTAAATTAACTTCCATTTTCCTTTGGATATAAACCATCAAACTGAGTAATCCTCTCGTTAGCTCCCAGGCAGATGCTAATAGTAGGACACTTTGTCAATCACAGTCTATTAGACTGTAGAACAGCTTCCCACGGGGCAGCCCATCACATGGGCCATTTAAAACTTGACTGGACAGAGCACTAGAAAGCACATTATAGGGAATACTCTTGCGTTCAGCCCTGGGAAGACAGACTTGATAACATTATATATTTTCCTTAGCTCTGATTTCCCTGATTCTATGGGGTAAAGAAGATGAAGATAAGAGAAAAGCCAGAATTAAAACACCCACTTGCAGCACATGTTGTGCTTGATCTGGTTGGCTCAAGATCTCCAGTTCCAAACCCAATAGAGGAGAAGGCTGAGAAATAGACAGGTTTTATTGTTTTCAAGTGTGGCTGTTTCTACAGGAGATCTTCCTTTAAAATAGTGGTGGTGTGGTGAAATAGGCACTGCCCTCAGCTACCTGAAAATCTGTTGCAGAGCCAGGAACTGATTCAGATCGGCCAAGGCCCACTCCAGTGGTCCTACATGGTCATTCAGATGCTTCAGCTCGAAACCCTCCAACTGATACCAACTACAGGGTGCTGCCTTTACCATCCTCCATCATTTTCTTCTTGGCACAAGTGCTTTTATTTTGCAAAGACCAACCACGTTTTTAGCATGGATTTACTCTGTGGCTGCTGTGACCCTGCAATTAGCTCCAAGATTTCTCGGTGAGGTTAAACATGCTGCTAGCCAAACAACATATGAGAAGAGTCTGCTCTTCAACATTTTTAATTGGACCTTTAAAGAGCCATTTGGCTTTCAAATACATCAACCCCCTGGCAGTTCTCTGATTGTCTTGTGTGATGCCGGCAGGCTAGATGCCAGGTCTTGCCCAGACTGCAGGCGTTAGCTAAGAACTGGCAAACTCATAGCTGGAGACCACACCAGTTCACCTGTATGTTAGTTTTGCTCAAAAGAAGTATTAGTCTTATAAGAATATTTATAAGTATTTAGCGCTTAGATTCTGTGAAATGCTTGCAAATCGCTGCATGCATTCATCTCACTTGTAATATCTGTATCCCAGGCTGTAAGGAAATATGTAAGTTTTGCTTTATCATTTTGAAAATATTTGCTCTGAACTTGTGAATCCAGGCACAGGAATTGTCCTCCTGCCCCACCAAAAGAGCTATCAAAATCAGATGGGCCATCAAGGAACATTGAAATATAAAGGACGGGGGAAAGGCCCTATTCCACCCATGGAGCAGTACGTGCAGAAGGCCTCATCCCATCGCTCTGAATGTTGGAAGGGGGAAATAAAAATAATAGATGTGAAGATTTTTCATCCCTTTGCTGTTTGAACTCTTACAGGGCCAAAGAAACTGAAGACAGAGATTCCCAGGGGCTGTCTCCTGGGTCTGTCTTGAAAGACACTTTGAACTGACAGATCACTACAACTCTGTCATGCTTAGGATTAAAACTGCAGCTCATTTGTGCATAGTTTGCTTGCTTTAACCTGTAAATAGCTTTCTTATTTTTTTGTCCTAGTTAATAAACCTTTAAATAGTTTACTACAGGATTGGCTATGGGCATCATCTTTGGTGTAAATTCTAGGGTACCAATTATTGTACGGGAAGTGACTGGCCTCCTGGGACTGGAAGCAACCTGGATATTGTGTGATTTTTGGTGTAAGTGACCTTTATCACTAAATCCAGTTGGTCTGGGTAGCAAGACAGACATGCCACCAGTTTGGGGTGTCTGCCCTGTTTTTGACAGTCTGCCCTGAGGTCAGCACTCACGTCATGAGCCACTCCAGACAGCGTGACAGCATATACCTGGGCAAGGCGAACTTAGGGCTCTATTATTTGGCAGAAATAGAGTTCCTGCATCTGACATCTATGAAGGTCTTTTTTATTCCTTAATGGTACACATGAGCTCATCCCACTAAGACAATAGATTCAGACAATACATCGAGCCCCATCCCTTGGGTTCCCTGCATATGCCTGCCTGTGGGTAACAATCGTCATATTCCAGCCTTCTCTTTCCAGGAGAAGCTTACAAGGAGAATTGGATCCAACAATCTGTCCCCACCAGCCTGCAGAGCACAAACCCTTTCCGAGCTCCCATCCTAGTGATGCTGCATCCCAAACACTGGCTGTGTACAAACTAGGCAGCCTGGCCCTAAAACCTGAGCAAGAACAGCATGAGCTTCCATCAGTTTAAGGAAGACCAAACCTGGTTGAAATTTCCTCAGAACTTTTTTTTTAAATGATCCTGGCAGCAGTGTACTGCACCCAATTAGGGTGATGGATTTTTTTCCTCTCGGAGGCCAAATTAACGCAAAGTATTAGAGTAATCCATCTTGCATCAGCATCTTCAATTCCTTGGGCAGGGGCCACCAGCCTGGCAAATATTTTGGAGACGATTAAAAAAACGCCCCTAATAACCCCTAACGTTGGCGTGTTGGTCCAACACAAAACCCAAGATTTGAGGGAACCGCAGATGGCGGTAATGAGACCTCCAACAAGTAATGAGTTTCTCCAACAAGCCACTAATGTCTTCGCAACCTTGGCTTCTCTTCACTAAAGTAACTGCAGCTTTGCCCAGGATTTTCAGTAAACGTCTCTTCACCCAGCAGATCCCCGGCCTTACATCTCCCCTCAACACCAATCCGAAAGGATTCCCCATCTTCTTGGCACTGCACAAAGAAGAGCTACCTCCAGACACTGGGGGGAATGCTGGCTCTAGACAGTGCTTCACAGGCCCCGATGCAGAGACAGCGCTAACTGACACCTACAGGACACTGGTTTTCAAACTGTGGGGTGTGCCCCTCTGAGGGAAGGCGCAATGAGGTACTGGGGAGGTACAAGGTGGGGCACAGGGCTATGGTTGGCCAGATGCCTGGTGCAGGGCAGGGCAAGGGTGGGGAGAATACACAGGGAGTGCCCCATGGGGAGGGGGGACCGTGGAGGGTTGAGGCAGAACAGCCCATCCTGCACCCTCCCGCCCCTCGCTTCCCTGACCACGCCGCTCACAGCTGCCTGGTCAGGACACATATTTGAAACCCTCTGGCGCCTGAGTGAGAGGATCTGGGCAGAGGGGAGAGAAGGCAAGGAGCTCTGGTCCCAGCTGCACTGCCATGGGCTCCTCTAGGGATGGAGCCAGCCAGGTCCTGACGCCATCCCAAGTGTGAGCTGCTGCCCGCTCC
Organism: Mesoclemmys tuberculata; assembly: GCA_007922155.1. NCBI lineage: Eukaryota > Metazoa > Chordata > Testudines > Chelidae > Mesoclemmys > Mesoclemmys tuberculata. The sequence goes on along the minus strand of ML675644.1, from coordinate 12,231,390 downwards.
CCTCAGCGAGCCACCTTCCACCCCGGATGGGCAGGAACGTCTGGCCGTGTGGGACTCCCCTGAAGACGTTTAGGAACCTGTGCTACCAGGGAAAGAGGCATGGAGGTCAAGCCACTAGCAGGTGAAAGACTGATGCCTCAGCTACTAGCTCCTGCATGAAGCAAAATGCCATCCACATGCACACCCAACAAACCTTCTCTCTTCTAAAATTAACAGCAGGGCGTGAGGCAGTCTCTAACGTTTTGGGACGCACGGAAGGATCAGAACATCGGTTTGGCTAAGCCTCCAGAGACTTGGATCCTGCTACATTCCAGACTTAACTGACCCTCTTGGGCCTGCAGAACTGGATCAGAAACCTCACGGAAAGAGGATTTTCTGCCTTGCTTTTGCTGTGGCTGGAGATATTTAACAGGAGGGAAGGATGGTCTTGTGCTTAAGGTCCTGGATTGGAACTCAGGAGCTCTGAGTTCAATTTTCAGCGCTGACATAGACTCCTTGTGTGACTTCCTCCCTCTGTGTCTCGATTTCCCATCAATGAAACGGCAGTGGTAATACCTCCTTTCCTCTACCCATTGCCTTGACTTATTTGGCTGTAAATTATTTTGAGGAAAGGACTGTTTCTTGCTATGTGTTTGTACAGCCCCTAGCACAATAGGGACTCGATCTCACTGGGAGTGTGTGGCCTTATGGTCATATAAATAATAATAGTAGAGATGATAACCTCTCTCAAGGTACTGGGTTGCTCCAGGCCCAGCTGGAGTCCAGATATACAGAGGCAGCCACAAAAATGAACAATAATGAGTGAACTGGGGGAGCACAAAAATATTTTTTTAAAACAAACCTCAAAAAAAAAAAGTTCAGTTTGGGTTTGGGGTAAATTCTTATCTTTTCTAAACTAGTTCAGCTCTATCTTGGGATCTTGACAAACAGCTGGGTTCAGAGCATTAATGGTATTGCATTATGGCTACAAAGCTCTTAACTGCAGCATAAATACAAACATAAAGCCAAGCTTATGTTTAAAAAAAATGGTGCCGTGTAGCAACAACAAACACAGGGGAATCTCCCTAGATTCCCAAGAACAACATCAATGAATGATGCACTCAACACAGTCCATCTGTCTGGTTGATGCATTCAGCCCCCTAAGGATAACTGTATGATAAACCTTTGAGTCCTTTGCAATTACCGACGCCCCAGATGTAGCCCTGGATGCAAATTCTGTAGGCAGATTTCAGATGTTGCTTCCTTCTATGGGCTCAGCATCACACAGGGTAATTTATATGCCATGACTTTGCCAAGAAAACGTGGCTAGCTGCATAACAGAATAAGCAGAAAGTTTGAAAAATGCCTGTTCGCCTTGCATAGGACAAGATCTTGCCATCTTTATTTACGATGTGCTCTTATCCTGAGAACTATTCCCAACTAAAATCAATTGGTCTGTTAAGGATAGCAAACTCTGGGCCTTAGAAACTTCAGAAATATCAATGGAAACATCAATGTGCATAGCAGTGCCACTAAGCAGCAATAAATCCCCAGTACAGACTAATTGTTTTTATTGAATCCACTGTGATGTTTAGGAGTTTGTGTGTGAAATCAGAAAACAAGTAACAATATTTCCAGAGCCCCTCAGCAACACAGAAAAACAGAGATTTATCATTAATAAAAGCCCAGAAAGGGTTGAAAAAATCCTTGTTTTCCCTTCCTGTTTTCTCCTATGTAAGGTGTATTGAAAGTGCATTTTGAACCTTACCCTGTGTGCCTGTGCAATTTGGGGAACACTTGTTCTTTTTTCGTTGTCTTAAAGCTCCTTTGGACAGGTTCACCCAAGAACGCAAATAAGCAACGCCTAAAGACTGCTTTGGCTCTAGTTCCCCTTTCACGTGTGCCAAGAAAGAACTACTGGATTTGGTTGCAGAGGCAGATGGGTAAACTCGAATGCCATTCACTGAGAAACAGGAACTCATCCACCCACATTCACAAGAAAGAGGAATCTCTCTCTTTGAACTTCTGCAAACCAAGTACTTCCAAAATAAAAAGGTCATGGGATGTGGTGTATTTTACCAGCAAAGAAATTCAGTCTCCCTGGCAGTGTTATGTGTGCAGAAACATCTCTCTCAAATGCTGACATCTCACAGTTTGACGCTGATAATGCCACAGCTCCATAGTTTCTCCTAACAAGATGCCTGCACTTAGCGAAAATTTATCACTAGGAGAGGCAGCTCCCTTATCCATGCAAGACTAGGAGGCCCCATTATCACTCTGTCTTGTGCAGATGTCACTGTCCATTAAAGGCACGTATGCCGCTCTCTTTATATTGTGTTGCCTTGCACTCACAGGCTGAAAGGCTGGGTTCAGAACAGCTTTTGTAGGCCTCACTGAATTATGCTGCTCATCAGAGGGGTGTGGCATTTACCCACATATTTAGAGTGTTAACCGGCAGCCCATGCCAGCACTGGAGACAGGAGGGGCAACTTTAAAGAGCAATGATGCAAAGAGAAACACACAAGTCTACAGAAACCAGTGTAGGGAGGGGGGACTGATGGAGAGGCAGATGGATAAGCAAAAATGTCCTGCCCTCCTTGGTAACATCTCTTTGAAATGTTCCTGTGTCCATGGCAATTCCACTTTTGGTGCATGTTGCCTAACATTTACTCCCTGGCTCTCCTGCATGAGCAGGATGTGGCAACGTTCAAGGCCCAAACACTGCAGGAGGGTGTTGTTCCTTTAAAAACAAACGTTTTCCATTGCAATTTAAAGCAAAGGAGATTTTGGGAACGTTTCCAATGATTTTAGGATTGTGTCAAGCTTTGCTAATTTACAGAACCTAACCTGGAGACCCAAACTGCCTATACACTGTTTCTCTAATGCAATTACAGGCTCCAACGTTTGTGATGTTCCAGTGCTGCCTTATGTGGTAGGCGAAACAATGCGGCATAAACAACCCCCAGTGCTGGCCCACATATCTGCTCTCTCCTAAAATGTCACTGCTGCAGTAGAGTTGAAGGGAGAGAGAGAGAGCGCGAGCCAGTGGCAAAGGATCTATTCAATATTAATGTTTAAAGCAGGCTACAGAGCCAACTATTTAGGTTTTGGAAATTATAGTCCTTGTCCCTGGGAGAAGCATAGCCTTTGCAACTCGTCATTGGAGTAAAGCTGTACAGTCGGACTAAGTGAGTGGTCACCATAAAAAAACGAACGTTTACCAGTCGTCGCCACATTTCTGCATCTGCGATACTGCCGTTATTTCCTGTGGTAAGTCCAGGGTAATGGCAGTAGGCTCTCAGGGGCAGGCCAGACACGTTTTGACTCTAACCTCAAAGGGTTGCATTCTCACCATGGTGTGGAAACTGTTGATACACGCTGGATGAGGACAATTGTATCTACCTATCCCAGTGGTTCCCAACCTGTGGCCCGCGAGGTCTTTCCGAGTGGCCTGCGGCTCCCCTCGCTGCACATTGCTGGTGCAGGCTCCTTGCTGCAGCCAAGTGGACGGGAGATCAGTGCTCCCCTCCCTTTGGCTGTAGCAGGGAGCATGGCAAAGTGCTCTGCCTGGGTCCCTAGGCTCTGGGGTCCCTGCTGGAGCTAGAGGGAGGGCAGCACTGAACTCCCATCTCCCCGGCTCCAGAAGGGAGCTGCTCCCTAGGGACCTAGGTGGAGCGCATGGTTTCCCTGCTGCAGCCAGGGGGACGGGAGATTCTCCTTGCTGAACTCCTTCCTTCTAGCTGCAGTGGGGAGAGGAGGGAGGCTGTTAGCAGAGACTGGTGACCCCTCAGGGTTGTAAAAATGATATTTGTGCAGGGCCCAAGCATAGTTTTTTCAGGCCCAGCACAAACTTGTAACACAGGCCCCCTCCCACACACATACCACAATCCCGCATCCCATACATACAATCTCATGAGCCATGAAAAAAGTTTGAATTCTGAAATTACTGTTACATATTCTACATTTCTGAAAAATGCCCCCCCTTTGCTATTTTTGTTTAACATAACACCCAGCCTGAGTGCCCTACAAGGTTGCTGACTATTTTGTCACATTTTGGTCATTATAAAGGTGTTATATCCCGTCAATGTCTTGATTTATTTTTATTCTAATGGACCAATGTGACTGCAAACATTTTATAATGAGGCCAATTAACTTTAAAGTTTTATTTTAGCCTCAATTTTTTCCTCATGGTAATGGGGGTTGCAGCCAGGTCCGGGTCCTGCAGGGCCTCTGGGCCCCGGTAAAGTGCACCCTTTTCCACCCCAGGTGGGGGCCCTGTATTTGTGGCCCTCCAGCCAAAAAGGTTGGGAACCACTGACCTATCCAATGTGCAATGTTTCTAACAATGCAATTCATGGATCATTCAAGAACATGAAGTCTCTAAAGAACAGTTAGCTTCAACCATGGAAAATTGGAGAGAGTGGGGGAAACGGAAAGTCAGTACAATGGGTCTCCCTGCACAAACTATCAAAATGGGTAGCTATGTGAACAAACCAGCCTCACAGTCCTAACGTGTGATTGTTCCTAAAGCCTCATTACATTTCCAAGGAATGGAGAGCAACAGTGGGCTCAAATGTGACTGCACGCAGGAAAATCCCTGATTTCCATAGGGTCAGCTTCTCTTACAGACTTTCTGTGCTAGTGATTCTAAGGAAGCTTGTTATATGGCTGCTGTGGAAACATGATAATAATGTTATAAATAGGTGATGACGACGACCTCTCCAGGGTCTGTTGTTCTTGGTCAGGGGCTGCATTAGCAGAGAAGGCAATGACACACAGGCAATGACAGAAATTCTACAGCCCCTCCTACAGTTTCATTACATGCTGGTACCATTTCCCTAGCTAAAACTTATTTTTTTCTTATATCTAACACGAATATCGCAGCTGTTCCAACTTTATCAACCAGGTCTCATTTCCATTCCATGCTAAGGCCACGCCAGGTATCACAGGGCTTTGGAGTAACTGCACCATTTTGGGCAGCCAGATGCTCCGAGATCTCATGTACAGCCAGGTACTCTCTAAACTGCTTAGTTTCTCTAGTAGCAGGTTTAGGATGTAGTGACCTACATCATAAACACTATGACCACGAAGAGAAGCTATTTAGAGCTAAATGAATGGCCTAAAAACGGGAAGATCTGGGGGATTACCAGCTATTTGAGGCTGGATTTAGGTCCTAATCCTAAATATTTGTCTGATTTTCTGCACTAAAATGAGATTTGTGTGGGCTAGAAGTTTGCACCCCTTGCACTGGTTCGCAAACAAATAGCATTTGTTCTTGGTTTCGTTCCTTCCCCAAAGAAACATTCTTACCCAAACTCTGAGGATAACCCCCTTCTTTACTCTCCACTTTCCTGCCTATCTCACTCTCAAAGTTGCAGTCACTAATTCACTACCACCACAATTAAAGGGTGCTGTTTCCAAAAGGCGGAGACCCAATTACCCTTTTTGTGAATACCACTTGCTCCTTCAATCAAATTACAGGGGAAGTTCCTGTCTCTGTCCAATGCCAGGAAGTAAGAGATGCAAGTAGCCAGGTTTGCAACCACAATTCAGACAGGGATACAGACTATGATGGCAAAAGGGAGACCCCCTTTCTTCTTAATGATCTGGCCCTCAAAGATTTAGTAGTTTCTTTTTTTAAAGACGCCCACTGGAAGAGATACCCTTGAATATGTGACCTGCACACTAACAAATGCCACCTCTCCTTAAGAGATGAACATCTCCGAATGCATACAGAATATGCGTCTTCTGTGTATCTTCCAGAGCACATGTCCTAATTATGAGATCTCAGGGCATGTCTACGCTACATAATTAAGTAAACTTAATTTATGTTGGCATACAGCCACTGCAGTAATTGCATCACTTTTGCACGTCTACCCTTTGCTCTGTGTGTCTACAGAGAGTGCCCTCACCAGGAATGCTTGTGTCAATTGTACTATCTGCACGGGGCATTGTGGGGTGGCTTCTGAAAGCCAGTAACAGTCGATGAAAGCAACACAGTATCTGCACTGACACTGCATCAACCTAACTACACTGTCATTGACGCTATGCCTTTCATGGGGGTAGAGTTATTAAGTCATGGGGCAGTTACATCGGCAGGAGTGAAATTTTAGGGTTGACACGTGCATAGTTTGCTGTGAGACTGGGAGTTCCTTTCCCAGACCTGAAGAGGAACTCTGTGCGGCTCAAAAGTTTGTCTCTCACACATACAGAAGTTGGTCCAATAAAAGCTATTACCTCATCCATCTGGTCTCTCTAAGGGCTGGTCTACACTACAGAGTATTGTTGATAAAACAGTGGAGGTGTACACACTGAAATGCTCCTCCCACCGATGTAACTCCCCTGCTATGCCGACATAATAAAACCACCTCACCGAGAGGTGTGGGGCTTGTGGCAGTGTGGTGAGGGCAACACGGTACCAGTGTAGACACTTTGGCTGTCATTCTTGTCAATCTGAGACAAAATGGGGCAGCTAGAGCTCAGGATGTACTCCCAGGGGGAAACGTGGGGGGGGGGGACTGGACCTCACTCCTGGTGGGGAACAAGGAGTTGGGGGGGGGGAAGCCAGCTGGGAGCCCGTGGGGCAGCTGGCCTCCCGGCTAGGGGCTGTCAGCGGAGTAGAGCGATGGGGCTCTCAGCTCCCCACATGGCCCCTCTTAAGTCGGTGGAAGTGCTCCTGGTGCGGATGCACATCACCAACCCAAGGAGGGTCATGTGAACATCAGCCATAGGTCGACTCATCTTTGCAGTGTAGACAAAGCCCAACATCCTTTCACCTCCACCTTCAACAATACTGTTCTTAGCCACAGGATTTCACCTGCTACCCACGACCCGTCTCCTTATTCCCATAAACATCACAGGACAGGAGGATATGTCTTATCAGGCTAAAGAGGCAGCAGGAGGGCAAGACTGATTAGAGGAAAGAAAATCAGACAAAAAGGATACCCTTATACATTCATATCCATGAGCTGCTCATCTGGGGATGAGAGCTTTAAAAGGTACATGAAAACATGACATTTAAACAGAAATTCATTACCTTTTCTGATTAAGCCTGAACATTTATCTGCAAGCATTCAATTACAGCCAGGATAGCATCAGAGTGGGGAGACTACTGAGATTAACAGAAGGTCAAGGAGACTTAATGCAGTTCAAAAAAAAAAAATGTTGCACTTGCATGGTGTAGTATGCAAGTGCCTTTAGAGGATCCATAGGTTTTCGAGGGAAATGATATCCAGTGGGCTGGTATTTTCTGGAGCAGGCAGTTCAAGTCAAGCGCTTGTCTCCACTAGAAAGTTTTGCTGCTTTAACTATATTGATGTAGTTAAAGTGGCAACCTCCTCCAACCCCCCTTAATATGGATACAGTTATAGTGGTACAAGAGTGTTTCTACTGGGATAGCTTATTCTGGTCTGGGAAGCAAATTAAGCTGAACTAGTATAACTTCATCCACACAAAGGCTTTTAAAGCAATAATTGTTATCAGTTAAAAAAAATTGCACCCCTTACCAACATCTTATAATGGTATCGCTTTCCTAGTGTAGACCAAACCTCAGATACTGCAGTGAGGAGGGCAATATCAGAACCTGAACAGAATAACGTCTCCGCAATTTACATGAATTCAACACTCTCTCTCACTGGTGGTACTTCACAGTGGGTTTTCCTCTAGGAAGGACCTAGACGTTGGCAGTCTCATTGCATTTTCCCTGGCATTCCCACCCTCTGTGCTCTACCACCAGTGAGTTACTCAAAATGAAAAATCTCTCTTCTTCAACAACAGAAGACTTCTCCCTGTAGCAGGATGAACTTCCCCTGTGAACAGGGTCGTTACTATTTTAAAGCTAAAACACAAGTGTCAAGAATTCTCATGGGACAGGATGATTGTTTCCCACCCAGCTGTAATTTGTTACCTGTTGGGGAAATAGTCGCATAAAGGTGAAGTGAACTGGACACACAGCAAGCCATTGACAGAGCCAGGAAAACAATTACAGCTATGTCTACACTACCGCCTAAGTCGGCAAAACATCTGTCGCGCAGGGGTGTGAATATTTCACCCCCAAGTTATGCCGACATAAGTACTAGTGTGCACAGAGCTCTCTTGCTGAAATAGCTTATGCCACTCATGGGGGTGGGTTCTTTTTATGCCGATGGGGGAAGCTTTCTCCCATCCACACACACGGCTATAAAACTGTACATATAGACATGGCCTTAGTAGCCTTCCCATTGGGTTGGGAGGCTTCCTTTGCATTAGAGCTTTGGTCTATCCAGCTCAGTATCTCACCCACAGCAGTGGACAACACCCTTTTTCCCCCTCCCCTTACATACACATACCCTTGCATCCCACCCTGTTTTCCTTCCCTGTTGCTCTCACTCTCTCTAATTATCTGTCATGCACTGGGGCCCTGCCCTAGGACAAGCTCCCTCTGCCCTGCTGCCATTCCCCAGTGAGGCTGAGCATTTGATGGCCATTCTGCAGGTCAAAAGGTTAAGAGCCTTTTGTAAATCCCCTTTCCAAACACGCAGACAGTAGCTGCGGCTGTGGTCATGGCTAATCCACACCCAGTATTTTAGTAACCAATGTGGTTTCTGCGTGGGAGGTATTTAGCTTGCATTTCTTACAGAGCACCTTCTCCCGACGGATCCAGGAAGTTTCTTTGCCCACCAAGACCTCAGACATTCATGCTTCAGAAGCCACAAGATTAAATCTTATGTGCACTGGGCTCCCGTGCTGCTTTTAGTCCCACATCCTGAAATTCATGTGCCGCTAATGCACAACCAAAATACATCTTCCTTTGTGCACACAATGCGTAAACAAACCCGAAGAAGCATTAACCCCCTTTGATTTTTGTTCTTGTTTGAACTGCTTTGTAAATTACCCATCTGGGATCCCAAACGCCCACTCCACGAAGTAATGTAATTAAGCACTTGGATGGGGAGCACTGTCCTTAGGCAGCAACCTAAAACCAGAGGTCAGGGGATATGCAACGAGTACATTTTACTACAGAGGGTGAGCTCAGTTCAGGGCCACAACATGCCCTGAATATACGGCTGGGGGAGCTAAGGAGCCTGCTACACCCTCACGTGTGCCTCTCAGCTACTGGGCATAACTGCTGGCCATGGCTCCTTCCCAGACCATTTCTCTGGGGCAGTAAAGATTCTCACTCCCTCTAGCACTAGGCATGGTCCCCCTGCACCTATGGGTACCGGCCGTGGTACCTTCAGAACACACAAGGCCCAGTCTGACTGGGATTTTGGATGCAGAGCGGTGGAGATGTTCTTCTCTCTCACCCAGTATCTAGCCTGTGGCCCTGTAAGAGGAGAAAGGGAACGGCTCCACAGGGGGGTCCCATCTTCAAAGACAGGTTTACAATGTTCTCCCTGCAGAAGGTGCCGGCAGCCCATGTGGCTCCCCAGGGCGGGCCCAGAAAAGGGCAAGGACTGTCTTTTTGTTCTGGGTCTGCACAACGCCGAGAACAGGGCCCTCGTCTGCAGCGGAGGCCCCCTGTCTCTACTGCACTACAAATAAAACAAATAGTAATGAAACAGGGCTAAATTAGACAAATGTGTCATTTACCATTAATAGTTTGTACAGCTCTGCACTTGGTCCTGCAGAGATAAGCGTCTCTCTTTGTCTGAATACGCATTTTTATATGGGGCTCTGTTAGGTTTGAGGATTTGGTCGCAGTGCGCTGCACAAACCCATCACGGCGATGCGTGTACAAAGGGACTCATCAATAATGGATGGTTTCTGAAAAACGCATTGTTATGCTCCCTGTTACAGTGCTGTTTCTGCAAATGGGTTTTCATTCGTTGGTAAATGCTCGATAGTACCATTATTCTATGAGAAATCAGATTGCTGAACAAATTAATGGGGCCACAATGCCTCGGACCATCCTTTTCATTCATTTCAAGTCCCAATGCAGTGCCCTAGCCATTGGATCACACTACAAACAATACACAGGCTCGTGCCACCACATAAGCATTATCCCCATTTTATAGATAGGGAAATGGAGGTGAAATGACTTGCACAAGATCACTCAGTAAGTCAGAAGGTCAACAGAACACAGACATCCTTGTCCTCTGTGCTAACCACTAAATCACGTGCCCTTCTGGGCGCAGATATTCCTGTGATGAGCACAATACAAATACCCAGACAGAAATTTCGGCCCCACTGACAACAGGAAGTGTATCTATATGCTGCTTGCATCTTTTGTAGCCTCTTTTCTCTAGAAAACTCATCTCCTTTCCCACCTGTGCTGCTGGTTGATTATTACAAAGCTATCCTGACAATGCTAGGAAGTTAGTTATTTATTTTTGTGCCCTTTCAAATTCCACTGATATCTGCCCCCGTGATATCAAGATAGCAGCCGTGGCCTCTTTGCCAGCTGCCCTGAAGAACTGAGGAGTTCTGAGGAGATAACACATTTATTAACTGCTTGGAGATGGAAGCCAGCAAAAAATCAACTTGAATAGGGACTTGGATAGGCATATAAACTGAAATCGATCCAAAATAGTCCCCAGGGAGGATCCTTAATATGATGTTAAATATTAAAATAGTAAGCTACAATGTTGCATACCTAATTAGAAAACCATTTTTATTAGACTCAGACCTTGTCTGTGCTAGAACACAGCCATAAACACTCATCCCTTGCTGAAGACAATAATCTCTCCTACCTTTTCAAGTCCAGACCATGAATTTCTTTTCTCTCCCTGTCTCATATCAGTGAGCAAGAAATTTAAAGAGGTAGCACACCCCTTATTTAATGAGATCTAGGATGTTTTTGTGTTTGTATGAAACACTATGCAAGAAATACCCTTTCTTCCCAAACCTTTAATACTGGGTTGTTAAATTAGCTGATGTCAATAAGGTGCTTTTTAAAGACTTAATCCTGAGAAGTAATAAGATTACTTTTCAAATCAGAAAGGAACAAGAGTTACGTTGTTACTTTTCCTGGTGGTTAGAGTCAGTCAAAAAGCAAGACCACGCTCCATTAGTTGTTGTGAATGTTTTGCCCCTTTTCACCCCACTGAAATAATTTTTATTATTTTTTAAATCTGAAATTTCAATGAACAATCATCCAAAAAAATTCAAAATGTGGACCTGCTTGACTTTTGATTCTATCTCAGGTGCGAGCCGTGACAGCCATGAGGGTTATCACGCGCTCTGGGCAACCCACATTCACAGCTGGAGTTGGGAGATGACTAGCTAGTTTCAGAAGCAACTCCAGTACCTCATCAGACCTCTTCTATTCTGGCATTTGAAGTCCAACACCACGCACAATATACAATACTGGGTAGTCTAGTATTTCCAGAGAGGCCTGGACTCATCGTCTGGGCACAAGGTTGGACTTTAGGATCTCCGACTTATTAACACTGACTGCAAAAATGACTCCCTCTGTGGCCACATGAAACTCACTGACCTTTAAGCCTTCACAGCTTGCTTGGCTCAAGATACGAAGCAAAAAGAGACGTTGCTCTTGAAGCCATCAGGAGCAAATACTGCTGTTGAGTTGACAGCCAACCGTTAGAGCAACACTGGGGGTAGGCGAGGCTATGAGGAGAAGGTTTACACTAATCTCAAACCTTGTCATTCTCCAAAGAACCATCAAAGAAGGCAGGGAAGGAGGGAGAGACCAACAACTGATGCCAAAATATGGGAGAAATCCAGAAGTCAGGAAGGAATTTTTCCTCAGGTCAGACTTAGAAACTTCGGGGGGTTTTCACTTTTCTCTGCAGCACACAGATGTGGGTCACTTGCTAGCATTCTCTGGGTGTAACTCACCGCAGCCCCTCCTCTTCTCTGCGTATGGTGGAGTCTCCTGTGGGCTGCAATACTTTGGTCTCCTTTTGGTGGTTGGGTTGGGTGCACCATGCTGGGCGGTGTTGGTGGCTTGTGAGATACAGGAGGTCAGACGAGATGATCCCTTCTGGCCCTAACGCTGCAGTTATGTGAAGTCTTTACTGGAGGCTACACATCTACTCGAAGGCAGCCTCTCTGCACACAGTCGACTGCTCCCCTTTGTAAGGTGAGGTTAAATCTTATATACTTCTCACCCGACACAAAGCCAGCCTGCTAAACAGTGTGTAGCAGCAGAGACATGCATCCTGCCTATCCCTCCTTGCTCCTTATTCCTACTTCTACTGTAAGAGTAGGGAAGAAGCAGTGCCCATGTTCTACAGCATGCAGAGGCTGCATTTCTGTCTGGCCACAGTGCAGGCTGCAAAAGGGGAGTGGGAATGGCTCCCTGGGCCCTTGCTCCACACACCAGGTGGGAACTGCCCCTTGGTTTTCACTCAGGCAAGCCCATTTCCATAGTCCTTCTTCCCAGCAGGTCTGTGTCAGCATGTATGTCTATACTGCAAAAAAACCAAAAAAACCGGCAGAGTGAATCTCATAGCCGGGTCTGCAGACTCGGGCTTATATGCTATGGTACTTAAAACAGACATGTAGCTGGTCCCGCTCAGGCTCTGAAACCCTCGTACCTCGTGTGGGTAAAGTGCTACTCAAGGTAAGGTTGGCAGAATCAGGAAGCCCAGGCTGAGAGGCTGTCATTATTTTTGTCTCATGCTTCTCCCAGAGAAGTCAGCGACAGTGGACAGAATAAAACAGGCCAGTTCGCACAGCTTCTGTCTGGCACGGCGACGGTGCTTGCTCTTTCCTGTATCCGCATCAGGAATTTTGTTTGAAGAGAGTCTTTGCCACATCCAACTGCAGGAGCTGGTTTTTAAACCCAGCAGCTGTGAGGGCACTCATGCTACTGCAGAGACTCTTTTTAGCTCTCACAGTAACTCCGCTCCCTTTGTTAACAACTTGATATAAACTGATTCAGCTGGAAAATATACTATGGCATCTGGATCCCGATTATGGCTGTCCCATGGACTAGAAATGTAACACTATTTGAGCACGTTTTAGATCTATTTACATAAACGTTATATATAGGTGCTCCGAAGTTATGGCCTCTTGGATCAAGCGCCCTTTGTTCTTTACAGCAAGTATTATGGCAGAATTTCCCACGGAGGGTGGGGAAAAAAATCACCTCCTTCAAAAACCGAACCCATGTATTTTCAGTGCATCCATGTTGCAAGGATAATGTGTTATTTTAAGTTGGGCCAAGTATTTTAGCTTCATTTCATCAGTTTCTGACCATGGTGACATTAGAACCTTAATATAAAGGTTGATGGAATCGGCCTGCAAAGAAAATGAATGCAACAAAGCTTGGTGTGATTGCAGTAGAACATTGTTTTCATCCAGCCAGCAGCACTTTTACCTCTGGGCTTGAAGGTTGTGGGTTCTAAACACCCTCGTCACCAGATCTTGGGTTCATACTGTGACAGATATGGCAATTTCCTGCACTATCTTTGGGAGATCTTACTGAATTAAGTATAAGAATCTTTGGAGTCCATTGTATTAAATGCAAAAGTGATGTATTATTGTGGGTCTGGATGTTCGAAGGACTGTATTGAACAAGAAGGCACTCCTGGGACAATACATGTGAAGGGGATGTCCTGGGAAATATCTAGGGGGAGGTGAATGTAAATCTTGCTTCTGGTTATGCAAAAAGGCAGCCTTTTGGAGCTAAACCTTGAGCAGAAGGCAACAGACTGCTTATTACCTAATCCCAGGGTCCCAAGATCAAAGGCCCAAACTGTATAAAGGAGTGGCTCACAGATTCATAGGGCTGCTTGTTCTAAGCAAACAGCTGTTCTGAACTGGTAACTACAGGAAAATCCCCTGGTGGGGTTTGAAGGACTCATTACCTGCCAGAGTCCTCGCTGGAGCTGGGGTGATCTCTGATATGCTTATCAGCAATTGTGCAGGTTCTTTAATGGGTTTAATGTTTTCTCTGTAATGCTTAAGAATAAGTGTGCTTGCTTAGAAAGAGCTGTGTGGTTGGTAGCTTTCCATGTGGGCTATTACGCTGTTTATAGCCTCTGACTTAGACAGCCTGACATGCTGGGGAACTCACAGTGTAAGTAGGGGAATTGTACAGCCTGGAAAAACCCTGGTCAGGAGGAGGAGAGATGCAGGTCTCTGCCCAAGAGAGATGATGAGCCAGGAGCCTAGAGTGGATGCCCTGCTGAACCACAAAGGGGAATCCATGTGCAGTTGCACTGAACACATTAATTGCTGACACTACAGTGCAGAACAATGGGACGTGGGGGGTTGCTGGGCTGTTAGGCGTCTCATTCTTTGAATGAGGTGTTACTGTGACATCCCTATGAACTAAGGGCCAGATCTGTGCCTGGTGTAACTCAACCAAGGAACGGGCCCTATGTCTGATGAAAGTTAAATGGCCCCGTGGCACTTCTTTGAAAGAATAGGAGTCTAAAACTGATGCATCAAAAATACAAAGAAGAGGTTAATTAAGTGACGCAGCCAACAAGCACTGGCCTGAGAGCATAGAAAGCTCCTTTACTGCCATAGCTGATGATGGATTCTGCAGGCGTACAACTGCACCTGACTGCATGTCATTATGGGAGAGAATTGCTGTATTCTTCTGCAAAAATGCGCTAAGGAGACTTTTCCCTGCTTCTCAGTCCCACAACTGTGCACTTTCATTGTTGATTGTCAGGAAGCCTCTCATTTGGCCTCCAACATTCATCTGTCCATCCCTCCCCAGCCTGGTGCTATCTGCTTATTAAGTGCGAGCATTTCAAAACCATAAACCATCAGCTCTTAAAGCAGTGGTGGATGCCTCCTGTCTTCAAACATCCACCTAAAGATCTTGCCTTGCCTCATTAGACACTTTCCAAGAAATACATTCCTGGATCAGGGTAATTGGAATTCCAGAGTTTTGTGGCAATTCTACTGCAAACCTGTTTTCTGTGGCCAGCTGTTTTTGCATTTTATTTCACAGTTACTGTATGGGCTGATACATTTGTACACTTTTTTGATGGGTGATGTCTAAAGTATACATACCATGGCTTTCAAAGCATTTCACACACAAAGAAATGCATATGTTAGATAAGGTTTAAATCCTGATTCAGCAAAGCACCTCAAAGTCTGTGCATATCTCCATCCCTATTCAGCAAAGCACACAGGTAGTGGCTTAAAGCATGTTCCCTTTTAGTATTGACTCTGATAGGGTTTAAGCGTATGATTAAGTGCCGTACTAAATCGGGGCCTTAACTGATCAGATCTTACCTACATATTAATTCCAATAAACATCTTCTTGGCTGTACTCAAATAATATCTGTGTTATAGTATTCAGGGAAAGAAAGCACGTTCCACAAAATGGAGATAAGGGACAACATCACCAGGTCTAATTGCTGTATCAACTATGGAATGACTAGGTCACCAGGACTAAGAGAAATAAGGAGATACTGGATAGCCATAGTAACGAGTGCACGACTAATGAGACAAAACAGAAAAAGAGAGAGAGCACACTTAGCCTTTATATAGCACTTTTCATTCAAAGATCTCACGCCAAGCACTTTACACGGAAGGCAAAATACGACTACTCCCATTGTATAGATGGAGACGGCCAGGCACAGGGAGAAGTGAATTGCCTTAGGACACCCAGCATGTCAGTGTGTCAGCTGGAAATAGACAGGACAAACTGTACCTCCAAAGAGCAACTGATCTATTGCCAGCTGACGGGCTGGAGGGAAATCACTGAGGCACTCTGCAATTTAAGCTAATCAGCCAAGATCCCGAACAGCCATGTGGTTTGCAGCCTTCAAAGTTTATTGCTCCCCACCTGGGTGTTGAGGGGAGAACACTTGGGGTAGGAACAGAAGGTAGACTTGCATCTGAGCCCTGGTTATTTGCATGGCTGAGACATCGCTTCTTAGATGTGCGTGAACACGGCACACTCCCTATTTATAGCTTCTAAAACCCGCCTTTGACAAGCGATGAACAGCTGCCCTACACTGTATTCTTTATGGAAACTGCATTTCCAGGGAAGGTCATGACGGTTGTGTGCAGGAGAGATTGACTCCCATGCACTGCTAGGCTAAGGACCGAAGACTCTCCTGCTTTGTGGTCAAATTTGTCACCCCAGTTCTGGGAAAAGTAAGCTTGCTTCCTTTGTTCGAGTCTTGTTAAAACAGGAAGTGAGACATCCCTGGGATTGTGTTTGTGTAAGTATTGCCATGGCACCAAGTAAAACTCATGCCAAAGTTAAGCCTGTGATCCCGCTATAACTCAACTGGCAGAGCGTCCTTTACAAACGTAGCAAGGCGAGCGTTTGTGCTTTCTCTGCAACAGCTGGAGAGTGGAAGGGGAGAGGAGCCCATGCCTGAGGGATGCTGTCCCATAAAGTCAAGATGTTGTTGAAGGGATTAGACCGAGGGCCAAACTTTCAGCCCTCCTCAAACCAGCCTCTTAATACGCTCGTGCCAAGTTATCGGTTTGCATGCACAGCCTACAAACGGGCAGTTTTGCACCCATGTATCAGAGGGCTCAAAATGAAAAGACTTGATGGTTCCCCTTGTTACTCAGTGTGTGGAGTCAGAGATGGCTTGGGCAAGCACAAATGTAGCGAGCAGAGTCTGGACCTCAGCAGGTGTAATCGGCGGTGCCTACGCTAATTTTACTGGAGTTATGCCAGTTCATGCTAGCTGAGGATCTGACCTTCGGTCTGAAAATCTGGTTTCGCAGTATGTGCTGTGGCTCGATTCGGCTGCCTGTGCTCCCACGGAGTAGCCCGACGCCGGCAGTAGGATGCTCACACAGATCGCACCTGCTGCACTGCTACATCCTCCAGGAATCTCCACAAAGGAGGAGTCGTCGTGTGCCACCAAACTTCCCTGGCGTTCTTTGTGGCAGGGGCTGCCTTTATCGCATTACTTGGTACCGTGCCTTTACCTGGCTTGCAGGTGGGCCTGGTTTAAAGGAGAGGCTGGGGGAATAGAAACAAAGTGTTCTTCTGGGGTGTGGCCACTTGTCACCGGGGTCTAGAGGAGGCAGGCACTGCCGTGGGACAGCGCTGCCTGCCTTCAAGTTTACAGTGTGCTTTAAACAATGTGGTCCCACCTCATGTCTTCAGATACGCTGGATGCTACAGTAGTACAAGCAGAAAACACTTTAATAAAGCTATTGACATGCACGATGATAGAATCATTAAAAACCTGCTGGCCTGAGAATACAGCCTGGCTTGGAGGGGTTACCTCTGTTGACAGGGGAGATGCTCTGAATTCCTCTCCTATCTTGGGCACAGCTCTTGAATTCAAAAGGGACCAACGGCCACCCGCAGTAGCCCCTCACAGAGTGCCACCTGCTTGCTGTGCTAAGCTGGTAGAGCGTGGAGGAAAGGGGGAGCGGACGGGGTGTTTTATTTAGAAAACGTCTCCTTTAGGGAGAATGGAGCAGCTTGACACTGCAGTGGCAGGAGTCTAGCTGAGACGCAGGGAAGGCACGGCTTCTGCGCAGAGATTTCTCTCCACTCCAGTGGTACAAACCCAGAATTGGAACTGGAATTAAATATGAATGATGTTCGTTTGTGACGTCAGACAGGCCTGCCGCACTCAGGAGAGCATCGTGCAGTGAGCATCGCAAGCCCTTTATCACTACAGAAACCACGAGCCAGCGCGGCATCGGGAGTTATCGACTCACAAGACAGATGACCCCTGAGTGAAAAGGCAAATGCCTGTCCCTTTCCTTTCAGCTCTTTAGGAGTCTTTTGTATCAGCTGGAGTATTTTGATTCCAAAAAAAAGATGGGGACTAAAATAAATAAATATGAGGAGTAAAAGGGGAAGTAGTAACTGCTGTCAGATATCCGTCTCAATCTCAGCTTCCTCCATCAGTTACTTATTATTAGGCAGAGTTTAAGCTCTTTGGAGCAAGCATCGTCTTTTCATTCCGTGTTTATACAACACCTAGCACAAGGGGTTCCCAATCCATGACTGGAAATCCTAGGTACTGCTGCAATACAAATACTAAATAACTTAATACTTATATGAGAGTAATGACTAGAGACCCCAGCAGAGATCAGAGCATTATCATGGTACGTACTTTACTCAAAGTAACAGACAATCCCTACCCTGACTTCAAACACACTTAAGCACATACTTAATGTTTAGCACATGCCTTAATATTTGCTGAATTGGGGCCTTGAAGTCTACTGACCTCATCCCCCACATATTCTGCAGGTTCTGACATTCATATCAGCTAAGCTTCACTAGCTCCTGGTTCCAGCATGTGCCATGCATAACACATCTGCAGTATTTTGGTATTTTTGCCTCTACCCTTAGCAAAATTATAATTTTGGAATAATTTTAACATTGGCATTTACCACTAACACTGGCCTCACTGAAATATCAGATTTCCCCCCAAATGATGGTGTTTTCCCAGCATCGGAAACCCCACGCTGAAAAACATGAGAGATGATAGCCATGTTTCATGACCAAGGAAAAGTAAAACTCTGTGGTGGAACGAAGGTTGATACTCTAGTGACAACCACCCCAAATCGCCATTTGCAGATATCAATCAGTAAAATCCAAACCACCCTGGGAGGTTTTACAAATGGGGAAAGTGAAGCACAGAGGGCAATGAAATCATTTTCCCAGGTCTCAGAAGGAACTAGCATCAGTGTGAGATTATAATCCAGGCCATCCTCTCTTCCAGACCTATACTCCGAACACTAGATCATGCTCATTTCTCTTAGAACAGCGGAGGACTGAGAAACAGCTAATTTTCTCGCCACAAAAATCCACTTTAGCCAGCCTTCTTTGGAGGTCAGCATCCCCACTCAGTCAACTAAATATCACAGTTACAAGAACACAAAGGAAAACATCTGACAATGAAAAATTAAACAGATTCCATCAGCCATCTCAACTCTGTACAAAAAGCAGATGTTAAAGCCTTAAACTGGTGTCAAATTAGCTTTCTCTTGGAGGTGGCAGGTTTTGAATGGCTTGGTAATTAAAAACTCTAAAGATTGTTGGCATTGGCTCAGCACACTTTATGTCCACAGAAAGGCTTATTGCTTCCCTCTGCAGTGCCAGATATCAATGCATGGCAGCAATATTTAAAAAGCCACTCAACTGCCAGATTCTGAGAGAGGAAAAGCTGAAGCCAGCCATACGCAATCTCTGCAACACCTGCAGGAACTCCTAATGTATCATTAATCCGCAGGGACAATAAAGGGACCAGAGTAAAAAACAAACAAATGCACAACCAGCCCTGGCGTTCTGCAGGCAAGCTGCATGGTTTATATGTTTACTTTCTGCAAACCTTCTGTGTTCTCAGTATAGAGTACACTCGCCAGCGTCGCCAGGGAAGCTTTTCAAGGGCGTGCCTCAGCAGTGCGGTCAGTGTGCGTGTTTATCAGGTACTTCTAATGATAAAACTGAAGCTAGCTCATGCCCAGGCTTGGAAAAAGAGAAATGATTTCCCTGGCCCCACTTGTCACCTCACTGGTGCTGCTGACCTTCCTTTATTGAATCAATCATTCATATTACATCCAGGCCAACTCACTTCATCCTAAGGTGCCTCATCCTCTAGCAAGGGCGCTCTTAAACATGTTGTCTCTGACACTGATTTGCACCACGTCTGTTGTGTGCTCTCCCAATACACTAGATGCTCAGTGTACTTATATAGGCAACTGTGCACTGTGTGTGTATCTTAGGCTTAGTACACACTTACCAGGAAATTTGGCGGCAATTGATGGGAGATACGCAAGCTATGCCGAGTACCTTGCGTAACTCCCACCGACTTCCTAACTTCCCTCTAGCGCGCTGTCTCCACCGTGCTGCCTCGATGGGAAATGCATTCCTGCTGATGCAGTGCTACGCCTTTTGAGGAGGTGGTTTAATTGAATTGACTTCTGGATCGCTTGAGTGGGTCTTCACTTCCACTCAATCGATCCAGATAGATTGATCTGACAGTGGCAAATTTGCCACCATCAGCGTGTACATACCCCTTGAAAGAGAAGGATGGGAGAAGGGTGGAGAGAAGGGATCGGACATCCCCAGAGGAGGAGTTAGGACAGGAATAGTCACATAGCACATGCTGGGTTTTTTTTTTGTTTTTTGGGGGTTTTTTTTTAAGAACAATTCTCCCGCTGATCCCAGCATCACATTAATAGTGTTTATATAATGCTTCAAAGCCCTGTGCACATATTAATTAGGACCCTCAACATACCTGTGAGATGCATAACTAAATATTATTATCCCCATTTTATGGATGATAAAAATAAAACAAAGGTTAAGGCATTGAGGGCCTATTTTCAAGAGTGCACATGAAAACATGGGCATGCACTTCTGCTTGAGCAGAAAAGCAAGTGGGTGATGCACATGTTGTGCATACATACACCCAAGCTAGGGTCTGTGTTCCAGTGGGTCTCAAGGCTACGTAGCAAATGAATGAGAGCCAGGAAGACCATTTTAATTCACGGTTCCTGCCCTACATTCAAGCCCACTAGACCACACAGTGACAACTCAATCCAGGGTGAAGACATTGTTTGTTGCTTGTGGCAAACAAACTGATTATGCAAACCAACAATTGGTAAGGAAGTGGGAAACAAAGAGCGGGAGCAGAGCTGCTAAAAACCCCCACTGGCTGGTTAAGTGGGTTTTCTCTTTGTCAACCTGTAACATCTATGCTCTGTGGCTTTCCAGGTGAGATGCACGATGTGGGTTCTGACCTATAAACTTCTAGAAAGCTAAGATCTGCCTACTGAGAGATGCCCTCTCCCTTCCTGGATACCATCACAACTGGGAAGAGGAGCTCCTTCAACATAAAGGAGTGTGGGCAGGGTATCCTCTATGAGAGGCCCTGGGACATGTTCCCCCATTGGTCAGAAATGGGCAATCAACTTTGTAGTCCAAAGGTCTTAGTACGGGAGCTCTAGGAGATGGCGATTGTTGCTCGAGATGCACTGTTTGTGAGAGTGGCTTGTTTCCCCCGAGTTCTCCATTTGCGGTAAAGCTTAGTCAGTTTTTACTGTATATGGTGAAGGATGTTGCTGGAATTGTTCTCATGCCTGATTTGTGTTTCAATATAATTATCAAGGGCACCTAGAGCTTGGGCTAGGTGCCTTTTTTGTGTGTCTTGCTCTTAACTCCCAATAAAAACAAACAGAGCATGCACCAGTAAACTGATCAATCTATTGCTATAATGTGAGAACTTGAAAAGAACTTAACAAAAATAATTAAAAGGCTTTGAAAGGGGTATGTCCAAACCCCACTGAAAACAGGAGGCTGACAAAATTCATCAGACTCTGCAGAGTTTAATTCACGTGACCCAAAAATCTTCCATGCAGCATAGATCGAACTGTGAAACAGCTCTGATCTTGGGCCAAGTCATGTTTCCTAGTCTGATGCATCATTAATTATCCAGCATGACTTTGCATTCTGACACAAGGACACTGATGTAATCTGCAGGAAGGAGCCGCAGAGCAACGGCAGGTGAGGAGTCAAAACCTGAACGTTTTCAATATAAGCAGGACTTTAAAAAAGTGCTAAACACAAATAAACTCAGGACAGATCCTCAGTGGTGAAAATCAGCATTGTGCCACGGAAGCTCATAGAGTATGCTGATTTACCTCACCTGAGGCACTGACCCCTCATCTTGATTCACTGTCTAGGATATGTTCAGTTGTGCACAATGACATTGATCTGTCGAGAACAGCGTGACCGAGTGATTAGAGCAAGGAATAAGGACACCGGGGTCCTACTCACGACTTTCCCATGGATTTGCTGTCTAAGTCACTTACGGCCAAGATTTTCAAAAAAGCTCAGATGCTCTATATGTACGTGCCCAATGTGCCAGGCTCTTTTGAAAATCTGGCCCTTGGCTCAGTTTAGCTGTTTGTAAAATGGGGGAGATGATAAAGTCTTCACCTATTTCACCGGGATGTAGCCCGGCTGAGTTTAACTAAGGTGGTAAAGTGCTCTGAGATCTATGGATCGCAGGGGCATAGAGGCTGCAGTAACCACTGCGGTATCCTAGGAGGAGAATTTTGCCCAATATCTACTCAGTCAACCAAGGGCCAAATTCGGTTCTTGATTACCCCCAACAAGGTCAACAAAGTGACTCCCGATTTACACCAGCATGCTCGTCGAGCAGAATCCGGCCCTAAGATTTTATTTAATCTCTTAGTTGGATGCCAAAACTCTCTGTCCTGGCCAAGCTGGAGACTGGAATTTGAAATCCAGAAGCAAAGCAGACATTCCTGTCGACATCCAGAACACGGAGCCAGCTTCCAGCTATTTCCAAGTGAGGCTGCAAGCGTTTGAGCTCTCCCGGGAACCAGCTGCGTGGCTTGGGGAGGGCTTGCAAAGACACCCATGGCTTGAATGTAATTTATTGTATTTATTTATTTACAGTGTGTTTTTACAAGTCACTAAATTGGCTCTGCAGCAATTGTCTGCTCAGCTCCCCCACCCTCCTCATTGCTGCCCATAAAAAAACAAACAGCTCCCATTCCACAAGTGTCGGTTCTTATTCACTTGACTCCATTGTTTCAGCTCTTTCCAGCAGGCTGCGTGGGAAGGAGTGCTTAGCAGCTGAGCGTAAAGCATGTTCTCAGGATTTATGTTTTATTTTTGGGCTGGGCACGTGGGTTGACTTTTTCATGGAGCAGTTTGGATATAATCAGAGCGACTTGGGACATGGACCAGCTCCCAAGGTTCCATTCTCAGTCCGTTCTGCCCTCATATCACATGGCAGCATAATTTCATATTAAGATATTCATACAAAAAAGATTTATTTTGCTAACCCTGTTTCAGCCAAAACAGCTCTAGATGAGATGAAAATATTCGGGGTTTATGTGCATCCCAGAACAAGCCAAAAGAAACAGAACCTATCTTGGTTTGTTCTTTGATTAGGGGGATGCAATGTTTATCAGCGATTTTAGGCCTTTCAGTTCCATTAAACATCATGCTCTTCTGCAGTCACCGGTAAGTACAGAAATATTGCAGTATTTCTGGCTCATGGGCCTCACTGTTCCACCTTTGGACAGATGACTACCAAAACAAGGTCAATATATGCTGCAACTTGTGGGCCTAACCCCCTCCCCCTTGCAAGAGGATTAATTGCACCTGAGAGGCAAGTTCTCAAAGATGGGCCCATCAATGTTTACTAAGGCCTGTCTAAACTGTTTTTGAATATCATTAGTGGTATAACTTTTTTCCAATATATCATACAAGTGTGGATACAGTTGTTGTGGTATAAAGATGCCTTGTACCATGGTAGCTTATTCCCCTTCCTGCACGCACATTTATACTGGTAAAACTGCATCCACACTAAGGGTCCTACTGCTTTGGCTATACCATTATAGTTAAAGTGGTACAATTTGTGACTGTAGACGAGGCTTAAGATACCAAGGCATTGATGAAATATCTAAGACAGACAGACAGACAGATGCCTTGCATTATTCCCAGTGCTATTAATTTGCTTTCAGTGTCATCATCTCAGGAGAGGAGATGCACTGAACACAAAGAGTGCAAAGAAGCACTGCAGTGATCAATGCACATATAGTTAAAGGAGAAGCACTACCAGGTGGTTAGGACAGAGGCTGTGATCTGCACCTGACTTGAATGCTGAGTGGTTTGGATATTTATGCAAACTCTTACAGCTGCAAAACCAGGCTGTAAATCTCATGGAAATGAGCTCCCACACAGGATCTCCAGCTCCTAGTCCCCTCCAGAGACACAGTGGAGAGTATTTTGGGGTTCTAGCCTAAAATTAGAAGGTATGTGTATGCATGGACCCAAGAAGAGGAGAGGTGGGGGGAAAAGTTGATTTCAAAGGAAGTTACACCTAAACACCTTTAAATCTGGCCTCAATTCCTTCCTCTACCCTTGGGATTGAGACTTTTTGTTGCTTTATGACTTGGGTTGAGAATCCCTTTTGGACTTTCTAAGATGCAGCTTAAGTGTTTTTTTTAAAACTATGCTATCCATTAACTGAAGAGACAGATTTGGGGAGAGGGGTTTTTGTGTGTGTGCGCACATATCCTCTCTGGAATTATAGGTCTCATGGCCCTTCTTAGTTCTCTACAAACTTCCAACGTTTCTTGCTCTTGCAAAACAAAGATCCATGCTCCTGATTGTAAAGCCAGCTGATGCTTTTTCCAGCAGGGGACAAAGACTGAAGTGTTCTATACTTGTTCATCAGACTCTCTACCTCCCACTTTCACAAGCATTGGGGCCGCCTCTTGGTGATGAAAAGTCACGAACTGCAATGCAGGCAATTTTTAAAAAATAGAATGCCTCCCAAACATTTTACAGAGCTCAGTACTACAGGGGGAGCCCATTCTTCCAAAGCGACAGCCTATGGCGTGCTCTACAATTGTGCTTATGTGCCCATTTCTGTGGGCATGGCTTAACTGACCGTATTTGAAAATGGAACCCACAGTGCTAAATAATAGCCAGAGAAAAAACAGAGAGGCACCAGCAGGACAGGTCTCTAGATGAGATCTGAAAAGTGGTGACTGTGACGAGTAAATGACGGTAGTGCAATGGGCTTGGTCACAGCCTCTGCAGGTGTGCGAGTTACCTGGGATGCAGAGGCGTATCCATATGGAGACAGAAGGGGTGAGAATGGGGCGTTCCGCAGCCAAAAATCTAGATTGATTTCGCTGTGACTGGTCACTATGGCAGCCTTTGGTTAAACGGCGAGTTGGTGAGGCAGAGGGTAGCAGGAGGCTGTTCCAGACAGCAGAGGCTACAAAGGAAAAGACGTTCATGCCTGCTGTAGCTAGACTGTGACAAAGCTACAGGGCATTTTATCAGGATGAGAACAAACATGACAGGTCCCTCCTCCAAGTGACAGTGCATGACTAAGCCTAATATAGCACCCAGGCAGCTGACCCCGCAGAGGCCAACAGCAGAAAGGAGGGTGCTTTAGCTGAAATTAAATAGACAGTGGATTAGTAAAAGATTTTTATCCTTGACCGGCTTTCTCCATTGCAGGCAGCTTACACCCAAATATACTGGAAATGGAAACCAGCAGATCAATGGTGCAGCTTTGCTTTGGTGCAGCCTGAGGGGGGGAAATTGGGATCTATTTGTTTTACTGTAAACAAGGTAAAATTTTGTTTCCTTCAGAAGTGGCAAGTTCCTCTCTGGGAATGACATGCAATGCTAAACAGAGTTACAATGACTGAATTCTTTAGGCGGTCAGTGCCACTCCCCCAAACGGAATAAACAATAGTAATAAAAAAAACCCACCCAACTTCTTGTTTTATATGTGTTGAAGGAACAGGGCATCCAAATAAAGTCTTTCATTTGAAAACAAATGTCACAATAATGAACAAGCCAACGTGGCTCTGAATAATGGTGCAAAGTGGGTGCTCTCCCCTTTCCACGGCATTTGGAAAGGCTTGAATGAATCACAAAGACCTGCCTAGAAAACTTGCTTCACCCTTTCATTCAACTCCTTCCCCATCTCTGAGAAGTCGACCGCCTTCCACACAGAACACTCACGTCGGCCACTGCATGCCAGGGCCTGAGGTAAGAGAGGCTCTAGGCCAAAGTATTCTTTCAGTTACATTGGTTCAAATCCAGAATAAATCAACAGAGCCACCAGATTTACACTGGGGTGATGGAGACCGGGAATCTGGCCCTATATTTTTAAGTCCTTTCTGCTAAGTAACTATTATGGGGTTTGTGTAACTGCCAAAGCATGGATAGAGCCAGAGTCAGAAGCCAGGGAACAGGGTTGGAGTGGACTAGGACAGAGAAGGAACGAGGAAGGAGCAGAATGGAACAGGACAGGAAGCAGACTGGGGCAAGCCCTGTCATAGAAGCGAGCTGGGGAGCCGCCTAGTTGCACAGAGCCTTCCTGATGTTCTCTCCAGGCTTAAGTAGTGTGCCTGGGCCAATCGGGAACTGCAGGAGCACTGCCGGCCATGCTTTCCATGGGCGGTACAGCTTGTGGTACTCAGGCCACAAGGCTCACAGCCTGT
Source organism: Mesoclemmys tuberculata (assembly GCA_007922155.1). Taxonomy (NCBI): domain Eukaryota; kingdom Metazoa; phylum Chordata; order Testudines; family Chelidae; genus Mesoclemmys; species Mesoclemmys tuberculata. The sequence continues at coordinate 12,205,557 of ML675644.1, read as the reverse complement.
CAAATCGCTGCTGGGCCAAAGCCGTCAGGGGGCGGTGTGGATGTGGCAGACAGTCGGGGACCAAGAGACCCAGGTTCTAAACCTGTGGATCCTTACAGTTTGGTCCCAAACACTTGTGCAGGTTGATTTCATTTGCTCACAGATTGATTGTTCTGTTCGATTGCAGTAGTGCAAGCAATGAAGATCTAAGGTCAGATTCTCAGCTGTGCCCAGAGCGTGCTGGGTTCAGCTGAGCGGGGGAGGAGGTACTGAAGAAACCCTTTGTATCTCCCTGATCTTGAAGCCCGTTTTGTACTTAACTGGTCCCCAGTGTAGATCAGAGATGTCCGACTCTGTGCCCACTACTAACAGCCTCAAAGGTCACTTTAGGCACAGACACAGCCTGCAGCTGAAAGTAGTAATGGCATAGCTTCTGTCAAGGTAGTTTTGTGTGTCCAGAGGATTCTCCTCAGTCCAAAGCTTTAGAGCAATATTTGCCTCAGAGCTATGTCCATGGAAGGGGATTGCAGAGCCTGCATCTGTGCAGAGGCAAGGGGGTGTTGGGAAGGCCAGCGAGGAGGAGTTAGAGCTGCATCCTGTGCTGCTGGGTGCAGCACTGGGGCTCCATCAGTTCTGCGTCAGCGCATTTATTGCTCCATTGGCTTCCAGAAAAGCCCTTGCTGTAGTTATCTTGGACTGTCCGAAAGACGCCAGAATCATGAAGCGTTCAAACCATCCAGGAAAGAGAAATGCCTCTGCAGAGCAATGAAACTACAGTTTTGGGGGACAGGTTAAATCAGCAGGCATCTTAGAAGGGATTGAGCACCTTTCACAAAGGAAAGGAAGCTGAAGGCCAAATTTCTCTTGTTCAACAGGCAAAGTATGTGGGCTTTGATCCTGTACAAATGAACAATGCACACAACATGCTCCTGGACAAGAGTGCTGTGGGTTTAACTCCCTGCTAGGATCTGGGTTTTAGGTTTACCCCAGTGCTGATACTCAGTGCTCAGAAAGAAGAGGAGCATTCTCCAAAATAACTTTAAACCAAAACTGCTTCCTCAGACAGTGTGAAGGTTCTCATGATTCTGGGTGATGAGGTCCAACACTTTCCGCTCCTGAATGTGTGTAAAATAAGGTGATTTGCTAATTTCTTTCAAATCCCTTATTCCGTTCTTCATTTAAAAATAAGATAGTATATCAATACAGCTGGAGGAAAATGCCATCTTAAAAGGTCCATGGTGTTCTAAAGATAGTATATATGAATAATTTTGCAACCACCTCTGGGGTAGAACATGGCTGCTCATTAACAGCCCACAGCAACATTACATAATATTTTTCAGGTCAGGAATTGAGGCTGCTATTTTAAGATAGAGAAAGAGACCTGATCCAGAATCTCAAATCCAACTTCATACTAATCTCCAGATCTGACCCCACCACAATAATTTTCAGTAAGAGCTGGAGCTCACAACAGAAAAGGGCCTCTGTCCCCCTGAACTGGCTTAAATGCAGCATAAGACGGCAGAGATCTGCAGAAATCAGTCAATTTCATGGGTGTTCCAAATTTTCCAAGGAGAACTTGCCAAAAGATTTCCATGATTCAGTGAGACAGGAGACGATAGCCCACTGTGGGCTATGTAGTCCGGTTTGGCAGCTTTGCTCTTGGAGCAAAATTGAGTCACTAGGAATTGTAACTACAACTCCCATGAGTCACTGCAGCACCTCAAGTCCATGCAGTTCAATGTTGATCTGAGCCACAATGAAACACTTCAATGTTTCCAAATTGATTTTTTTTAAACTTTCCTAAAAGACTTTAAATTTCAACTTATTCAGAATGAAAATAGAATGTTGCCATATCCAAATTTCCCATTAAATGGAAATTCCTCTTTTTAAATCAGCTCTAGTTAACATGCTGGTTAAGTACGCTCAGGTGGCGTATACACTATACATGTATGTAGATGTGTGTGCATAACACTTTACAGATATCGATTCACAGGCATACATAGTTCTTCCTCACTTCTTTAATGCTGGCACTGTGAATATGAATCAGGTATTTGGAGAACAGGAAGGTTTAGCGAAGCAGAAGGAATCAATATGTGGCAACTATAATTCTCTGCTCAATAATTACACAGGATTTACATTGCTGAGTAGGCTCACTGTATTGATTTTTTACACAAATATTTACTGCATCAGAAATACAGGTGTAAGGCTAAATATTTGGCTCTGCCTTTTCTCTATATTGATTTTAAAATAATAGCCATCACTATTGTACATAAAACTTTACCATCTTAGCCCAGATACACACACACACCTCTTCCTTTTCCCATTTTGCTTTGCAATTCGTTATCTGACAGCTACTCCCTAGTCCAGCACAAATTTCACTCAAAAATTTAAACTTCTTAAACTCAAATTAAGAGAGTAACGAATCTTGTTGCAGTTCACCAATTATTAAGCTAGTTGATGGAATCAGAAGGACCTATTAGCTAGAGATGCTTGGAATTAGCTAAGTCTAATGAAAAATGTAAAGATTTTTTTCATTTCAGTTCAGTTCAGATTTGTTTGTTTGTTTTGCTTTAATGGGGTAAGTCCTACTCTTTTTTTTAAAAAAAGTCTCCTTTTTCACTGGGAAAAAAAGAAGGTATAAAAAAATGAAAGTTTGGGGAAGAATTGAGGGAAACACATTTATTTACATCTCTGAATAAGTTTAAGTAGTGACACAAAATGGGATTTCACCATAAATATCAAAAACAAAACATTCTGAAGATTTTGAAAAAACTTGAAACATTTCATTATAAAAGATATTTGAAAAAGTTTTTTTTTTTTGGCAAAATATATTTTTCAGAAAAAAATAATTCACTGATCATTAACACCTCATTTTTAAAGGATTTTTTTTGAAGGGGCAAGGGGACAAATTAACTTCAATCAGTTCTTATATTAGCATCTGAATGAAAGGATGCAGTTACATACAAAATGCCATGGGGAAGCAGAGATGTGAAGGTGTTACATATTTGCTAAATGATTGATGTGTGTTTGGTTCTTTGCAGTTCCCAAAAAGACCAACAGTCAAATACCACCTGGCCATGTCTCCTCAACTTTTTGGCAAACGTGGCTCAGTGCATAGTTTTTAGTGGAAACCGTGTTCATCTGAGAATTTTGACTCAGTTTTTCTTTATATTTTTGAGTGTTCAAAACTTGAACTCAATGCTCAAAGCAAAGGTTAGGAAGGAAAATAAAACTTCATGTTTCAGGGCTGAAAACCATCTCTTACTCATCCTAGACTTCCATGGTGGTCTATAGTGGGCAAGATACATTAAGCCACATTTTCAAGGGTATTTAGGTTCTGCACTTACCCTGCTTAGGCTCCTGTTGGGATTGTCAAAAGCACCTAAGTCTTACTGATCTGTGTGCGTTAGGTGCTTAACTCACTTAGGTGCATTTGTAAATTCCCCTAGATGCCCACTGATATCTTTAGGTGTCTAAATACCTTTGAAATGTTGGCCTATTGTGTCTTGCACCATCCTCTAAAGCATCTGGTGGTGACCTCTGTTGGAGGTGGGATAGAAGACTAGATGGACCAAGAGTCTGAGCTAATCCAACAATTCCTCTGTTTCTATGGCATGGGACAGACACAAAGAAAAAGGAAAAAAGTCCATATAAACTCCTGTCAACTGAGCCAGACAGTAACCCCTAAACAACCATGCCCCGCTGAGAGCAGTGGTCCATGTTCACATTAACAATGTGCACACAACGATTGGTAACAGGTGCACAGCAATGTTATTTTCTGTGGTGTCTCAGGAACCCAGAGGCTTTACATTTCAGAGTCTGATTTCCTGTCTGATGTGAAGAAACTTAGTTTCCGAGTGCATAGAAAACAGAGGGTACATCTTCACCGACGGCAGCAAATCTGCTGCCGTCAGATCGATCTATCTGGATAGACAGAGCAGTCAGTGAAGACCCACTCAATTGATCAGGAAGTCGACGCATTAAAACCACCCCCCTTAAGTGACGTAGCTCTGCGTTGACGGGAACGCATTTCCCATCGGCGCAGTGCAGTAAAGACGCCGCATAGAAGAGGAGTTATGAATTCAATGGGAGTTATGCAAGCTACTCTGTGAAGCTTGCGTAACTCCCGTTGCCTGACGCCAAATTTCCAGGTAAGCATAGACTGGGGCCAGAAACAAGCAGCAATCTAAATTTACAAGAGAGCCTTTTCTCCCCAATCCTTTGCAAGAACATTTACGCTACTAATGCAGCCCCAGCGTCATACCAAACACTCACATTTTCTGCAATTCCTTTATTATTTTTCATTGCTTATGCTCTCTCTCAGGCAAGGGTTTTTTAAAAGAATGAGACTAGATGTCATGTGGAGAGCCGAGCTCATCTCCTCTGAGCGTGGCTACAAGAATGCTGCCCACGCAGTGCCCTGAACAGCGTTCACACTCTATAAAACGTTCTGGGGCGCTTTGTGGTGATGCATGGCAGATTAGATCTTGACGTGCTGCAGGACAGGCTGCTTACTGTTGTCTGTTGGAATGACAAGCCAAGCGGAAAGGAGGTGGCATGGCTTCCAGGAGATGGAGTCTGAAAGGTACGCTGACTAGGGATTCTTTGGGCAGTGGTGGATCCCCTGTAGATATGCTGCCATTCCTTTGTCTTTCATGCGGATGCCTTCCCCACAACCAGAGGTTACAGTGTTTTCCTTCATGGGGCAAACTCCATGAGCAAGAATATTTGCAAACATTAAGGAATTAAATCCCACTCCGTCACTATGTGGAGGGTTAAATATTTATTATCCTTAGTTTGTCGATGGGGAAGGCTAAGGCAGAAAGAGGTTCTGAGTATGTCTACACTGCAATCAGACACCCATGGCTGACGTGTCAGCTGACTGGGGCGCAGGATAAGGGGTTGTTCAATTGCAGTGAAGATGTTCAGGGTCTTCTAGGACCCTAGTCCCGGGTTCTAGGACCCTGTGAGGTGGCAGGGTTGTAGAGCTTGAGCTGCAATTCAAGCCTGAAAGTCTATACCCCCATTAAACAGCCCCTTAGCTGTTTGAGCCTGAGACCAAGTCCGCTGGCACCGGCCAGCCACGGGGGTCTAACTGCAGTGTAGATGTACGCTAAGTGACTTGCATAAAACCACCCAGCAGGCCAAACTCTCTTCCATTGATCATGGGTGAAGTCAATGGAGCTGGATCTATTTACACTGGCAGAAATCAGGGCCCAGCAAGTCTATAGCAGAGTTGGGAATCAAACTCCCTTCTCCAGATGCCTAGTCCCAGTTTCCAGCACAAGACTCTCATTCCCTTGCGTGGACAAGCTCCCTGTCCCAGAACAAGTGAACCTGGCTCCGCAAGGCCTTGGTAGCTGTGCATGATAACACAGCATAGCATATGTCGCCCGTGCCAGATGGGTAATACTCCGAGACTGCAAAACGGAGAATATTCTCGTGTTGCAAACAAATATTTGCTGGTTTTTATCAGCCCCATGATCAGCAGCAAGCAAAGTGTCTAGTTCTCCTGCTCTCCAGGACCCAAACCCCATTTTTCTGTCACCCTTCCTTCCAAAGGGGCCCTCTTTTTGTAACTTTACACAGCAGCCCTCTTCAGTGAAGCCCCAGAGGTCCCCCCAATCCCTCTTAACTCACTGCACACCAATAGGACGTTGTCCTCTTTTCATGGTGACAGAAGCACACAACACACACAAAAAGCTTCTTCTACACTAAAGGCTGAGCGATCAGTGCCGAAGCGCAGATGTCAAGAGTCGACTAGGAGTTCACACAGCAGCGTGTAGGAGACGGCGTCAGGGATGGTGAAAATGATATTGATGTCAGTAATTTGTGACTTAGAGCAAGGAATCACAAATAAAAATTCTGTATTAGTCACAAAACTCACCTTGGGAAAGAGACCTGGTCCACCTTCAAATCCATTCTCTCTCAATAGCTTCCAGATCACATTTGCTCTGTTTACAAGTCGAATACAGATAACATTTTGCCAACTGCAAATTCCCCCTGCGAGCTGACAAACCTGACCTGCCTCGCTCCTACAACACCACCAGTCATAGAGACATTGCAAGTGGAACTTGCTGGATGTTTGGCTGAGGACAAAGCAGAGGGGAATCCAACTGGCCCTGCCAGAATGGTACTGGCTTCACAAAAGGATACATTAGACCATAAGGTAACCAGATCTGAGCCAGAAACACAGGAAACAACCCTTTGGAGTAAGAAGGGGCTATTCTCAGAGAATCATTTGGCAGTCCCTAACCGCACCATAACTCTTAGCACTGGGAATGGGGTGGGAATGTAGAATTTCCCCAGGGTTTAAGAGCTCCTATTTGGGCGCCCAACGGTAGGCAATACCAATTCCTGGAATCAAAGGAAAGGGGCAGAGAGCCTATAAACCATCCAGGACACATTTCTTTCCATAAACGAACAACTGAAATGCCTCTCCCACTGCCAGAGGCCTCCAAAGGAGCATGTCATGTGTATCAGCTCCAGAGGTGATGAAGGGTAAATTGGGTTGGGGGCAGGGATGCAGCTACAAATTGGATTCCTGGGCTGAAGATCAGAGGAGAGCAATTGAACAAAGGTGTGGTGGGAGAGGGTGTTTTGGGGGAAGTATTTCCAGGTGTATTTGCTGCAACAGGTGAGGCAGGTGTGATTTCATGTTCCCAGCACCTGGACTTTACAGCGTCCTGACCAACCAGAAGCCGTTCGGTTTCCATGCTAATTCTGCCCGCCATCCCCAAGCTTGGGTTTGTTTTCCCTTTACCTCTGAAACATCTACGCTCGATTTAAAAGCCACTTTTTTTGTGTGGAAAGACTGCAGATCTCCATTATTCAGCACTTATTCTACATGAACGAAGACTCCTCCTCGAAGAGCCTTCCTGCAGCGTGGCACATTTTAATAGCTCTTCAGCACGGAAATTAAATTTTATTGTCCAAGCTCTTACTTTTGACACTGAAAGAGTGTCATTCAAAGTGCAGGAGGAGAGAGATGGGAGCTTTGCTTGGCCTTGCTCTCCTAGAGCAAATTCTGCCTTGAGCGCTCTAGACAGAAATATACTGGAAGACTTAACACCCTCCTGCCCGTTTGCTGGCAACAGCAGAGAGCTCATGAGCGAGCCAGCCCGTACCAGCTAGCCCGGAATTTCATACCTTCCAACTGCTGCTCCAGCACATGTTGCATAAGCTTTATCAATCTTAAGTCACTGCCTCAGCAGGTCAGCGAAATCACCACCACCTTGGGGGGTAAAAGAGTGGGTTTTAATACAGCTTGTGCTGCTCAAGGAGTCTTCCACCTGAGAAACAAGGTATGCGCTACACAGAGGTGGTTTCGGGCAGTCTTTAAAGGAGCTGTGAACTAGGTGGTAGGAGCCTTGGCATTATAAAAGAGTGAGTTGTCAAGAAAAATAACGATCATCCAGTCATCAGAAAAAGGTACAAGGACCCAGTCCCCTTCCACTGAAGTTGGAGGAGAAAAGGAGGAGCTGCAGCTGAAATAGGCCCTAAATAAGGTGCACAGGATGAATGGTTCAGAAAAAAGTAATAATAAAAATAATGCGACATTAATTTCTTCCTCTCACCCTGTCGTCAAAAGTTCAGACTCCTCCTTTTATCAGTTCCAGTATTCTAGACCCCACTGGCAACAAATCACGGAACTACGATCTAATCAAACGAGGCAGGAGCTGGCCCCAAATCTCCATCCCAGACAACCCTCCATTTGGGGAGGCTCAGGTAGGACTATAGAAATTGGACTGCTGGGCTGATCCAGTCTGGCATCTGCCTGTGGCCAGGGCAAGCCCCAGGTGTTTCAGAAGATGGTCCAAGAACCCAGCAGAAGGTAGATCTCCTAGCCAGGTTTCGCCCTGGTGTCTAAATGATTGGAAGCATGATGTTTAATATTCCTTGAACATATTTTTACTACCATTAAATGGGATAGATCTGAATTTCACAGCTGGCCCTGACACAAATTCTATTAATAAACCAGATCAAAGCCCTGGATCCAGTCACCAGCTTGGGTGAAAGTTGGTATCTAAAACTTTGCAACTCGGGCCTTTCTCCACATCACACTAGAGCTCAAATGGATCTAATTAATTATAGGCGTATCCAGTTAAACATCAGTTTGTTAGAGTCCAACTGTATTAACCAGAGGTGAACACTGGATTGCAAGGGGACAAAAGAGATCCTGTTTCTGGGTAGAGAAGGACTAAGAATGAACAAGGAGAAAATGAATTAGTGTGGCAGAGAGAGATGGGCTTATGGACTGTGGCAAAGGGCACTTTAAAGGACCCTGGAAAGGGAAAGATAAAACCCTAGATGAAGGACTAAGAGGTAGCCAGCAGAATCCACTCTAGGAGGAGGAGAAGACGACACCACAGGGACAAAGGAGAGAGTAAAAAAGAAGGTAGAATGTAGTGCAGGAGGGATTTACTCAAGAAAGTAACTTCAGATTTAAGGGCACAATAAGAAAGAAAGGTCAGGAAGTTAAAGACAGAGAGAAAGCGGCAAAGAGGATTCAGAGGAGCCAGAATGGAGTTCTCTCTCACCCTACCCTTTGCTTTAACATGATGGCCTAATTTTTATTCTGGAGGGAGGGATAAGGAAGGACAATTGCTGGCCAGACCCATCCCTGCTTAGCTTGTGATATCTGATAAGATTACAGCCCAAGGAGATACAACCACCATTGACAACTGCAGGCCAATCAGAAAGAGCCAAAACCAGAAAAAAACCCGTAATTGAACCAGCAGCTACAATCTAGGAGCACCGTAAACTGGAGAGGGAGGAGGAGGGAGAGGGAGGAGAGACATTAAAAAGCCAGGGAGTTAAAAGCTAGGATCACTCCAACTGCTGCCACAGCAGCTTGCATTTGGCAGTATTGTAAAGCTCAGATACTAAGCTTAAGCTGCGATATTAAAGCTCACGCGGCTGAGGCGATATCGGCATTCAGGCAGACGTCAGCAGTTTTTTCAAGTGTGCTGCAGATTCAAGGGTTGAGAAGGCAGCAGCGTCTGTGCTGCGTAAAAACGTGACATGCCAGGACACTTACTTTGTTGCAAACGACAGTTCCTCGTGCTCCGAGCTTAAATGTTTGGCTTCTTTCAACCAAAAAGGAAACTTCCCTCTACTCAGTGTATCTGTCCCAACTGGGCCTGGGCCCCATGGCCAGCCTTTCCATTGTCCTTCCACACTCACATTATAGGACATGGGCAGGCCTCAAGCCTGTTTAGCTCATGTGTGAGAGAAAATAGGGGGGACACGCCATCGCTTGAGGCACTGAAATGTTTATATCCACACCTCAGGTAGTGAGACCACTGCGGACACAAAATCAGAGGCTGCTTCTGAAAGTCGTCTATTTTGTCCTAGAGTCAGCCTATAGTCTCATACTTTTATTGTTGTGTGACCCATTAGAAACGCCTTTTTTTGCTTTGCTGTACTGTGTACAGAGGAAGCAGGATGGGGAAAATATCAGTCTGCTGGAGAGTCTCGATGTGGGAGCTCTGCCAATTCCCATGGCCAGAAAGAGCGAAAAAATCACTGGCTTCTGTGACTTGGCTTTGAAGACCTGAATGAATCTTTTCTGAGGGGAGCCCCAGAAGCTAGAGTCTCCCTCAGTGGTTGATTCTGACCTCTCAGACAGAACACAGACTTAGCTGCTGGCAAAATGTAAATATCACTTTCAGCTTAATTTTCCAGGGTCGGCTCAGTTACCTGGAGAACATGCCACGGATCTTAGACCTTCATCAGGATTCAAGCCACTCATGAACCGGTCAACTGTTTTTCCTAAAATAACCCAACTCACTGAAAATAATTTTTGCACAAAAATAGTTCATGTTTGATATTTTTTTTTTTTTTTTTTGGGTTAAAACCCATATTTTTTTTTCAATACAAATGTTTTCTATTCAAAAATATTTTAAAAAAAAAAAAAAAACACACAACGTTTTTTTTTAAGCCATAGTGTTTGTGGGATTTTTCCACATAAAAAAAGCCCCAGGAAATTTTGAAGAAAAGGTTTTAAAAAAAGAACGCCCAATAAAAAATAAATTGGCATTTTCCACCCAGCTCTTCCATTCACCCAGTTTCCTCCTCTATAACAGCTGGAAAACCACATCGGAAGTGGTAAGGAGAGGCAGCCAGCGTCTCACGCTTAGGGCCAAATCACACCCAGTTGCTCTGCAGATGCAAGTGGAAGGAGGGATGCAGGGAAGGCGCTCAGCCCACCATCTTGTGCTTCTGCACAGCAGCCAAGCACACCTGCAGTGCCTGTGGTGCTCAGAGCTCTCTAATGCCCCCTGGAAATCAAGATGCCACAAAAGGAGCAGGTGGTAAAGTCATGGCACATCTCCCCTGCGCTCAGGCCTGCAGAGTTGACTGGAGGTGCGGGAGACAGCATCTTGCACCCCGACACGAAGCAGTGGCCATCACATTCCCTTCTGCACACTGGGACGCTTCCTAGGGTGGGGAGACCCTGCACTAACCTAATGCGGGCCAGTGCCTATAAGGCATGATCAACCCTTTAACTACTAGCAGTTTCAATTTTGCTCCATGGAGGGATCACATTACATATAAAGCATGTCAGTTTCACTTCTCCTTGGAGTGCCTTTTACCACTCTGACCCCAGGCCTTCTCGGCTGTTCTTAATAATCTAAAGACCCCCATGAAGTGAACTTGCCGCTAGGTGGACACTGACTTGGGCTCCAGTGGGACTGACGGATGTGAGTGGGATTCGATCGTTGCCATCGTTTTTATAGCCCCCCGGGTGCCTATTCGGCACTGTACAAACAGAGAGCCGTGCCAGACGCCGCATAGGTCCCAGTCCAAAAGGGCTTTACGTTAATTACATTAATCCACCATAGACAGAAGCGTGTGATTAAACAATCTGAACTGGCGGGGAGTTGGCTGTTATCCGGTGGTAATCCAGGGCGGCGTGTGTTTGAAATGTATTGTTTGTCTGATGCAGAATGGGAGAACCGTGGGGGAGGGACTACGCCTGCCTCTAGATTTTATACCACACCAAGCTTGAGCACAGCACTCAGTAAACAGTAAGTAAATAGCACTGGGCTGTTTTCGAAGTGCACCAGCTGGTGCAGGGCAGAACAAACAGTTCAATACAACAGAGAAACCGAGTGGCTAATGCTCAGCTACATTGATTCTCACTCAAAAGCACAGGGATGGATTTGCGATGTCCCCCTGGGGACATGGGCAAGAACCTTTGGGGACAAAGAGGTTCCCCCTTCCTCTGGCACACTGGGCAGGGATTGCCCCTGAAGATCCGGTGAGCATATCAATTTACTAAGAGCGAAGGGGGGAGACCGCTGGTCTCATTCAGCCATCCTTCTTCCTCAGCTATGTTTCTATGTAACAGTCATGAACACAGGGGCATGCACAAAGTGGGAGGTGCAGGTGCACGGACCATCGTCGAGGGCACAGAACTCCCCCAGCCCTGGGGCAGGGGTTGCGATCCCTCCTGCTGGGGCAGAGGGGAGGAAGGAAGAGCAAGTTCCTCCCAGAGCTGGGGGAGAGGGTGGAAAGATCGAACTCCAGTGTGGGAAGGCGCGAAAAGGGGGGCGGGTGGGCACAGAACGTGCCCCTGAAGGGCCTGGAACAGGGCAGTTGGGATAAAGAGGGTACACATTAAAGAGGAGCCTAATGGATAAACTTTGGACTAACTCTGAAGTTCCTTACAGATTCTGTGTTTTGAGTTAAACCCACTGTAGAGTTAAAGTAACCCAAATCTGCCATACTCAGGAGTAGATGGAATAAGGTTCAGTCTTCTGGTTTAGACCCATCATTAGTACAGATTCATGACAAACTCCCCTAGAAGTGGTGGATCAGTAGATTTAAAAATGGCTTTTTATGGGTTCCATCTATAATACTTCCACTGGACAAGCTCAGGGATAATAGACTAGTTATATCCATATCCCTATAGAGCAGTGAGTCTTCCTTCACAGAGAAGACAGTGTGGTGGAGTGAACCGATCCTGTGACTGGGAGCCTGTCCTGAGTTTTCATTCCAGCTCGGTCACTGATGTACTGCATGGTCTTAAGCAAGTCCTTTCATTCCTCTGGCTCAGTTTTCACATCTGCAATGCCTTCCGATTATGGGAGACAGCATGCCCATGAGTAAAGACATAAATGAGCCAGAGTTCATGTTTCCTACCCAGGGAGCTTATGAGGATTAACTCATTAGTATCTGGATAGTGCTGAGTGGATAACGCTATGCACAGGCGCTGTTGCCTTTTTCCATGTGAATATCATTTGCAAGGCACTATTTGCATGCTGCAGTAGAAAGTTACCCTAGAGGAACCTACAAGTTTGGGAGAACTTTAAAGCTCAGACCCATCTCTACTGCCACCAAAAGGCCGCCTAGCCTAAGTCAATCTGCTAAAAAAAAAAAAAAAAGACCGCATTTCTGCTCATTGTGTCATTCTTCGAACCTCCGTTCAGACTCAGGTGCATTTTTCCCAAGTTTCTGACGGGTTGTTTTTATTCAAGTTCTCACATTCCACTCAAACAAAGGAACATTCCTGGGACAAACTAAACATCATTTTCGTTGGGTCAGCAGAACATGGCAAGTGTCCCTTTTCTTTTCCTCCCTTAACCACAGCATCCCCAGGTGGCAGGATCACACAAAGGAGTAACTATTGGTAGTTGCACAGTCAGGAATGAGTTTTGTCTTGTAGCTGCGCAACAACAAGCAGTTACAAAGCTGGAGGCTCCCCAGTAAATGAAATGGCCAGTTGAGTCATCTATTTAAAAAAAAAAATCTATTTCCTTCCTCCTCCACCTTCATTCTAACCAAAAAATTGCCTCTCCAACAGTGGCAGCCAAGAAGTAAGATGATAAGCTCTGGAGGTCAATTGCAGCTTCACTGTGACTGGGATCTTCTTGCTTATTAGCTGTTACTCTATGCACCGTTGTCAGCATCTTCGTTCAGCGTCTGTGCGCTGGTGGCGGAAGACAAATAATAATGGGCTGGAGGCAATAATCAGGGATCTTTAGAAAACACAGATCTCGTGGGGAGCAAGAAGCCTAGACATTTCCCCCAGCATCAAAAGGTACTGTATATTCATGAAACAGGCTCTGTCTTTTCAGTACAAATAAGTTTGCTTGCATGGAGCTGAGCTTTTCAGAGATTCAGGGATTTCTAGCAAATGATTGGTTATAAACCAGAATCTCCTTAGATGTTTCCTTGTGTATTTAATTGGGTATACAGCTGAGTTGTTACGTCCATATCATGGAGACTGCTACAGCTCTGCATCGATCCGACTGCAGCCTTGGTTTCTAAGGCCAGAAATTCCTGACCCCGAGCTTTCTTTTGCCTCTTGCCTTCCACCAGTCTGTAAATACGCTGATCCCCACCCCTGGGCCAAATGTGAGAATCCTCTCTTATCCTGTGTCCTGGCCTTTGCTGAAATCCTTATTCCTCTCTTAAGCACATCCAGTCTCTACTCTTATGTGGACTTCCTGAACCTTTACCCTTTAGAGAACCCCCGCAACCAGTAGCTTCCTGGTGCTCTGTAGATTTCATTCAAAATTGCCCTCCTGAATCAGTGGGCTCCATTGACTTACTTTACTGTATCTTGCCTGTTGTTATACATCCTTACCTCCGCTTTCCCCCATTCGTTCCACTTCTGCTGGAATTTGCCACCCTACAGAGCTAACGAAGCCCAGGCTTGTTGGCCTCAGGGCATGGTGTCAGTCTGCTCCGTTTACTCAGGCTTGGGAATACAGCGAAGAAGTGGGATCTCAGCCAACATGCCGTTAGGTTTGGGTGGGTGCTGAATGTTGGGGATGCTCTCGGAGACCTCGTGACAGGAGAGTTTATAAACCGAAATATTAACTGCCACTGTGGCTTCCCCCGGTCCACAGCTCTCTACCGTTGAGGGTAACTTTCATTTCTACTGCCCCTTATGTGGAATTCCCTCCTCCCCTGTAAGTCACTTCACTGAATACTTTTGGTTCGATCTCACTTTACAACCTTCATGTCCCACTTGAGTCTATTACTGACGCTCTTCCCCATTCCTATTCCCCTCCCACATTCTGCCCTTCCTTTTCTCCTCTGCCTAGGGCTAGTTTGCAGGAAAGTTTTCTTCCATCTTTCAAGTTTAATTTCTCTTACCCTGCTTTCCCTCTCTTGTGTTCCATCACCCCAGCCATTCTACCAGTCTGCAAGGTGGTTCTGATACACTTTACAAACAGCTACATAAGCAAATAAACACTCCCTCTATTTGTTTTTAATGGGACAGTTGCATGAGCCAAAATATGTTGGTGCATAACAGCAAGGAATGAATTACCATCTTCAGTGCAATATACTTTTGATTATGTGGAGGTTTATGCATAGCTCAATTAGTCGAAACCCCCAATATCTGTTAATTAGTTGCAATTACATTAAGAGTTACAACTATTCTTTCACTAATGGCAGTAGCTTGAGTTCCTGAATGCTAGAATGACATCTGGTTGAAGATGCTATTCCAAGTGCATGCAGAGATACTAACGTTTACCTGGCTGTGTCTCACTGTTGTCTGTTTTGGTGGCTGTCTTAGTGATCATTTGTGTTCTGATCTAAGGACTATATACTGACCTCAACCCACTTCGCCACTTCAGCTGATGTCATCGGAACTGCTGTCCGTAGACAGAAAGAGGGTCGTATTCAGCATTCGGAGATGTTATGATCAATGTACAATTTGTAGGCAGTTACTCAAACAACACAATTCACAATCTAATCTATAACACTAGGTACCAGGAGAATCTACTGATAATACAGGTCCCACGGCGTGCTGCAAATTGGATTTATCCACTTATTTGGCAAAAGTAAAATGAGGTCAAGTGAGGCAAAGAAAGGTTTGCGGAACTGTCCACGATTAAAAAACAAGTCAGTAGACTGTCAAAATAGAACCCAGGAATCCTGGATCCCAATTCCTACCGCTAGCCGCAAGGCACAACCCTCACTGACAAGCATCAAAACTCACACCCACTTATCAAATGGAGAAGATCTCACTTGTAATCTTGTACCTCTGCCAAAAGGAAAAGAAGCCACGGTGATTGTAGTCTCCTCTGCCAAGGCTAAGCAGAACTTCTGCAAGTTAAGCTAGTTCAGTTACCCTTAGCTGAGCCTCACTGGCTACATCCATATTCACAGGCAACTGCTCTAGAGAACAATATGCTAGCCTACTACCATGAATACCGACGCATTTTGCTTTTTTACAGGGGACATAAATGAAGATCAGATATTCCCAGAAAGCAGCAAGCCGGAAAACATCCTTATATTTACAGTGGGGGGGGGGGCAGGGGGCAGAGGGAATTTGTCTGTAAAAAAAATTGCATGAAGGAAAGAAAAAGAAATCACGCTACATTTTCACATGATAAAAGATGCTGCCTTGCTACGATACAAACAGTCACAGCCCAGGCCACAAAGAGTGATTCGATAACTTTGGCCTTGGTCACTAAAGAGTTGATTAGCACTCACATATTCTCCCTAGTTTCTGCCTGATGGGAGGTAATTCACTTCCCAGCCGTCCCTTCCCATTTCTATCCCCACAGTGCAGCAGCCTGTCATTATAGTTCCAAAGACAAAAAGCTCTCAAGCTTTCTCCGGCTAGTATATTATTCTTTTGATGATCAGTCTGATTGAATTAAGAGGTCCATATGCTATTAGCTGATTGTTAAGAAACAGGTGGTCTCTGATTGAGGTGTAATTGGTGTGTGCAGCAATTACAAATAACATTTGCCACAGCAAAACCGTCTTTTTATTTTATTTCCTTTACATTCTACTAAGAATTTAAATTCCCTGTGCACAAACAGTGGAGTCAGAAACATAAAAACAAACTCTGAGGGCTAAATGAAGTAAGTGGAAAAGAAAGCCACACGTGAGTGCATACACCCCCGCCCATCCACACTCTCCCTCTTGCTTTCCTAGCTGGAAAATATTCTTGTTGAATTTCCCTTTCTGCTGCCATCCAAACTGCATTAGGGTCAGACCCTGCCCGTCCCAGAGTAAGATTCAGCCTGTGTAGGCTTTAAGTAACATGAAATACTCTGAATAAAATTTTATAACAAGTGAGAAATCTGACCCTGCTGCAAACCACCCACCCAGGCTATTTAAAATCCTGAAATCTTGGCCGATTAACAAAGGGTCAAATCTTGATGTCTTCATTCAGACAAAACCTGCACTCCAGTTAGTGGGAGGGGGGAGAAGATATCTAAATTTGGCCTAAGGAAAACTGAGGTAAGTAATTTGCACTGCATTTGGAGGAACTGTGGTGTCTTTGCAACAAGAAATTGGCAATGGATGTAACGCTCTGCAGCACCATTAAAATAACAAGCAAAGCGCTAGAACATCGGTGGGGAGTTGCTGAGGAAGCAAAGCCAATACGACTTGCTCAAGGCCACTCAGAAAGCCAGTAGAACAAAAGTCCCAACCTAGCGTGTAGACCAGCAACCCAACATCTCAGTAGACAACCTTAGTCTGTGTCGAGCTGCCATTTTAATGACCCCCTCTCATCCCCATATCTGTAAACACACCAAAGTACAGAAAATCGCAGGAAGCCAAGACCGAACGATAGAATTCATTCTCCATTTAATAAAAGGGTGGTTGGTTTTCTGTCTTTCCTGCATTGTTTTTGAGTCTGAGCCATCAAACACTTCCCCAGATTTGTCATTCATGATAAGCTGACTTTTGTTTGTTTTAAAAGGAACATGCAGCACATTCTTTCTGTGACAAGAGTTCTTATTTGGAAGATTAGGCAGCTCTGAAAGACACTAAATCACTAGTCAGCCAGTACTGAAATACCTTGAGATCAGGACACAGCCTGGTCTCTTGCTAACAATGAGCCAGACTCACAGGAGAGTCTATGCAGGCTTTTGATGGCATGGACCCCAGCACTGGAAAGTCTGTCAGAAGGGGAAGCTGTAGAGTTCTGCAGAAAGCAGACACACACTCCCTCCACCAAGGGCTCATGTACTGCACCCATTATCAACCTCTACTTGTTGGTTAATAACACAAGAAAGGGGCTTTTCATAGAAACGGATCCATCTTATCCATTTACATGGCATCCCGCTACCAATGACAGCTGTCCATGCTCCCTAATGATAAAACCATGCTGTCCTAGCGATCCTGGCCATCCCCCTGTCCCACCTGAAACAGCCAAACATTTGCGTTCATGGCGTCCTGCTGATGTATCTACAGGCAGCCATGTAATAATTTGGTTCCTTGGCCTTCTCAAAGGAAGGCCAGATGTTGCAATGGGCCCTTTAACACCTTTGTCTCATGTCCTGTCCATTAACCAGGTGGACATATTGAACCAGTCACAATGATTAGCCAGCCCATTGGATGTCTGATACCAGTTACCCTTCACCTTGGGGAAATCTCCATCATTTGATCTGTCATCACTCCTTAATTCCCCCCTCTAAGGTTTGTGCTGATTCTCTTTCCTGTCCCCATGCATAGGATACCCAACAGCTCTGCCATGATGGAACCACTGAGTGACCAACCCTGAAAAGCCAACCTCCAGGAAGGTTGTCAAAGATAAAAATTTAGCTTAATGGCTACTGAGTTACTTAACTGCCTCCTACCTTCAGATGTCAAGGAAACACCGCCTGACATTTATATTAATCCCACTGTATGATTCAGGGATTTGCAAAAAAACAGCTTGGCGAAGGTTAGGCACATTTCACGTGCCTGGCCTATGAAGGAAGTGTGTCTCCAGTGGGGCACAGATCAGGAATTGTAAGAAGCCCTGGGCCATCACTCCCTGGGCAAGTGATGAAAATTGGTTTAACATGCCACCCAGCTCCAAGAGAAAGTGGACTTAGTTCTCATAAGGATACCATAAAATGAAGCTTAGAGGGCATCACATACAAGCCTCTCAGGCCGCAGTGTGGGACAGTAAATCATCCTGACATACCAATAAGTGTGCATATGTTACATATGGAAACATGCTTGCACTGCAGGAAGCATAAAATAAACCAGAGTTCAAGCACTAAGTGAGTTTCAAGTTTGCTTCGTTGAAACACCTTGCCCTGTAGAGAATTTAAAGAAATAAACGGGGACAGAAGCAAAAGATGTTTGGGATGAGGCAACGCACGTTGTCGTGCAGCTCGAACGTGGTCACTCCCAATGAGGTACAGTCAAGAAATGGGGCAGAGCAGGCATGAAGGAACACCCGTGTCTGTGAATTAGTACACATCCTGCTAAGCATTGGGACACCAGCCCTGGCCCTGCATGTGTGTGTCAGGATATATAACTGAGAGTGGTAACTATTTTGCAATTGTTAAGGCAGAGATTTTCTTTTAAGACAACTGCCCCTGACACTCCCTTCACTGCTCATTTCTCATTGCAAGGTTACAAGGACAGAGAGGAGAAGTTCTTGAAACCCCTCTTCTGCTCATTTGGCTGAGGACTAGTGGGATAATCTTTCTTGACAAGTATTAAGATAGCGCCTACACCAAATTCTAGTTGTTGCTATTGCTTGGAGGACTGACATCAGAGGACTGCGTCAGGGGAGGGAGGAGCTCCTGTCTAGGGCACCGGTTCACATGGAGGACCCTACTCAGTGTGGACAAAGGGATACCACCACAGGTGAGGCCCATGGTGCAAAACGTGGCTTTAAGCTTCCTTTGTATTTGCCCAGGTCCTAGTCAGGGGAAACCAATTCAGCCCTTGGCATAAATTACTGCCCCAACACGTACTCCTCTCGCCTACTACCTTCATCTAGGGCTCTGAGAAGGCCATGGAGGGCTTTGCATTCTTTCACTGTTTTTGTGAAGTTAATTTAAGGGTCTCAGGGCTGAATTATACGACACAGCAAGTTTACATCTAGAGTCAAGCCTCCAGGGTACAATTATGGAAGACGTTCCACTGCTATTGCCTATGTTGTATTTGATTGATGAATAATAGTAAGCTGTGTAGTCTTTCAAGGTCAGAAGGGACCATCATGTACACCTCCTCGGACCTCGTGCACATAGCAGGCCACACAATCTCACCCACCCACTTCTGTAACAGACCCCGCGCCTCAGCCTGAGTCACTGAAGTCCTCAAATCATGATTTAAAGATCTCAAGTTACTAAGAATCCACCACTTATACTCGTTTAAACCTGCAAGTGACCCCTACCCCATAATGCAGCAGCAGGAGAAAAACCTTGTAGTTCAGTCGGTCCCAGCCTACTAGAGAGACAAGGAGGGGTGCGACAATATCTTTTATAGGCCCAACTTCTGTCGGTGAGAAAGTCAAGCTTTGAGCCACACACAGCTGTTCCTGAGATCTGGGAAAGGACCTCCTAGCGTCACAGTATACTGCAAGGTGGAACAGATGGCGTAGTCGTAAGAGGGGCCAGGTGCTAGCTACTATTTAAATAGTCTCCAGAACCTTAGCAAAGAGTTCTGGGGGAGCGTGCATTGTCCTGTGCGTGCCTGCCCATTAATTGTGGAGCAGCTCTCTCTCTAGGGGGATGGCGCAGCTCATGAGATTCTCCCCCGACAGCCGTTTTAAATACAGCATAAAAATCAAACACAAATACACTCAGAGTGAGACTGTACTACGGCCCTGGATAAAACCGAAAGCAACCACACAATGGTTAAGAACTTGAAAGCAACATGCAAAAAAAACTCACTGAACCCACTCCCAACCACACACAAACTGAATGTGGCTGTCTGAATGCACACTTCGTTTATTCAACTCATGGACAGAAAGCTATTAGCAGAGGGCTAAGGGAACTGGAGCAATTGATGTAAAATAATGGAGTCCACAGCAGTGATGACTTTGAACATTTTTTTTAATTGAATAAGTACATACATTTAACAGCCTTCATTCTCACTTGTGCCTGCCTGCCATGTGTTGGGTTATTTCCATTAATAGGTTATGGTTGGCCCTCTAAAACAGGCTATGCTCTTGTTTAGGTTTCCATTTGATTTCCCACACTATTACCACCTGCCTCATGCTGTAAAAGGGCTCACGTGTAACCAACCCACCCCCACTGAAGTACAGCAAGTGAGATCAACATGGATTCCTCCAATGTGTGATAATTTATTATAAAACACTGCAGGTGATCAGTGGGCTACGACAGTGCAGCGATAGCCTTATGGAGCCATGCAATTTAATTTCAGTCAGGGTGTGCGGAGTGGGGGGAGGGAAGGGAAATGAATCTGATTAAAAGGGGTCTTTAAAAAAAGAATATAGATGTCATTGCATTCAAGCTGGAGATCGCTCTCCTTTTCGTTTGGCGTTAGTACATTGTCCCTTCTCAGCATGTGCCCCCTGGGGAGCAAGTAGTAGAAAGGTTCTCTCCAATCAGCGGCCAGAAAAGGAGTTTACTGCACTGCTAGAAAATGATTACAGATCACTGTCAAATCGTTGAGGCTAAAAACATCACATATCTTTAAAACTGAGCATGCTTGTAGGGGATTTCAACACCTGTGCCCAGAACATGTGCGAAAGAGTGAGAGTTAGAACAAACAAGCTTATGTTTATGGCTCACAACATGCATGAAGCTTTCCAGCTATTCAAAAGGAACGGCCCCTGCAGCACATTAGTCGCGGGTAAATGTCTCATTTGGAGAGGTTGACGTTTACCCACTTCTCATTTTAAAGGATAAAGTATTTAGTCATTCCTGCTCTCCTGTGATAATTAAGTCCTGACTGTACGAACATCAGAACGCCCATGTGCATTACCTATTAGCTGCTTATGCTCACCCAAAAGTGTATTTTAAAAGAATTTCAGGTTTTCACGCCTGATAATATCCTAGCCTACCCCAATTCAAAATACGAACATGCCTAGTGTCTACCATGCCAAGGGCCTGGAATACTAGAAAGGTGAGTTTACTCACTTCTTTTTACACCACCACCACCGGACTCCTAGGCTGAGGAGCATCTGAGAGAATGACAGAGGGTCCAGGAAGGGAACAGGGTGCATTTAGACAAGCTAGCTAGAATCACTGTCAATAGCATGACAAAAGGGGATCTTTTAGAGAGTCTTAAATATGGACCTGGCACAGCCCAGGGAAGTGGGGCCAAGCATAAAAAGGCCACAAGAGAGAAGGTACTGATGTGATTGTGTGGGATACCAACAAGTGGATTGGCAGGACCGAGGGGGCTGGGCGCAATTAGCAGATTCAGCAAGGGAGAGGCAGAATCCTGCAGAGCTTTCCAGGTGGCAGGGAGCTTAAATTCACTGTGAGCAATGGGTGCCAGCAGAGGGATTCAAAGAGGAAAGTGATACAATCAAACATCATTCTAAATGCAAACCGGTTTTATTTTAGTGTCGATCCTAAACATACATTTCAGAAAAAGGAGGGAAAATTCAGAAAGATGGACCAGACACGGTGAGACATGAAATTCTCTTTAAAACTAAAATCAGGAGCACCAACAGACGACTTGGGTTCTCATAGGAATCTCAGTGAATTTGCTTGCCAGGTGGCAGAGGGAGAAGGGGGAGAGTCACGCACACAGACACCCTGCAGAAAGTATGAAAAACAGATGATGCAAAATTTGGCAGCATTTCCTGCGCGTGTTCAGGACCTCACCCATCTACAATTTTAAGAAGACACCATGCTTTGGAAAATGTGCTACGTAAGGAAACATGGGAACTGATTTCCAGTGGAGCCCCTGGGCACATTTTCAAGTCTTCAGCTCCTATTTAGACACCTACGTAAGGACCAGATTTTTCAAAAGTACTCTGTGCACCCAATAGCAAACACTGCAAAATTAATGGCTAGATTTTTAAAGGAGCTCAACTGACATGAGCTCATTTGATAAATCTGGCTGTTATTTGAGTGCTCAGATGTCTGGAAAATCTGACCCAAGAGGACCAAATGACAGACTGTTTCACATCCTTTCAAATCTGATCTCAGGTCTGTATTGGAGCTGGTCAGAAAGTGACTGTCCCTCCCTACAGGAAATTGAAAGTTTTCATACACAAATTGTAGGTTAAAATTTCTGTTTTTAGGTGTCCAGCTTTCCAACAACAAAATTTAAAAGCGTGTTTGAGGCAAGCAGACACTGTTACAAAAATAATTTTAAATTCAAAATCTAGTTTTCCATCAAAAAGGTGACGGAAATTTTTTGGTCAGTCCTAACATACAAGATGTGGAGTATTGAGATCCACAGTCATTGTTTAGCTTGCAAAAGTGACCTCTAAAGATGTTGACACAGATTTGTGTGTTGTTATACCAACCAACAGTAGTCAGAACACAAAAGCCTCTTGATGCCCTTATGTATTGAGCATCCTGGGTCTGGCTATTAACCCATTGCTAGAGTTACTAGATCTTCAGGTTGAATACCTGTCAATAAAATGCTTTTGCTTTTCCAAGACACAATGGCTGCTATCATTTTGACTGACACTAACTAATTTGAGTGGGTTTTAAATTGACATTTATCATCAAAGACTTCAGGATTCAAGCTACTGTATATTTGACTTCCCTGTGTTCCAGCTCAACAGACTTGAGGTGGTACTTTAAGCAAACAAGAGTACCAGCATTTCTTTGGAATTAAAAATTTTTTTTCACACATTCACGTGGAAAAGAGCAAGATAGTATGACTGCAGGAATGGAGGTGATAATGAAAATAAAGGGCCCCCATTCCCTCTAGCCTCATCTAGTGCTGGCTCCCATTTTCTCCCTCCCCTTATTCTCTACTTTCCCTGCAACACTGCATGCATTGCCTGTTTCCTGTGCTACTCCTCCTGGCTCGGAGTTGCGCTGCATCATTCCAGAACTTCCGCAATGCAATTCTTCCGTCTTGCAGCTGGGATCCATTCTTGTGAACCCGTGGGAGATTTAAAATGACGGGAATCCTGAATTCAGAGGATGTGTTTCAATAAAGAAACCAAAGATGGGGATGAAGGACAAATTTTGGGGCCCTCTCAAATGTAACACACTAAGGGCCTAATTCAGGGCCCAGTAGAATGAATGGAAAGCCAGTGCAATCTGATGTAGTCCCTTTTAAATTTTCTATATCAGAATAATTTAGATTTCCTGAATGCATGTGGCATAATTAAGGATGAAAGCTGCTAAGTCATATACTGACTATACAAAGGTCATTCACTCAGCTCCAAAAGGCAACAATTACTTGGGTGGAAGGGGGAAGCCATTAATGGCAACTTTATTCAACAGTTTAGGACAGGAAGGGAAGGAAAACACCTTAATCCACTGAGCATGTAGAAGGAATTTAGGGAGACTGTCTTACTATACATGTTTAAGATGGCATTTTGCCAGGATATACAAATTAAAGATCCAGCAGTTTAGATGTTAATGACCACAAAACAGTCCTCCAAAAGTCAGCAGGTTTATCATTTTACAAACAGGGATTTACATAAATATGTTTCCCCCCAACTGTGCTATGTCCCATAGGGCATCTGTTCCTTCTATTAACAAAATCTCCATTGGGTTTAGTAGTGAAGATCAGACCCATGGGCAGATGAACAGTAGAGAAACAGAAATCCTCATAATAAAAGTTGTTAGCAGGAGTAGTAGTTAGTAAATTTATAAACATTGAGATATTCTACATTTTTTCTAAACCGTAAATTACTTCCATAAAATAAATGTATATCATGAAAGACGCCTCACTCTCACTAAAGTTGCAGGAATAATGAGTTATGCAGGTTCACCGGGGACGGGGAAACCATTCCCAATCCAAAATTTTCTCTTTACGACAACTATGGATAAACATATGGGTGAAGTTGGTGAACTGCTTGGGACATGCTCCTGGCTTGGAATCTTGAGATGGAATCAGATTGCTTTTTTTTTTTAAATCCAACATTGTGCTATTTCCTCTCTTTAAAACCAAAGCAAACCAACAGGCACTGACTTAATGCTCTTCGCAACTTCAATGATTGCTTTTTTAAAAAAAACAAACAAAAAAAACTTAAACACTTTGGCTCTTTTTTGCTGTTATCATGAACTGAGTTAAAATGAACTCTTTGTTGATGAAATGGAAGATTGTGTTTTCTATCCTTAGTAGGAATAATTATTGAAAGAGCACAGCCTGGTCTATGTTAAGGCAACGCTGTCTTTTTTTTTTTTAAACTTATGTTTTGCGGGGGGAGATGGGGGAGCGCTCTGATTTGCTATTCCTTCAGTTACCATAAAGCTCCTCATTTTCCTAGGGCTGGTTACTACAGCAACAGTGAGTCTGAGATAAATAGCAACATATTGCATGCATCATAGGCCCAAAGCACTGCTACAGTCTCTCAGCATTTGAAATACAACATGGCAGGAGCCTACAGCAAGGAGAGATCCGTGTGTTAAGAGTTCGCCCCTCACTCATTGCCAATATGAAATCCAAGGCCCCACCTCTGAGTCAGGAAGGTGCCCAAGCATGCACTCAGCTTTAACCACACGAGTAGAGCCCCATGTGTCAACGGGAACACGCACACGCTCATAATCAACATCTGAGTCATTCCCCCACCACCACCACGGGCCAGATTTTCCAAAAAAGTGTGTGTGGGGGGGAAGTGAAAGTTGCGCATGCATGAAATTGCACTCTGAATCCTGTAATTGGACCCGCGGGGGTAAGCTCCCATGATATCCCACTGAAGTCCATGGCGATAGGTCCTTGTGCCTGTGCCTACCTGAATCCAACTGCTGGAAGAGGGCCCTAACTAACACACAGTTTTCACAATCGTACATGCAGCTGTGGTAAGGTTATAGCTAATGAAACATGTTACACGTCATGTGCACATAATGACATGTCTAAATGTTGTGGGACTCTAATACACTAACTTCACATAGTGTTTGTATTTTAGATCCAATGGGACTATTCACACAGTGTACAGTTAAGCATATGCTTAAGTCTTTGAAGGTTTTGAACCTAGCCAAAATGATCTAAATTCATCATGATCTCCATCGCCTTCGGTGAAATTACACCAACAATGGATGGCCCATCAACTGCAGTTTAAGTACCATTATGTAATCAACAAATTAGGAGCATAACTGTGTGGGCTTTAGGGCTAGAAATGTGTGATCTTCCTTTAATTCTATCAGGTTTTACAATTCTTTGCAAATCCATGCTTGCGCGCGCTCTCCCCCCCCCATCCCCACCTTATATTATGGTAGAATTTCCCACCACAAGCGTTTCCCAAATTTCAGTTTCTCACTCAGATACGTGGCATTAGACAACCTGTAACAGTTACTTTCCAGAAAGTCTCACCCTTGTGTAAAATGAAGGGGGGAAAAAAAAGTCACAGCACACGAGAGCCATTCCACCCAGCTCACTGTCTTAGTGCTTTTGAAGGAATTCTTATCCTTAGCGGTTACGTCAGAGGTGAGCAAATACCAACTGACACCTAGGAGTCTGATAAATGCCCTGCCTAGCTCTGTCCTAGTCCAGATCCAATATGCACATAACTGAAGTGAGCCATATGCCAAAAGTTATGGATTGGCCAAGATATGATCATTTCTTTGCAGCTCTCTAATGCGACAAGACAATGGTCTTGACTATTACTATCATTAGTTTCTCTCCTAAAGGAGTAATCTCTGCTCGCTTTACTCCCGATTTAAAATTACAGAAGTTACCCCAGAAATCTGTTATCCTGTGTATGCAGCACCACCCCTACAAAGTAAACACTTACTACAGGAGAGGAAGCTAGGTCTAAAATATTGTCCAGTGACAATATACGCTCAGTTATTTCCTATGTATAACACAGTGGAGAATGAACCAGTCATGACACTTAAGTAGCTTTGCTGAGAGCCGATACGCTCCTTTTTGCCAAGGTCACTGAAAATTCCATCATTTGACATCACTGAAAGTCAAATAAATTCAGAGCGGAGCAAATAATTCATAATCAATATTTTATCTGAAGAATTTAACCTTCCTTCCCGCTAGTGACACATACAAAGCCAGAGCCAGATTTCCTCAAGTTTATTTATTCAGAGAATGATTTTCACTTTATTTTACTCTATAAATTGATCAGTCTGAGGCAAGCACCCGATTTCTTTGGGGGGGGGTGGCTCAGATATTACTCGCTGATATGGCTGATCCCTGATTGGATGAGCACAGACACTTCTGGCACAAGTAACTCATTCCTAACAGTTCAAAATTTGGTTTCAAGGACATTCATGCTAGTTTAAAAAAAACAAAAAAACAAAAAAAAAACAAAAAAAACACGGAACACTTTGTAAAAAAAAGTTAATCAAAATGGTTGGGAAGCAAATGTATGAGGAAATTCAAACAAACAATCGAGTGGATTTGCTTTGGCAGTATTTTCCCAGCATTAGTTAAACCATCAACTATTTAAAGGTTATTTTAATGCAACAAGCCTAATGCCTAGAACAAAAAATGTCCGATGGCACTTCCTCCCTATACAACTACCCACACATCCCTCCTCAATGCTGATCTCAGGCCCCTGGCATGTCTAGTGACATATCTTGCCAAAAAGCATCTACCCCACCAATTTCAGCAAATTGCTAATTTTTCAAGATTTGTTTATGATCAATAACCCTGAAATCACTTAAGATTTAATTTAAGCTCATGGTTTAGGGCATTGGCAGAGCTGCTTCAATGAATATGCTTTTGTATTTACCATGAGGCCATTTGTTATCCTGTATTTTACACACAATGTGATGCCTTTCCAGTCCTATTTGTACAGTGGAAACCTCACTCAAAACTTAAAGTAAATTGCTCAGGAGCATAAAATTCCACTGTGCAGAGCTAAATGCTGAACTAATGATTTTATGACCACTTAAGGAATGAATGAGCTGTGCCGTGCATGTGCTAAAACCTTCTTAAGTAGATGCAAGAGGAATAAGTCTATGAGAGGCTCCGCACTACACAACAGCACACTACTATGAAACAGCAGAGAGATTGGCTGGCTAAGTCTGATATTCAGAAATGGCAACAGAAGCTGAGCACGGTTACACGAGTGGCCATTTCAGCCAAGCGTATTTTGTTGTGTTTGGTAACTTGACCAGAAATGTCAGGAGTGGCTTGTTGATGGGATTGTCTTTCAGCTTGCAGTCAGTTAAAGTAGGTCAGGGGGTGAAGTGGCTGTAGCCATTAAATGCCAGACTGAAGGACACAAAAGGAATACAGACAGGCAGGCAAATGAGATAAGCATGTGCCCCTGTGCTTCACTGAATAGGGACGAATGGAATTGGTGGCTAGCTACGAATGGAAATGGAGTCGATATAGACAAATGACGGACACGTAGTTTAGAGACTTTCATAGGGAAACTTCGCTCACAAAGTTCTCTGAAGCACTGTCACAAGGGCTTCCTCACGGAAACCCATGAGCTCTTTACCCTAAGGCAAGGATATTTCAGTAGATCATGGAAGCCTAGCGTTATCCCTTAACCCCATCATATAGCACCATGGAACGAAACCCACGCTGCCAGAGATGGTGTGAATGATTCTGCAGCATCACCACCATAACTGCAAGTGAGGCATCTAGCTCCCCGTATATCACAACACATTTACAAGCTATCACTGTTCTCCTATGGGTAACTTTTTCCGGGGTCTTTCCACAAGAGGCTGATTAGGAGCACCTGTTCTCCAAAGCCACTTGCTTGGTGTGCATGGGGTAAGGTGTTCAGAATGCTTTTGTAAGGAATTATTTAAAGACAAAAACCTTACAAGGAGCAATGCCCCACCCCCAATCCAGTGCCTCCACATAGGAGCCATTAGATATGTCAACCAACTCTAGAAGAGGGAGGCAGCTAAGGTACACTGCATAAGAAGGTGGTTAATTACGGTCTTACAAGGTAAAGCTCAACCACAAGTGATCAATATAATTAGAGTTTAAGGGGCATAGGAAATTGCCTTGAAAAAAAGATACTAAGGGAACATCTTCCTCATCATCCACTGCCAGCCCAAAGGCTGACGACATCAATGGCTTACTCCACTGCTCACCACTACAAGTGAAGACCTTTGCATTTCTCTGCCACGGTATTTTAAAGTGGAAGCAAGCTGGGAAGAGCACAATGGTTATCAGTGGCAGGGAGAAGTTTCTTGTAGAATTTAGTTCGTGGGAGATCAAAGCCAAGATCCCTTCAGACACAGAAGCACAGAGAAAAAAACCCAGCAAATTCATCCTCTCTATTGATGTCGGATAAACCAGACCACAGAATGAGCTGCAATAGCAGGAACACCCCAACTACATTCAACAAACTTCAAAGTCTTACCTATATACAGGGAGGAATCTTTCCGTCTCACATGGTCATCGATGTAGGAAACTCCTAGCGGTTGCACAGGGGTAGCACCAATGCCTAGGAGCACTTGCGCTCCAATGAGAAGCAAGTACATCATGTTGGTGGCAGTCCTATTCCTGCAGATAAGATCTGGGTCTGGTCCCTCGTTGCTGGTGGACCCGTTGGCAGCACAGACATCCCTTCCTTCGGCCCCCCAGCGTATTTCCCCAGATTCATATTCGTACTGGTGGGTCAGAAATTCAGGCAGTGCAGAAAGGAGGGCACCCAGTGCCATGACTATCCCTCCGCATCCTATCAAACGTGGCCTGTGCCCCCGGGCACCGAAGTAGCTCACAAAGAGAATGAGGGCCAGGTTCCCAATCTCGAAGCTGCTGGCTATCACCCCCACATCAGCACTCTGCAGGTTGAATCGCCGCTCCAAGGTGGTTAAAACGCTCACCTACAAAGAAAAAGAAATCCAGAGGCAATTACTTGAAGAGCATGTAACCTGTATCCAGTTTATTCCATTTGCAGATCCTACCATCTTGACACACAGCAAGTAGTACCTTAGGGCCTGACCCAGCGCCCAGGGAAGTCTATAGGAGTCTTTCCATTGAGTTCAGTGGACTTCGGATCGGGCCATTACACTGCAAGCAGTCCCTTGGAATGAGTGTTTGTGAAACAAGGTGCTTTGGTACTTGATTAAGGGCAATAGCATGAGCAGTGCTAGGCAAGGCAACCACAATCCCTTCTAGGCCTTGTTGTAAGACCCAGAGTAACATTTTAAAATAGGCCTGCATGACTTAGTGAGACTTCGGCACCTAACCGCCAAGCCTAAAAGCCAAATGTTCGTAAGTCCCATAGGTCCTTTACAAAAGTTGATCCCAAAGCTTGAAGCTGATTAGCTGCATGGTATCACATACGCACATTCTTAACACGGAGCACACGACACTCCCCAGCCTCCCACGTGTTCCTCAGTGAGAGCTGGAGTTCCCATCACAAGCGGATTGGTTCTGGAGGAGCTGGTGTGAGCTCTGCAAAGCTGTATTGCCTATTGTCAAGAGCTAGCCTAACTTTTCAACCCCTTCCCTTTTGTGACTGCGGTTTTAATACTGAAACCCAACTCTCCCATGCAGCAGTTGAAGAGCACACACCAAAGAACACATCGGACAAGCTAGGCATCTGATCCCTTTCTGTCTCAACTCATGGAAGTTACTGAGTAACAGAGAAAGCCTCGCTGACACACTGACACATCGGCCGTGTGCCACATATCTGACTTGAGAAGCAGCCGCAAAAAGGTAGATTTGAGCCCTCATAGAAAGTTTCTTTGTTCAACTTAATTTTATTTTGCAAATGTTTTAAAAGAATGCTTTACAGATTAATTAACAGCTGGGATCTGACAAGGCAATTGCAAAGAGATAGGCCAATTAAGATTTACATAATGCAATGAAATACACTTGTGGGTTTTATGCAACAATGAAAACTTCAGTTAGAGCCAAGATGCAGCACTGGATCCCACAGCTGCTGTCTGCCATGCTCACGGAAGAAATCCAATGTCCTTTTATTTTCGTGGTAATGTCTCCTTAAGAAAAGAACCACCCAATTCCATCTCAACCCTTGAAAATAGGGTGTCTATTTTTTAAGATTGCAAGAGACTGTGATGATATTTTTAAGGTCATCCTAAGACACTTAAAAAAGTGATGGAGATCTCGTAACATAAAACTGCCCCCAGATAGAATAAAAATAGTCTCCCACTGGAGGCGATCCAAATTTTTGCTGATATACCTCAAAAAGCAGGAGATGTTCTGTCCAACTTTAAAGTATTCTGACAGCAGCTCTCCCCTAAGGGCAGTTAGACCCTATTAGGAAACACCAGGATGTTGTTATGACAAAGAAATGCCTGTTGGCAATAAAATCAAAGAACAGAATAGCCTACTTCTGTTACTTTACTTGTGTGGAAGATAAGGACCTTATCCAAAGGAGCATCCAAAGACTAGTCCAGTATGAAAAAATAATTTTCTTCTTTTTCAGATGCAACTGTCCTTCCCTCCCCAATCCATACCACTGGTTCTTTGGCTCTAGAGACTTCATACCCCTTTCTAGTGTACCAATTGCTGGATTTAGGCATCAGTACAAGAGGCTGCCCGCTAATGCGCCACAATTAGGAGACACCACTATGGTCACCCATCTGCAGGAAGTCAGCAACATGCACCTGGCATGGGAGAGAGCATTCTCAGCTACGTGGAGGTCTATTAAGAGCAACCAGGCTCAGGATCCTCGTTGCAGTTCACACCAACAATTCTGGAAATGCTTGGGAATGATGGCGGTTGGCAGAACCAACCGCCCCAAATCTAGGGTGCAGCCTAGGACCAAATTCTAATGATTACGCACCTAAAGGATCAGCCTCATGACCAAGGGCCAACTCCCATAGGACACTGGACTATAATCCAAGGGGAAGCCGGCCTATAGGTGTTCTGAAGCAGGCGGCCAGGTCAGATACTGGGTGGGACTGGATTAGAAGGCTAGAAGGGGTGCCTTAGTAATATTTGCATAAGATAACATGGGGGGAGGGGAGAAATCAAATCCCATGCTTCAAGACAAAGTGATGGAAAGATTTTCTCTCTATCCCAATGGAATAGTTGGTGCATTATAGACGGGAGGGAACTGTTCATCATTCTCCCAAGCACTCGTGGGGTTCTTGTTAGAGGCAGGATGCTGATGAGATGAAACTGGGTGTCAGTCACAAGGGAAAACCCTGTTTTCCTTTTGCTGCTCTCAGGATACACAGCACACCAAGGAACCCTCTAGTAAAAGCAGCCAGAATCCGAATCCGACACAGAATCTAATTTAAACGAAGATTTAGTAGCAACTCCGCAGGAGGCATCACGCTCAGTCTCCTATTTCCTATCCATCTACAGCTCAGAAACGGGAGCAATTAGAAATCTTTCCCATTATACCGAGCCTTTCATCTAGGAGTGCAAAGCAGTTTACAAGAGAAACCCCTGCCCACCACTATCTCCCACCTTACAGATAGGGAAATTGAAGCACACAGCAATGATGGATTCCCCTTATGAGCACTTCACACATTTCTTGCGCTTAAGAGAGAGACTCGAGAATTTACCCTTCCTCTGGGATCAGCACTTTTGTCTATCCCGACATGGTCTTTGCTGTAACGGAGCAAACGCTCCTGGAGCTTCTCTTCTGGGGATCTCCACTTCCCCTGTGAGATGGATCAGAATGGTTATTGCTATTCTGAACAGGAGCAAACAATCACAAGGCACCCAAAAAAAACCCCCAAAACCCAATGAGGCAAGTATGAGAATGAAGTCACTTTAACCTTTTACAAGGTTACTCACTCACTCTCAAGGGTAAAGTCAAAGGGAGGGTTTTAGAAGGTTCAAGTTTAACTTTGTAACCTTGTCAAAGGCGGAGTTAAAAGGCACCTGTCCCCAGCTGTCCCTTATGCCTTTGGCAGTCTCTCCCAATGGGTTCCAACCTGGCTGCCTAAATTTAGGCCTTTAGCACCCATTCATATTTTGCACCTAAAAAAAGTGGCCTGATTTTCAAAGACACAGAGAACCACCTCCCACTGACATCAAGACGCACCGTACGCAGGCTCAGCACAACCAGGCCTGGCTTTAAAAACAGATTTGAAAATTCTAGTTGAGGTAACTTACATAGCCAGCCAAAAGCAGATCCAGAAATGGAACCCAAGAGCCCCAAACTCTTATTCTGCTTCTTCAGCCACTAGATGTAGTGGTTGTTTGGTTTCATCTTTTCCTTTACCGAAAGCTGAAATCCATGGGGATGTGGCTCAAGGCTCAACAGTTTTCACATTACATCTCATAATAATAATCTCCATTCAAACACAATTCTGGATCCCCACCTCCCCGTCACATGCATAGGTTACAAGTGAACGGGTGCAGGTTCTTACTTTGTGACACAAGGATGTGGAACATGGAGACAGGATGGGTGTAGCCAAGGGCAGTGTCTGCTCCCCGTCCTCTAATAGAAGCAGACAGGAGTTCCTCTTCCTTTGTGTGGCTCAGCCATATTTCCCATTCATGTTTTCCTCTTTCCCCCCCCATGCCATACTAAGTGCAGTGGTACTGCCCAAATGGCTATGAATGCTCTCACAATAGACATAAATGCTGTTTGTTAACTGGCCTTGGAAGCAAAGAAATATGGAAGTTGGCTGCACTCCTCTGGTGAGAGCAAACCCTATCACGTCAGCTGCAAGCATCCAGGGGAAACTGGCATCTGTGAAAGTAGCTGACATCAGTGCCAGCAAAGTGGCCTCCATCATTTCCAAATAGTTGTGGAAGAGCATTAGTGAAAGAAAGGAAGGTTGTGGGGAAAAACTGAACATGCTGACTTAACCACAGGATGCAGAAACATGACTGTGTGACATCCAGGATGGCTGCAGAAGCGGCTGCAGCCCCAGTTTTTGCTTTGACATTGGTGATGACCTACAATATCCAGGCCCTCTGCACTATTGTGGAAAGCATAGAGGAGACATCTGAGATGACAAGATCAGATCTAGTAAGGACCGCCTCTCGCACACTGGAAACATTCTTCCATCACCATCCATCCCGTTTCTCTTTATACAGCTTCATAAGGACAAAAATCTCAGAGCACTCTAGGTTTCCTTTGTGACCTGAACAAACAGTTTAGGTTGTGTCTGAGACCCCATCATTGCCAGATATAACACAAGGTAACTGTGTTACTGTTCAGATTACCTTTGGCTGAGCCCACTCCCTAGTGTATTAGCTCCTGCTCACCATCCTTATTGACAGAGTTATAGAATTGTCTGTCAATCTCTAGGCGTGTTAAGAACACTAAACATACAACTATATCCGTTACTGAACACACAGCGTCTAATCCTTACCAGAGCTGGCTGGAAAAACAAGACTGCCATTTCATGAAAAATTGAGGGTTTTGAAGTTTATTTTCATTCTGCCTCGGAATGAAATGGAGACCTTTCAAAAAATTTCACAAAAAAGCCCCATCTGAGAAAGGGACAGACATGAGTCAGAGAAGGGGCTCAAACCTAGTGTCTCAATGACCACCAGAAAGGTGTATTTTGAAGGTAGGTGTACTCCCCTCCCTCCCCCCAAAAAAGAAAAAAATTCCATCCTAAACCCAAACAAACTTTTCTGTAGCAAGTTTCCATGAATTTGGTATTTTCCAATGCTCCCAAAAAAAGCTGGAAAAAAGTTCTTGAGTAGCTCTAATCTGTACAGGGGTTTGGGTGATATAAGCATGCTTCAAGACTCTGGATAGCTCCACCCCTGCCTAAATCTCTGCTTCAGCTACCTCGTGACCTACCCGCGTCCCACTCCTTAATTGTTCTTTTGGGGTCAATCCTGCAAGCTGCCCAACCTTTAATGTTGTCCTTCATCTCCAAGGATTTGATCTCACAAGGGACTTCGTGCCCAGAGGTTCTATGGGCCTCAACAAGGATATATGGCGTTTAGTACCCTGAAGGTATACTTTTAGGCCAGATTCTACTTTCCATTACACCAATGTAAACAAGATCAGAATCTGCTCATTTGTCTTCCTACTCATTTCTGAAACTAAACAGCTAAGATGCTCTACCATAATTAAGGTCATGGTTTGTTTGGTTTTGTGTATGTACTTTTTATAAACAGATAGGATCTACTCCTCACTTGGTTCCTTGGGCCTTTAGCATTCACAAGGATCTACACTGCTCAAGTCTGGGGCACTAGCTCCATAAAGTATTCCTCAGTGTTTAGAACCAGAGGAAAAAAGATCTAAACTAACAGCGAGAAGTTACTGAGACCAAAAAACAAAAACAAAACTCAAAATCAAAATCAATGATCACCTTAAAAAGTCAATGCTAAAGCAAGATGGATTTTACTCCCATCACTAAAACCAGTGGGCCTTTTGTTAAGCAAGTTTTCATTCCTACCTGCTCTTTATCATTCCACTCTGTGCAGATCTATACATCTCTGAGCTAATGTCCAATTGGTCTGTTGTATACGAATGGTCCGCAGGAACGCATGTCACATAAACCTGCTTTACAATATTGCCCTGCTTTATCACTGCAAAAGTGAACCTAGGGCTAGGGGTGCTGTGATGGAGGCAGACCTACAGTGCACTGAAAATGAGTATCATTCATATCTCCAATGATCAAGTCACTCCCCCCCCAAATTCTGAAGAGCAGTTCATTGTCTTAATAATACAGGGTTATATATAGAAAAAACATCAGCTTTATGGCTGGAGGGCATTTCTTTAAAGGCTTCCTTTTCATGTAAAATACATTTTCTCAGCTACGTGGTAAGGGACTTAACTTGACGAGACATGTCTGCAGTGCTACAGGGTGTGAAATAATTGCCTGGTAACTATATCCCCAAAGGAAAAACAAAAGAGAACAGGCTCCCAGAGCCTCTATTACAGATCCACAGAGCCACCGATTCCTCGAAGAGCCAACGAAACCTTACCAGGAAGCAAGCTTCCATCTTATACCCCCTAAAGAATTTCTTAGGGCCACATATTGTCCTCTCCTCAAGCAAAGCCCACCGACTCGGAATTGAGCCTAGGAGACTCAAGGTTAGATAGTCTTCCCTCTATGTATCAGGGAATGGAAGAAAAATAAAAGAGCTCCTGCTCTCAAGAGTACTGGCCCTCTTGTACCCCTCCAGACAACAAAGCCCACAGATGGTCCCCTCTGGCCTTAAAAATCAGCCTATTAGAATATAGTCCAACCTCAAGCATAACAGGTCAAGAATCTCACCAGTAAATCCTGCCTCAAGCCCACCGTTTGCAGTTGAGCGAGTTTTTTTAATAACTGAGGACTTGGGGTACATCTACATGGCAGTTAGATAACTGCAGCTGACCTGTGTCAACTGACTTGAGCTTGCAGGGCTCAGGTTGCAAAATACCTTACGACTCAGTTCTGGGACCCTCCCCCATTACAGTGTCCCAGAGCCCTGGCTCCAGCTCAACCCAAACATCTACACTGCAGTTTTATAGCCCTGCAGCCCTGAGTCAGATGACATGGGCCAGCCACAGGTATTTAGCTGCAGTGTAGCCATGTCTATAGTTTCTTTACTGCACCTTGCACAGCATCCCCTCCACAGAGAGGTGAAGGGAAGGGACAGAAGTCATGCCATTAACTCTGGCACAGACACCTGGCTCAATAAGTGAGCCTCCTGGACTCCAACCACGCAGAGAAAGAATCCTTTGGGCACATCCAAAGCAGCCACCACCCTACCTCTTCCTTGCTCCCCTGCCCAGTTGTGCTCCTTTCTGCTCAAATAGGTGGAGAGGGCCTTGTTCACTCATTCTCACACTACAGGCCGTAAATTGCCTGTTGCAGTGCAGTCCACGTTCCAATGAAGTCAGGAACCAGTTCAGTAAATCACTTAAAGCTTAAGCACCTGCTTAAGACCCACACTTCAGTGCTGTGTTGAATAGGGACGAGCTCATTCACGTGTTTGAAAGTGAATCATGTGCTTAAACTGATTTTCCAAGGGACCCAGGGGTGGAGGTGCCCAACTCCCACTGAAAGTCAGTCAATGAGAATTGAGCATTACCCCCTTTAGGCCTTTTTGAAAATTCCTGCTTGTGCATTGAATTTACCATATACATCTTACAGCTCCAATTCAACAGCATAGCATGGATGACACTTTCTCTCTTCTGCACAGTACTCCAGGTATATCAGTCAGCCATCATGAACATATACGCCAAAGGTTTAAAAAAAAAAAAAGATCCAGGAAAGCTTGGGGAAAGGAGTTTCTTTTGCCCTCGTTCAGTGCAGAATGTATTGGACTTTCAGCTGCTGGGGTTAACAGGGCTTTCAGAGCAGTACAAGAAAGAGAATTGGGCCAGTAGGTCTTACCAGAAATTGAATATACCTAATTCTAGCCATAATGGTACACATCCACATATATGCAACTGGAACAGCCATAAACAGCTGTGGAAAAAATGAGACTGCCATTATCATTCATCTTTGACTCATCTGCTGCTAGCCTACCAACGCATCTTTGGTGAACACTGCTTAAAAAAAAAAAAAAAACCATGTGCGCGTCAAGGTTGTGTTTTTAAAAATGACCTACCTGACAAATGTTTCCCTCTTTCCCCACCCACGTGTAAGCTGGGCAATACCTAGTGACAGATTCGAGGATATCCTTAGTAAGGCTATCCAGAGCCCAGACTTCCACTACAGGACCTTTTCCTACACAAAATCATTTTGCCTCCACTGGCCAGGCATATCAGAGCTCCGCAGAAAAGACACGAGTCTGCTGGGGTTACCATGAATACTTGAGGCAACAGACTATTGTCAGCTCAAGCAGTGAGGGAAAAAAGTACCTGTAATCCCACACCATATAAAAGCTAAGGAAAACCAAGAATGTGGCTCAGTGATAGCATATGATTTAATCTAACCTATCCAAATTCTCTAGGGCGGTGTTCACAGTGTATTGTTTCAGCTGTGATTTCTATTAAGCTTTTGTTATAGGATACAGACTAAGATTGGAGCACCATGAAGGAACCTGTAGCCACCCACTCCAGAAGTTATTTTTCCAAGGTTGGAATCTGTACAGAGCTGTCCTACAAGCTTCCCCGATCACGGGTTGTGTCTGAAAGACCGGTCCTGCTCTCTCAGTGTTGGAAAAGCCACATTCCAACCATCTCTCAGAGTCTGTTTGGCTTGCCCTCGGT
Source organism: Mesoclemmys tuberculata (assembly GCA_007922155.1). NCBI lineage: Eukaryota > Metazoa > Chordata > Testudines > Chelidae > Mesoclemmys > Mesoclemmys tuberculata. The sequence continues at coordinate 12,168,788 of ML675644.1, read as the reverse complement.
TGGTGCAGGACACAGCTAAATGCAGGAAATTGTGTCACTTCTGCATGGTCCCAGTCATGCCACCTGTGTTCCAGGAGCCAGATTATTTGTGCATCGTGATGAGATCAGACAAGAGGCAGCATAGAGAGGGGATCGCCGATTTGGCCAGGGGGTCATAACTCAGAATGCAAAACCTTTGTCCAGTTCAGAGTAGTTCCCACTGCATGGATCTTGCCAGCAACACAAGGGAGGCTGGACATCCTACAAAGGCAGGTGGGAGGGAGAAAGAAGGGGAACCAAAAACGCAGCAAGGACCCCTCAGTCCCAGCTGAAGAAAGTTAATTGGGTGCATTGCAAAGTTGACGCAGAACAACTTTCTCTTGTCTGGTAAGCTCCCAGATCATTATGTATGTGTATATACCTAGCCACAATTCTAGGTTCCACATGTGTGCAAGTAGATGTGTGCAGCAGTTAGTAACAATACTGTGCTGCCATTTCCTTTAGCATACACTGTCCAAGGATCCCAAGTGTGGGGTACAGCCAGGCAGTAGGAAGGGCTATCATCCCAATTTACACAAAGGGATGGTAGGATACAGAGGGATCAAGCATTGTGATTTGCTCCCCACCTCCCTTAAGACCCATCCACCTGGCAAGTTGATGGAAATTTGCCTCTTTGTCACCGTCATCACGGCAAAGGGCAGCATGGCTCAGCATTCATATCACACCCCACACAGAACCTGGGCCGGGCAAGCTAATGATCCAACCAGTGGACCAAATTCAGTGATGGATCCTGGCCCTGTGCCACCTGAGGCACGTTGCACATACACTAAGAGGATCACAGCAAATCCCAAAGGGACATGGTCTCCTAGCAGATCAAGCTACATTACCATAATGGAGCATGACCCAAATGGCCCTTTCACGAGGTTTCACTGGTCATTTTTTACTCTGCAGCAGAGGAACTTTTGGCCATTTTAGCCAGAAGGACAATTGACCAGACTGTCACGGGGGGTCAGCCTCATGACATGACTGTACCAAGCCTAGAGGAGCAGAGCTGGGACTAGAACCACTAGAGGGCATGGAACTTCACTAGCAAAAAAGTTTTGTGTTTGTTTGTTTTTTAATTTTCAGAAACAAACGAGTATAGATCCCGAATGTGATTGCCTGTAACTTTTGATAACAATACCCACACATTTGGGACATGAACCAGTTGATATTTTGGCTTGGAAAAACATCTCTACATGGTAAATCCAATGAAGTGGTCTGAGAGACTCATTGGACTGGAATAATACAAATACGGTGAAGCCAGAGGCCATTTCAGTTCTTGGTTACTGTTAAATATATTACATCCTAGTAATGACCAGCCGAATGATGCATCATAAATATGAAAGTGGGCCATTAACCTAAAACAGCACTAGTGAACTGCAGTGCCTTATGCAAGATTGAAATGCACTCATGGAGTCCTGCGCAGGTTGTTTGTACTGGCGTGGCGAAGACACTGGGGACTGATCTTTGAAGCAGTCCCTGCTGAGGTTCCTATTGGCCCTAACATGGCTGCTCCCATTCCCCTTGTGCGCAGTTACATGGAGCAGAATAAGGATTTCTTTAATGTGAATCAATGCATTGATTTACAGGTCAGCTTAGACAAGATGAAAAATAGGTCTTAACCACATGACCCATACATGTAAAGGGCAATAAGATTCATGCAGTAGGGTAGCGCTCTGCACTCCTACACAGTTCACCCGGGATAAACTCCAAATCCTGAGCTCTCATCCGCCATGGCAACCAGGGACCAGCAAACCCAACATTCCTACTGGGTGATTGGCAAGCTTTGATACCATCCCATCCTATTTAGTGGGTACAGAAATGGCTGTTGTCAGGCCTAAAAGATTAGGGCCATAAATAAATGGCGATTCAGAAGAGAGGAAACCTCAGGACTCTGGGAGGGTGACAAAAGAGCCTTACCCATGGTGAAGATAACCAAACAAAGGCCCTCTTTTCCTTCAGTTATCTGATTAGAGAGGCAGAATCCCTGTCTACATGGTATCTCTTCCCAAAAGCAGTGAAAAGTCTTTCCTCCCACAATCTGCTTGATTTGACACTTGCAAAGGAGAAGCGGAAACAAGCACTAATTACCAGAAAGGAGCCACCACCGGAGCCTTGCAGGAAAACATGCTATGCAGAGGCCTTAACCTCATTAGCTTAATTTATGGTCAGGAGACCAACACAGGGCTACAGGTGGTCTCAGAGTTATGTCCAAACTGCAGTCAAAGGCAAACAAAGCCAGAGCTGGTTGTGGGAGCTTTTTCAGCTCCTAGGCAAGAGCAGAGACCCAGGACAAAAAAAAGCAACATGCTGTCTGTTCTGAAGCAACGTTAAGGAAGCAGAGTTCAGGCCTCTTGGCTGGAGGACAGCCGTGATTATACAAGGGCTATGTACTACAAAGGGCAAACAGGACACAGAGCAGTAGCACGACCTATCTCCACCGCCTAGGTTCCGACTGTATTGCAGATGTTCAGTCCTGTTCCCCACCCTCCTGATGGGGCAACCTGGCTACAACCACACAAAATGCACGCGACTCAACTTAGAGATGGACCTGGGCATCTGGCCAACCAGTGTACAAAATATTTAAGCCAACAGTGAGGGAGGAGGGAAGAAGCCTTTTAAAAATTGGGCCTAACAAGATGGCCAAGGGGCATTGCTGACCCTTGTGACGATTGTAAATCTCTTGTTCTCTAGCATTTTTCTTGAAGACTCGGCGACTCGAATCAGGGTATTACCTGAGAATCCCAGCCTCCTTCTGAAGTAAGCTTCTAGCACGTGGGGTTGTGAGGAAAAAGGTTGAAAATGTGACACAATCAGTGGAGAGAAATAAAAAGAACAGCCTTTTAAGTTAGGAGAGTGGCTCAAACAATCAAACAACCCACCACTTTGGGGACTGGACCTGCAATTTTTCAATACTTGGGATTGGCAGTGACACAGCGACTAGCCTAGTGACTTCATATTGAATGAACCTCATTCTTCTCTTGCCCTCTGTCCTTTCTCACTAAGGCTGGAAGCCCCCTTTATGCATCTACTAAAGGCCTTGAGAGTCAAGCAGACCCAGATCCCGAGGTCACAACTCAGGAGAGATTTGAGACTCAAAGAGCTACGTCCTCAGGCCTACCTGACATCTGCACCATGCACCTGAGGGGAGGGTCACACAGGTAGTTTTCCTTCCCTGATCATGAGGACAGCTGAGCACTAGCTGGAACAGTAGTACACATGGGTCACAACCTCCCACTAGATTACGGCACCCATTCATTGTTCCTTAACCATCAGATATATAAGGGTGCCTACTCCCGTGACTGTCCGGTCTCACATCAGCTCAAGTACAGATGAAAGCAGATATATCTTGGCATGGAAATTAAAGGCTTGACTCGTGAAAGGGGATGGTTTGAAGAGGACAGCTCTGGAAAGCCCAACACAGAATGAGACTCCTGCTTGAAAACCTTACCACGTGGAGCAGGAACTTTGAGCACTTACTGCCAGAATGTCACTATCAACATTCTCTGCATAGCGAGAACCAGCTTAAAGCAAACAAGTTACCATTTCCCCATCATTTAATCTCTGTGTGCGCACAGGGGAAGAGGGAGGGGCGGGGGAAACCAGGGGAAGGCTAGGGAAATATGTGACACTGTGTCCTGGACATAATTCCATTAATGTAATTTTTTGTGATGTTTGGACACAAAAAAAGTTCCAAGTGTAATCAGGGCACTGGGAACCAAAAAAAAAAAAAAAAAAAAAAAAAAAAAATCGGAAAAAAAAGTCTGAATCTGTACAATATGAGTGGGGGAGGGGGAAAAAGGAGGGGAAAGCAGAGGTCATTTAGTTTTCAACTTACATTTCCAGTACCCTGGAGTTTTGTTTAGATTCATTCAGAAGCAGACTTTGCAACAGCACAATGACGACACCATGAAAAACTGGATAACATCCTTGGACAAATTCTCCCCTGGTGTAGAGAAGCAATTCCACCCCTCCCCCCCAATCAGTGTCATTGAAGTGATGCCCATTTACAACAGTAGAGAATTTGGTCCTCTGTTTTGATCCCACTTTTTTTTGTTAGCTAAAGAGAGTCCCTTTCAGATTCTTGAACAGGTGGTGCTCAAGATGGGCAATGATTGCAAACACTAATTCAGCCTCCAGGCTCAACACTACCATGAAACCAATGGAGAAACTGAGGCACAGAGGTAGAAAATGGCTTTCCAAGAGAACACAGGAAACCTCTGGCAGAGCTGGGAATACAATCCTTAACTCCCATCCCTGTACCATACCCACAAGCTCAATCTCTCAATGTGCACTATATTCTTTGTATGTATGTACACACACCCGCCCCCCCAATGTTTTGGTAAGTAGGAATAAATGCATGAAAGTCAGCACTTCCCATTAGCTCCAAGTGCTCATTATACACGTGGAACTCCATGGAGGAGAGGGAGAGCTTTGATGATGTAAATGGGGAACAGACAGCAAGAGATGATGAAAACTTGGAGTCAGTGCTTGCCTCCACTTGCCCATATAAAGTGCTTTAAAAAATTTATCATGCTACTTTACAGCCCTGTGGTGTTAAAAATATAGAAAAAGTTGGGGATTTTTTATTTGCTCTCTGGTGCCTGGGTCTTATGGGGCCACTCTGTTAATGTTTTCAAGTCTCTCCCTGACACCACAAGAGAGAAATGTACTTTTAAAAAGTTGAGTCTCATGTAGGTCACACGAGTCCAGGAGCTGGGGCTTAAAGAAAAAACACCAAAATGTTATGAGCCTCATGAAGAGCCAGAAGAGATGCCAACACTACCTCCTACAGTAAAGAGAGAAAGCCTCCAAGAGAGACTCCTCACGAGTAGTTTCCTGAAATCCTGCCATCAGGAGTAAGCTTTATCTCCCCCTCTAAAACCTGAAATCCTTTAAGATCTGTGGACCAACCACAAAGAGGCCACATGTTCCCAGACTCACTGTGGCTTCCTCTAGAGTCCTGGACATGTAGGTCCAATGAAGCCACATTAGCAGGGTTTCCCTCATCTGCCATAGCACCATTTTAAATGGATTCCCCAAGCACGAGTGGGTCCTACAGGGAAGTTATCCACTATCCTCCTCCCTCCCCTCCAAATTCCTCTCCATGCACAAGTACTTAGACCTGAAGAGAGCATATACGGTCCAAAGTCTGAAAGGGAGCGAGATAAATTCCTACTGAAAGGAAAAGATAATCATGACACGTTTTATTTACATTGTGATAGAGCCTTAAACCGTGTGTGGTGCTGTTGTGCTAGGCACTGTGCAAACACAGACATGGGCCACACCTCAAAAACTCTACAATGTACGTTTTAAAAACCATGACATAAGCCTTTCTAGAGACCGTGTCCGCAGCTCCCCATGAGCCATCCGATACCATTACAGTAAGTGAGGAGAGATCTATTTAAATGATTATATGGCAACATAAAAATCCTGGCAGAAGCTTAGCTAGGCTAGAACTAAGTTGATTACTCAAACCAACCCACACCCAATCAATACTGCCTCTGCTATAAGAGCCAAAATCATAAAATTAAAGTAATTCCATAAGATGGAGACCAGAAATTTGAAACGCTCTCCTCCCTAGCAGTCAGATAGCGACGGTTCCCACCAGTATGACGCTCAGAGGTGTATATTAGAAGGAGGACACCAGCAGCAGCCCCTTGGGCTACAGCAGGGATTTTCAACCGCTGTGCCGCGGCACATGTGTGTGCAGCGAAAGGTCCGCAGGTGTGCCGCATCAGTGAGCCACAAGTAAATGACAGGAAGTGCTGCGCAGCCAGAACCCCACCTCCGTGACATCACCAGGGGTGGACTGCCTCCATTTCTCCTCCCGCGTCCCAGCAACTTGTGACGTCACGGGACTTCCGGTTTTGCGACCCGGGAAAAAAACTGATGGCGTGCCTTGACAATTTTAGAACCTTGTCAGAGTGCTGTGAGATGAAAGGTTGATAACCACTGGGCTACAGAGTCACCCATGGAAGAAAAATATACCAGAATTCTGCAATAGGGGTCCAGAAATCTAAAGATTTTATCCAAAGCCAACTAGTTAAAGTTTCAAATTGCAATTGAATGGCCAAGGCCACACGCTCAGCAAAACAGCATGCAATCAACCCAGAGGCTGCAGTGCGCTACCATAAAGCAGCCATCTGTAATTCCCAGCAAACAGGTTTATCGACACTGATCTGTTTGCAGAGGGACTCATGGACAGAAAGTGAGCCTCAGCCAAGCAAAGTGGTTTGCTGTGATGAGTTTCCCTAGTTGTACAGGCGAGGATAGAACATATTTCCTGGATTCAGATCTGGTTTTCAAGCACATCATCGTCATGGAGTTCACTTCCAATCACTTACAGGAAGGCTTTACAGTAAACCATAAGCAAACTGTCTAAAAGGGCTGGTTCCCCATTCTAGGGAAGTCTCTAAATCTACTCTCCCAGCAACGGGCTTCCAAACAAAAATGAAAGAAAAAAAAAAGCTAAGCTAGCACAAAGACTCATGACAGTCCACAGCTCAAACAAGTGCTCGGGTATTTGATAGAACATGTTGATGACAGAAGTTGAGCACAGGGCTGGATCATTCCCTTCCACCCCCAGAGCTGGAGGAACCAAGACACCAGCAGATTCCCTGAAGAAGCATTAATGAAGAGCATGCACAACAGTTGTCAGGATTCGGCTAGTGTGCAGGATCTGTTTTGTGAACAGTATCTTCTGAACTGGCTATTCTTCCTACAGCTAATGTTAGCGCCCTTCAGGAACAGCCTCCAAGGATGTTTGATTCCCCCTTTAAGACAAGGCTTCCCTTCTTCTAAAGTTATCATCATTAACTTCCGACATAAGGGCTTGCATTATAAGCAGCAAATGCTGCAGGAAACTGCGTGCATCTCCCCTGAAGAGGCTGAAAGGTCTGATTGTAGTTAAACTGCTCTTAGCACTGTCTGTCCACCAAGGCACAAAAACAAGAAACAGGCTTCTCTCACTGCTGCTACAAGAAATCCAAATAAATGTTGCCTTTTTAAAATGCTACATGAAGAGCCTGCTGATGACTATAAGAGCATATATTCCTTCTACACACTTTACGTAGATAGTAATTTTCATTTATATAGTGTTGCTCATGCCAATAAATCTCACGCTTTAATATGAACACAAAGTGATTCGTGTTCACCTTATGTTTCAGTTACATCCACATGAATATTTTGCCCACTTCTGAAATGTACTTTTTACTTGGGTAGAACTTGGAAGCAGCCCACAGCAATGCTACACAACAGTTTATGTCAAGATACAGAGAACACAGCATGCATTTTCAAGTGCAGGAGGAATACATTATTTCATAAATGGAAATCTGGCCAGGACACTGAAGTTAATACCCAATACTTGTGCAAAAAAAGTGCAAAAGGATCTTTAGTGACCACAAGTGATTAAGGACTTAGTTTTATTTCACATCCAAGAGAAGGCACCTTTCTGAGAAGAGCACACCCAACAGAAGACTGGGGGAATTTTTGCAATACTGATTTTGTGGGCTCGAGATTACCACCAAAAAAAAACACACTCACACCACTTCCTGTCTCCAATCTAAACACTAGCCAGCTTAGGAGGAAATCATAACCTTAAGAACTATGGGTGCACACTTTGCCAAGGAGAATGGACAGTTTAGAAAATGAAAAGCGTTGAGAGAGTGACTTTGAGTTAGACTTTGCTAAGTGAGCTGTAACAATCACAATTGTGCCTGCAACTAAGACAAAAGTTGAGAGCCAGGCAATAAGGACTGAACGCTTAAATGCGAACTCATTTCTTTTGAGATCAAGAACCTTCCATCTGTTACATATTGGATAATGTCCCCTTTACTGCCCAGTTATCTATCAGTCTTCTTAAAAATCTGGTATCTTAAAATAAAATCAGGAGCAATACAAGTGTCAGTGAAAAGTAAACATATCTTTACACTAAAAGATAAGTCATGACTATGGCAGAAAAGTGACCGGAAGTGTTCAATGGAACATTAAAGAAGTACATCAGGGTATTTTTCATAATTTGCCAAATTGTTTTCTTTTACTCACTGTTTATAAATTCCTTTTTGGAACCTTGAAATTGCATCTGCTGAATATTCTCCATTACATATATGTACATGCACACACCAATGGGTTTGTTATTGTAAGGTGGTTGGTAAGAGCTAGACCACACACACCAGCTTGTTATTGTAGCCTAGCAGGAATTTATTTATTTTTTAAGACATGGGTTTTCCTTGATGGTTTGGCTGCACACAGGTTTGCTATTGTAGAGTTGCTCATGAATGCTGGGCTGAACAATTTTGTTTGTTATTGTAGGGTCTCAATCACTGAGCTGCATACAGGCTAGTTTTTGGAGAATTGCTCATGAACAGTGCTGGGCAAAGATTTTTGGGGAAAAAACTTTTCACTGAAAAAATGCGGATTCAAGTTAATTCACACATTTTGAAAATGTGTCGAATTGCTTTGGAAAAGAAAACCAACCCAAACCTGAAGAGAATCATTTCTATTTTTGGATTATACTTCAGTTTTATCTTATGAAATGCAAAGGCCATTAAAATATAAGATATTTACATAGCTCTGCGTACGACTGGGGGTTTGTTACTCCATGAGCTGTAGGCAGAGCATGATCTGGTACTGGAAGGTCATGCACAAATTCTGGCCTTATGAGAGAAAGGAGCAGATAAAAAAATCCTCAGAACAAGATTACACTGTATTTTTAAAACCAATACAAAGAAAAAACAATGTTGGCTGACATTATTGCCTGCTAGTCACGCAGTAGCTCTTTAAAGAAACTAAAAAAAATGCAGAGTATGACATTCCATTTGCATTTTGCCCTTGTCACACGAATGTGTCACATTCTGAACTTAGGCAGCAGAGAGGATTCTTCTTGCTGCTGCACTCAGGCCAAAACTCCCATGGTCTTCAGAACGTCTCTCGGAGCCAAGACTGCACAATTTGGCCCTAACGCCTCTATAATAACGACGCTCTGCAACATACCAGAGCACTGTTAAAACCTTGCCAGTTTATATTCTGTGGGTGAGAGGCCAGAAGTGGGTTAGAGTAGCAGCTAATTCACATCCTCTCTTTCAAAAAGGTATTTGCAGCACTTTTCCTGTTGGAGCTCAATGAAAAACACATTTATTGTTTAACATGATGGGTTGTAAGCTTGCACAGTACAGCATTTTCTCATTCCATTGTTCCCTCACAGACTGGAAATAATAAAGCCAGTCTGCAGCTACATGAAATTTAGGGCCATGTCCTGTTCTTTAACACAGAAATGTGTATCCATCAGCTTGTCACAATGAATCTAGGCATCATATCAAGCAGTTTTCCCTGCTATTTTCTGCCCTTCCAGCAATTATGCCAATGAGCACCTCAGAGAGCCTCACCAAATCTAGTGTAAATGCCAAATGCATTCCAGTGAAAGTATTTACTTTTCTTCTTATGTGAATTCACAGACAAATTCATCTGTTTCGGAGCCCGTACGACACGAGGTCACTGTTGAATCTAGGTGCCAACTGATGCCACATGGTTTCAGAGACAGTGAAGAAACTGAATAACCACATGTTAAATGAGCCATCCATGCTTTAGATGCCAGTGACGGGGTGGGTAAAAGAGAGCTTACTATGTGAAATATAGAAGACACACAACTGTGAAAGTTAAATACCCATCTTGTGATAATGAACTTGTAAACCCCCAGTACCATAATACCACATTTCTTATTTCAAGTGTTCACTCACACATAATTAAACTAGAGCAAACTACCATCTATGCTTATATCTAAGCTTGGCAGAATTTTTTTTTTTAATTTCAACTGATATTAATATTTAAATGTTCACCGTTGGGGGAAATAATGGGGGAGGAGAAATCAGACAATTTAGTGACAGAAGTAGTGATTCAAAAAAGTTAAAGCTTTATAACCATTAAACACACAGAACTGTCATCACGTCAAAATATGCCAAGTAAATACTCTTAAATCAAACAGACGTTCTCAGGCAGCACTTTTTTTTGGGAGGGGTGGGGGGGTGCCTATCTGAAATTTCAGTCATTGGAGATTCGCCCCCCCCTCGCCCACCAGCTTGTATGTATGCAGAAAAAAAAAAAAATCAACATTTACTGATAAAAGTCAAATCCTTCCAAGCCTAGTTATATATGACCATTATATGCCAAATCTAGAATAAAAAAAAAAAAGGGGGGGAGGCACATCAGGTACTTTCAGAGGCCCCAGTGGAGGCGGGGGGGCCTCTTACAACTTAGGTGGACAGAGTTATTGGGCTCAGTGGAGTAAAAAAACAAATCATGCCCGTGAATGCCAAAGCTGTGCCAACACAACCCTCTGTACTGTGGGGTTACAGCAGCGCAGCTATGATGCCATAGCTAGTCTGCGATAGTGCCCATAATGTAGACATGACCTAAAAAAAACCCAACCAACCACAAACCCCCATGCTGTTCCTACAATTGGGCTGACATCCATGAGGTAGATGCAGGAAACAAAAGACGTGTTAATTTCAAGGTCAATTAGAAATTCAGGAAACTCAGATCAGTGATTGCCAAATGGAAAGGGACATCAACAGAGAAAACACATTTTGCTTCTATGCTTCCCAAGCAGCAGGGAATACAATAATACAAACAATCCTGTCTCTTTAGTTACAGAGTTTTCCCTTTCTGCTAGAAGCAGTCATTTTGAATCTTTAATTATTTGAAGTGAGAAAGCCCCATTGTGCCAAATACTCCACAAACCAAACTAAAGGTGGTCCCTGGCCCCAAACGCCACCAGCATCCTAGGGTTTCACGTGGGCTACTGGACTCAGGAAATCAGAATTCAGTTCCCAGGTCTGCCACACTGGATTTGCCCAGCCTCACACAGCATGCTCCTCATCTATAAAATAGGTGGCATTATTGTACGCTTCTCCCCTCCTGTGTCTTTTCTTTTTAGATTGTGAAGTTTTTGGGACAGGGACTGTCTCTTCCTATGAGATTTTAGTTGGGACTTCCAGACACTACTGTTGATGGGGAGAAGAGCCAGAGACTCCACGAATTCCATTAGGGACTTCTCTGTTGCCATTAATTTTAGATACAAGTTGCCCATATATTATGATGGCCAACAGTACAAAACCCAAGATAGTGATTATTTGTATTACAGTATTGCTCTATGAAGAGCAAGAGTGGCTAGCTGTTATAGCAGGCTGGCATGGAATCAGGGCTCCTGGGTTCCATTCTGACCCTGAGTTGTTAGGAAACCTTGCAAGTCTAAAACATCAATGCTTTACAATTTTGTTGGCCCACCTAGACGATAGAAATAGCAGTTCTTACCTACTTCAACTAAAGATGTGTTTGGAGGAAAAGGTAAGTGCAAAGTACGATCATGTAAGATTATCAATTTCAAAAGCTATCATATGGCTATTCACTGAAGCATCCAGCTATATCCTCATCTGGCAGCAACCTGAATTCGTTTGAAGTCAATGGAGCTACACCAGTTCACATTAATGGAGAATCTGCCCCATTAAGTTCTACTTTAATTGTGTATGGAATAGGCTTATGTTTGTTAGGATGGAAGGACGGTTTGGAAACAGGGTAAATGCATAAATGAGAACAATGTTTCTTTCATGCTGGTGTGTGTACAGAACAACTCCACCAAGTCAGAGTTCCTCTGGATTTACACTAGAGTAAAAGCGGAATCTGGCTTTTGAACCTTTAAAACATGACGACATTGCAAGAAGTCCCAAAAAGGACATTTGTCACCAAGTGACCTATTTTCATGGAAGAAGAGCTGTTCTCTTTCCTAACAGAGCAGTGAGACCCAGCAGTTCAGAGGGCCCAACGTTAGCACAGGAGTGGTTGACCATAGCTAAACGCTGTTGACAAACTGTTCACAAGAGACTACTACAATGCAACTCTTCTCACTTAAATTGCATTAAAAACTTGCATAAGCAAGGCCAGAGTCATTTGATTGTCCAGTTCAAGCCCCCTCAATCATTAATTATTTTTTATAATAATTCAGGCCATTGAACTGGACATGATTGGCCATCGCCATGCATATGTGAGGCAAAGGTAAAGATATTTTGGAAGCTCAGGCTGGCCAGAGACAAGGAAAGCAGTAGACGGCTTCGGTCTTGTGATGCATCTTAGTACTTTTAAGCAGCTGATCATTCTTCCAGAGATCAAACACACTCTTTGTGCCTCTAAGGAAAACAGCAGCAGAAGCTACTGTTAAGCATTTCTCTAAAAATAAAAACTTATGAAACTAATCAGCCCAAATACCTGCTATAGGATCAGACATTTAATCCTTTAACACATTTAATCAAAAGCCATAATAAAAAAAAATGCATTCTGCAAAAGACAAAGAACATACACACTGTAGCATTCTTCATCTTTATAATGTATTAGTAGCAAGTAAAAAGACTTCCAAACCAAAATATCACCCCCAGACTTTAGGGGTGTTTCAAATGCAGATCTGGATCAGAATGCTGCAAATGATCTGCAATGGTTTACAATGCAAAAGCTTTACAAAGGGTCAAGCCCAAACTTCTGATCTGAACATCCCAAGGAATGTGGAAAGGGTTAGAATCCCTATCTGGATGGGGGCTGACCACCCCCCCCCCTTTTTTTTTTTTTTTTGCAGTCAGAGACCCTCTCTGGCTCCAAAATAAGAAAGATCAGACAGACAGTCTCACACACAGTAAGTAGAAATGTTATCAAACCTGCAGGTTTTGTTCAGTGCCAGAATGACTTTTTACATAGTTCAGCCGCAAAAAAAAAAAAAAAAAAACCCACACACACCAACAGACAATATTCTCCAATGGGAATGGAGTATCAGAGACAACACAGCCAGTGAGGATGTATTAAGGGGAAAGAGAAAACAAAAACCAAACAACTGTAAGCAACCAACCACCAACCAATTCCTGGCAAACTCCACCCATTCAAAACATTTTTCATTCCACATTTTTTAAAAATACCCAAGTGACAAACATTAACATTACAGCTAGTTACTCAGCACTGCTAAGAATGGCAGAGGGGTTTTAATACAAATTCCCATTATAGGAAAATAATTACTTGAATCAAACTTATGTGAGGAACTCGCAGGGGAAAGCTTGTCTTGTGGTGAAGTGGAGGTCTGGGTCCAAGGGCTTACATGGTCACAGTTTGACCTGTGATTAGTCACTTGGGCCCTGATCCTGCAGAATTTAAACTTAGTGGAAGATTTGCCATGGAGCTCAATGAGTACAGGATCAAGCCCTTAATTACTGGGCCTCGGTTTCTCCTCTGAAAAATTGGGATGCCATCTCCCTCCGCCCGTCTTCGGTCTGTCTTGTACAGTTACATTGCAAGTCCTTTTGGGCAGGGAATGCCTCTTACTATCAGTTTGTAAAATGAGGCTTCTAGGGGCTACTATAATACTGCTGGTGTATTAGAAATATTTCTAAGAAATGTCTAATGAAGACAGATTCAGGCTCCCCACCCATGGGAATTGTATATTTGGGTTCCATTGGAGCATGACTGCATCACTGGAACGTCTTTTTTATTGGTTAGTGACACATAGTAAAATAAAAGCTTAATTAGTCCCACGTTTGCCACTCCTCGGTGTGTGCTGTGTTTTGGGGCTTTGGTTTTTCTTCTTCTAATGGAAGCAAGCAAAAGATGACAGAGGCAGCTCAGTTTTGCTGGTCGCTAGGGACAGTGCTCTTGTATTTAAAGGCAGGTTCTAGCCCGGGGTCTTTTTGTGTTTACTGCCATTGGAATCATCTTGATGATTATTTCTTTTTGACTTCAGCATTTAAAAAGCTTTGTAACATAATTTTGGTTGGAAAAAAAAACAACAGACTGAGTACTGCCTCAGATAGCAAACACAAGCACATTAGGATCTCATACAGACCTAAAGCACATTAAATTTTGCATATATATTAAAGGGGGCCTGTTGCCGGCTCCAGCTCATATTTATTGCATGGTAAAGCTCTGCACAGGGAGTGGTGTATTGTCCTTTAAAGTTTTCTTTCAGGAAACTAAAAGCCAGTTTTGCATCCATTCCCATGAGCTTCAACATACTAGGAGGTTCCAACAGTTTTATATTTTCTTTGCATCCCTTACCCTAGCCAATCCTCATCCATCACTTGATGAAACACATGAATAGCTGCATTCAAAGCTGTTTATGGCAACCAGACATCTCAATAGATCTCTGTAAGAAACAGGTGCACAAAATCATAGTATTTTCCAAACATATTTCCCATATGCATGCCCTTTATCTAAACAGCCGTTGACTTCAGCAGATGTTATGTCCTCACAACTAGGTCAGCTTGCACTGGAGCTATCTGAGGCTAAAGGCTGAGGAGAGAAAATTAAATTGCGCTCCTGCTCCACAAGCTGTGGCTGTCAAACAGAGCTCTTCTCTTATGCTAAAGCAATGAATTCACCACCAGTTAAGCAGAGATTTGAGTGGCAGGGTGCTAAAGCATCTTGGCGATCAACCATCAGGTGCACTTGCTGCATTATCTCCGCTTAAAATATTCCAAAATATAATGAAAGTAAGAGTTCAGAGAAATAACTGTTGCCAAGGTATCCGAACCAGCCGAATCTAAATCAGTCACTGTGAATGGCCAGCATGACTGATCATACTGCTGCATTCGTTTGAAAGATGTTGGCTCCAGCCTTTCACCGCTTACGCCATTGGCACTTTGTCATACACACAAGTAAAGATGGTAAATATCTGTTTTCACATGTGAACCTATGCTGCAGCAGAAGGGAGGGGAGAAAAATCCCAGCTTTTCAAGTTGCTGCTTCAAATCTTGAACAACTTGTTGGCAGCCTTCTACAGCAGGAAAGCCTGCAATTGATGAGCTGTGCTTTTACCACTGTCATTACAGTCACTGATAAATTCTAATTTTCAAAAAAGACACAGGATAATTAGACTAAGCCAAACAAGAGCATAAACAAATTGAGAACATGCAAACAGGCTGCATCACCAGACTCAAATTAAACAAGCAGCATAGGTTATCATTTGCATAGACTATGCAAAACAGATTCATAAGAAGGAAAGGTACACAGTCATTTCACATATGTAAATTTCAGCAGACAAGTGCAATGTAATTGATAAATGCTCTGGAAGGTAATGGCCATCAAACTTTCCATAACATTTCACATATAACCTCAAAGAGAGTAGATATATGTTTAATCAGCCTATCAGAGACATGGGGTATTTTGCCACTGAAGTGAGCTCTGTAGATTATTATTAATGTAGAGCCATAGCCATTCATCCATGGAGCTTTACAGACAAATAAAAAGAATAGATCCCTGACCCAAGAACACACCAGCTACAAGATACATGTAGAGAGAGCATGCACACGCGCTCACACGCACGCTTGTGTGGTTATGGAAGTAAGGTTAGATAAGGCACC
The DNA here is from genome assembly GCA_007922155.1 of Mesoclemmys tuberculata. NCBI lineage: Eukaryota > Metazoa > Chordata > Testudines > Chelidae > Mesoclemmys > Mesoclemmys tuberculata. The sequence goes on along the minus strand of ML675644.1, from coordinate 12,153,381 downwards.
TACAGAATGTGCCTATAGGAAGGAAGTTTATTTCCCAAAGAAAAAAGGGTCAAAGCAAAGCACAGCCAGGAGTGAGTTCTTCAGTCATGCCTAACACACAAGCTGCTTTTTCCTTCTTTTCAGAAGTTTTCCCACTCATTCTCACTGTGTGGATGGCACAGCAGAAATGAACTCTGAGGAAGCCAGTCAGTCAGCCCCCAAAAGAAAATCCCCCCTCCTGATCACCATGAGTTACAAAAAAAACTAAGGAAAGTCATGTTGTCAAGCAAAATGGCACCATGAAGGACTTACTTGGTTATTTCTAACAAGGCAAAATAAATAGTTTATTCAACTTCCTAGCAGTACTATATATTGTAATTATACCCCCATAGCATTTCCTTTATTTATCTTTCCTTCTATATTCTCATGGCTTCCTTCTCAGCCTAATTTGTTGCCAGGACTCAGTCTTGCGACCCAGGCATGGACATGCTAGTGGTCTTCACTCCTATGAGTTACATAGGAAAAGTAGTTCCAGTGGGTTAGATTCTGCTTTCTAGTCATGTCTATGCAATTCTGTAATACTTCCACTGATTTCAGTACGGTTACTCCAGATTTTCACTACTGCTACCGACCATAGGATTTGGGACACCTTGTTCAAATAAAGACCATCTGCTCAGCCTGGACATCAGCATTTTACCAAACATTTACCACCACTGCTCGGGGACCAGCTCAGCTCCACAAGTGCTAGCACAGGTGGCGAAATACTAGTATAGAAACAACTATTTATATATTGCTCTTCAAATGCAATTCCACATTTTGCTCTGTTAGTTGTATTAAAGACTGCCTGGTGCTTGTTGAGGCTGAATAAGAAGGGATACAGGGAAACAGCCACTCTAACCATTGGCATGGTGAAGCTAGGAGCAGTTCTTGCATATGGGGTGGCAGTTGTCCAGTGCCGTTCATAGATCTGGCTAGGTATTAATGCAGGATCGCATGCTGTACCAGATAAAGTCCGATTATATCATGCCATTAAAATATATGGGGTAGAGTAGAGGTTTAGCAAGTCCTATGTACAATTTATATCCCCCCAAAAAGGGAGAGGCACCAGAGTCTCCCTGAATTCCATCGGCCTTCACTGTTGCTACTGATTTTACATGGTCAGAATTCAGATATTGCTGGGACGGGTGGCAGCAGCAAACCCTAAAATAGATCATTTATATGCATTGTTACTATACTGCTGCCGCTGCGTGGCATTGAAAGCCAGATAAACCAAGGAAAAAACCCACTGAGATGGTGGTTATTAGTTTAGCTTCAGGTTGTGCCACACATTCACATTGACAGGTATTTCCACTGAAATCAGGGGACCTAACCATGGAGTAAGATATTACTTAATCTGAGTACTGTGTGGCACAATCTTAAAAACTAACTATCCATAGATACTCATGCAATATGTTTTCATTGCCGAATTAAACATGTGGTGCATTTATTATATATAGAAAAAGCTACATGTATCATATGGAAACTGGGGTTTTTTTATTCTAGAGCATATTAATGGTGCTTATTACAGGTACATTTGACAAAGTTATATACTGTCTACAATTCTGTGTGGGATGAGAGACATTTTCAAGAAGCTATTAGAAACACAAGTGCCATTGGATTTCCATGGGATCTATGTTCTTAGGTCACCTAGGCTCTTTTGAAAAATCCACTCATTTACACATACTGAAAGAAAAACACTTCTCATTTTCAGGGGCTGTCCCAATGCATATACAAGGGTGTATATGTTCACACAGAGGTATCCCCAAGTTATTCACACCGAAGGCAAACAGTTTTCTGTATGTCTTTTTCCTCAGTCTTTCACTATCATCTCTGCCTTTGATACCAGACACAATGGGTTTTGCACCTTCCCATAACAAACCTCATTATGCAGCTTCTGTGACAAGTGAAGGTAAAGTAGATAGGCTAACAGTGAAGATTTATGGTAGTGTTGTACTTTGTGTGTCACTTGACTAGCACAAGGAATGCCTAGTAACACAGAGGAGGCGAAATAAATGTCCAATGCTATCTATTCAAAAGAACTCGTGCACCATGACATTTGATCTCAGTTACCGGCCAGCTGGAAAGCCAACCATCTATTCTGCATGCACATTCGACGCTCTCGGGTTTTGAAACCGGCCCCCCGAGCCTCCCTAAAGTTACACACGCACAAGAGACACGCAAGAAGGGTAACCCCTCAGCAGTGCTGAGTCATTTGCAACAGTCAAGCGCTTCGCAGCTTAACCACCACCGTTCCCATCTGGGATTTGCAAGCCACGCTGCGGCGGGTTTAAGGAACCCTCCTTCCCCTTGTATTTTTCCTGCAGTCACATTTGCAGCAGCGGCCGGTAGGAAATTCACCTTGAAGCCCTGGCATAGGAAAGTACAGCAAGTTGCAGCCGTTCCTCAGGTATTGTAACTTTAGCCCCAGCAGTGGAAGGCGGCTCTTGGGAAGAGAGAGAGAGAGAGAGAAAGGGACACAACCGCTACCCATACAGCCTGGGGCACAGATCTGGGCCACGCACTTCCCTGCCTCCCAGTGGCATCAAGCCACTGCGGGTTGCCCTGCGGGGCGCACAGGCGAGGTTCCATCAGTGGCGCGCGTGTCCCTCTCCCCCTCGATCGGCTGGAAATAAGCCCCCACCGACCCCAGGCGCACGGCGGAGGCAGTGGGGCTGGCTCACCCCGCCGGCGCGGGGGCCACCTGAGGATTTCCCAGCCCAGCCGCAGGGGAGCTCGCTCGCCGCCTTCGCCCTCCGCAGTGTGGCGAGCCAGCGCCGCCAGCGGGCCCCGCTCTCCATCCCCTCCGCGGCGGCGGGCAGCGGAGCCCGCGGTCCCCGCCCGGCGGCACTCACCAGGTAGGCGCCCACGGTGCCCTGGGCCAGCATGAGGGCGCACTCGGACACCAGGAAGATCTTGATGCTGGAGAAGCAGGAGACCTTCTTTTTCCGCTTCTTGGTGCGCTGCGCCTCGTCCCCCTGCAGCTCCCCGCCGCCGCCGCCGCCCGGCGAGCCCCCGGGCTTCTTCCCCGGCATCCTGCCGCCGCCGGCCGCGCCGCTCCCCCGCGGCCGCCGGGCTGCGAAGGGGATGGAGGGGCTCCTGCGGCCCCGGCTGCTCGCCTCCTCCCGGAGCGGGGCGTGTCGCTCGCCGCCGCTCGCCCGGCCTCCTCCCCGCCCCGCGCCCCCGCCTCCTGCGGCTGCCGGCCAAGCAGGGGGTTGCCGGGGAGCAGCGGCGGGGGGCCCGCTCGGGGCTGTCCCGGGACGGGAGGGGACGGTGCTGGCGGAGCTCCCCCCCCCGCCGGCTTCCCGGAGCGCCGGCAGCAGCTCTTCGCCGCCGGGGCGGTGCGGCCCGCTGCCCACCGCAGCCCCTTTCCTGCCCCCCGGAGCCAGCTGCCGCACCGAGCCTGCCCGCTCCGCTGCCCGGGCGCCCTCCAGCTGGCCACGCTGCCTGGCACCCAGCAGCAGGCTGGGCGAGGCCGGCCCGCAGCTCCCTAGCCCGTGCCAGCCCCAGGGAGATTCCCCCCCCCCCCGGCCTGGATCCCGAGCGGCAGGTCCCAGGCCACTTCTAGGCAGTTCTCAGACACGAGCCCAGGCAAATCCGCTGCTTCCCTACACGTCCCTGGAGTCGCTTTCCATACCCGCGCCCCGGGAGGCTCTACATACTGAGGGCTGGGGGCCTGCTCTCAGCTTGTAAAAGCCCCCGTAAATACCAGTCGGGGGAAAAAAAGACAAAAAACCCAACAGACCACACCTCTCCCACAGAACAGCCATTAGCCAGCTCCCTTTCCAAAGCGCTTGGTTCAACTCTGTCCTGCTCTGCCCAGTGCTTTGGAAGGAGAGGGGCTGGAGCCCAGGCTCCAAGCATTACAATACACTCTAGTTTTTTTGGACCCTTGTGACTTTTTCCTAATGCAACCTGCTCCAAAGAGTCAGTAAAGCAAGACCAGAAATGTTAGATGTTCCCGTCAGGAAAATGGGGGCAGGGGATGATTTCAGATGCCAGGGCACAGCATGGAAGCCGAGGTAGAGAGACAGCAACAAGCAGAAGTTCCTTGCCTGAACACAAGCGTCAGCAAAACAGAAAGGGAACGTGGACCATCAGGTCAGATCCTCAGCTAAGGTGGAGGGGCCTAGCTCTTCTGATTTGGTACAGATACCATTCGCTACATCAGCAGAGCTTAGAGCCTTACCTAGTCTCTTGTCCTGCCATTGTCAAAACGTTTGCTTTTAGGTATCTGAAAGCACATGGACTTTTTGCTGCTAAGAACCATACCAAATACAAATTATACAAACAATTAATGAGACTGGAAATCTCCCCCTACTGCTTTCTGTACCCCTCCCAAGCTCCTATTCTAAGAAAAGTGCTTCATATGCATTCCCACTTCTCCTTCTGATCAGCATTTGCTTTACATTATCAGGAGCTGCACAGTTCTAATTTCAAGGGATCTCTCCATCATATAGCACTTCTACCATTACAGCTCACATTCCTTCTCAGTCCAGCAGCAAAACCTGAGCTCCTGCTTTACTCTGAGGGCATACCTTTCAAGTTTGTTTGAATGTGCATTCTCCTATTCAGTCATGGCTTTTGCCTTATTAAGTTCCCCAACCACTAGTCCGTGGACCAGGCAGTACTGGAAATTCTGGTTTTGGGGAACAGGACTTTGAAATTCTGCTTGGGGGGCTTTTTGTACAGATAGTTGTATAGTGGCCTGTGACAAACAGGAGGTCAGAATGGATGATCTGGTAAACCCTTCAGTTCTATGAATATAGAATCAGTGCCTTTAAAAGTGTCTAAATCACTCAGCAACCTAAGTCCCCTTTTCAAATAGGGTCTGAAGTCTGATTGAAGTTTCCTTTTGACAATGGGACAGGATGCTTTTGAAAATTGTACCCCATAATCTCCCAAGACACTAACCGACTTAAAGTAATCTTGTGGTTGAGGTGGTTGTAATTTTTCAAATAAAATTTGCCCTTTGTGAAAAGCTGTATGGGGGGGGTCAAGGGAGGGAGACGGATTGCAAAAAAACCCCACGTATTTTAATCCAACAATGAGAAATTATGACTGTTTGCTAAACTATTGCAGTATCATTGTCAATAACTAATTTGATTTCTCTTTATAAGTTAAAAACAGGTCAATTTTGAAGTGTTTAAAATCAAAACTCCTCCAGCATTTTTCATTAAAAAAAAAAAAGTTTTTCCATTCCTTGACCAGGGTAGTCCATATAGTTGCCTTAGTATAGGGATCATTGACTAAAACAAACACCCTCCTCTGAAGCATACAAACACAAAAGTCACTATTAGGGCAGGATATCAGAGTAGATGGAACATGGGTCTAACAATTCTTGTGTTCATCTTTCTTCTCCCTCCTTAAGTCTTTCAATTCAATCCTGGTGGATCTCCACTGTCCACCAGTCTCCCATTCATCTGGGCATGTTCTAACCTACCATGGAGCAAGAGCACATACAGAATTCGAATGGACAGTTGAAAAGACGACCTAGGCATGTGCTGGTATAGCCAAGGTCATAAAACAGTAAACATGCTGTTTCCCCAAATGGTTGGGAACCATGACAGTAACTAATATAAAGCCATGTGAGGTCTGCTTCTTCTCAGGAGATTCCTCTGGTTTGTGAGGTATTTGTCCTCCACCCAAGAGGAGATTTCCCTCTAGAAAGAGTCACAGGACTAGGTGGTCACAAAATGCTGCAGAAAAAAAGCCCCATCTTGCCCAGAGCTGGTCAGGCCACTGGAACTGCTCATGGTTTCCATCTCATGGCCATGACAATTTTGTGTCTTCTTTTCAGTAAGATGGAAAGTGGAAGCTCTTAATTTGGAAAAAGATTAATGGGCTATATGAATATAAATTCTTTTCTCCAGAAGGATCCTATAATGCTTTATAAAACAGAAAAGGCTATGAAGTCAGGGAGCTATTTTGGGGGTGGGAATGGAAATGAGGTGAAAGGCTTTGACATACGGAATCAGGGAAGGGAGAATTTTAGAAATCTTTTGCGAAACCACAGGAAGACCTATGTTAACATTTCAGGTTGAAGAGGCACATGCACTGACACATCCATGACAAGGAGAACAGCTTCCCAAAGAATCCAACTTTAATACAGATTACCAGAGACATCTGGTTGGGTTGCTGGACAATCTGATTCCAGCAAATGGCAGACAGACATCAGTTAAACAGCCCGTCTCCAGAGGGAGTGTACCGGATTCTCCTTTCATGTATACTAGTTTTCAAGCATTATATACCTCCACTGACTTACTGTGGAATTGCTCTGGTGTTAAGCAAAAGAATTAAGTTCATTATATTTTCAGTCAGATACATCAATAGCCCTGGAATTCTCTTTTCCAGATTTCCATAAATCGGTTGCAGTGAATAATTTCAGCAGAGAACACATTGCAATTCATGTGTCTTGTTGATATGTGTTCTACCTATCATGATATTTTACTAAATTAAAGAATTCATGTTCCCAGGCCAGAAGAAATTCTGATCTAGTCTGACTTTTTTCTTGAGGAAGCTAGTTTCTTTCAAGGTGAAGTGAGAATATCTTCACCTGCTGAGGCCCAAATCGGTGGAAAGGAAGGAGGAAGAAGAATGGGTGGCTGTTTCACAGGATTTGAACAGAAACCCAAGCATCCCAGGATTTCGGCAACACGCCCCACCAGGGAAGCTTCAACATCAAAACTGCCAGAGCACAGAACAGATAAGATACTTTGTATCTCTCCAGATTTTTCTTCTGGGGGCAGTAATTTATGAGGCCTCTACCCCCCAGGTTTCAGGTGGGAAAACTGAGGCACAGATTAAGTGACTTGCCCATTGTCACAGAGATGGTGGCAACACTGGGACTAGAACTCGAAGCTCCAGATCCCAGTCCCCTATGCTCTCTTGCTATGCCCCCATTGAGCTAACAGCAGTAGCATTAGTGCTGTAATGAAGCCTCAGTAGGCCATCTTTAATCTCAGATAGGCCATTTCTTTAAAATGGTTTCCCTCATAAATGGGCTTCTGCGTACCTTAAATCTGCAAGGTCCAAGCCTGGCATGCTTTGCATACAAGCAGAATTTTATGCTGCCTCCACTCATTTGCTCTCACGCCACCACCACTCTGCCCTGTTTTAGTCGCTCCTCCTAAAGGACATTCTTTGCTCCATGCTACCTTAACACAAGTATTGCGAGAGGTGTTGCAAAGGCTGCTGGGACACGTGACCCAGAGGTGGACACTTCAGAGGCTTGAGCGGAAGTGGATGCAGCTGAATGGGAGACAATGCCCCCAAACAGCTGTTCAGAGCTGCCTGGTGAGCAGCTGATGGCAGTGGCCCTCCAGCAATGCCCAGTTGAGATGTGGAGCTAAGCAGAAGGCTACCGATGGCTTGTGCCTCAGGCCAACCCTGGTTCATTACAAACCAAGCCAAGATCTCGCTTCTCCACCAGCACAGTGAGTTGTAGGTGCTAAAAACCCTCACCTGGGAAATCCTGATGTATTAACCCCTCTTCCCCCAATTCATACATCAACAGTAACTGTCACCAGTAATAAAGACGTTAGAGCTCACACCGAGCGGGCAATTGTGTTACTAGCAGGAGGAACACAACCGCTTGCGAGTCCCCTGTAGAGGGAATGAACCTCCCTTATCTGGAGGAGAGATCCGACAATGCTGAAGAGACACAGAAGATGGTCTGTACTATCAAGTGCCCTCCCTGCAGTCCCATTCAGAGTCTTATGTACAGACCTCATACCCACGGTTTAAGCTTGAGTGTCTTCAGCTCAATAGGGCAGGTTATGCCTTATGCTACACAGCAACACTAGAGACCAAGGATAGGTAAACGGCTCCTGGCGTCCTACAGGCCCACCCAGGAGGCAGCCCGGGGAGCAGGGCTAGGGCTAACAGGCCACAGGTACGTGCTGTGAGATGTGCTAGAAACTCCAGCTTGGGCACACTGCTGCCAGCACAGGTGACCTCCTTTCCAAAGCTTTTCACCGCGTCGTTCGTGGTATCTCTGGCAGCATGGCATTCATGAGCCTTATGCTGCTCTTACTTAAACTGGTGTGAGTCAGGAGCAGAGCCCTTAAAATCAATGGAGATCCCCCAGCAAGATGAGAGCCAGGCCCAATGCAGTATTCAGATGGCACATTTCTTTTCTTGTGCAACTTGCCCTTGGGAGGCTTATTTTAGCTCAGCATGAGCCATTTAGATGAAGTGAAAAGCCTCGTTGTGACATTCGCTCTGTCAAATACATTTACAGGTATCAATCACACCTGCGTAATATCTGCTCCCCCCGCAAAGTCCCACTTGATATATTTGTATGGAAAAACAAATTTCATGTTAAGTAAATAAGGGGTCATTTCACAAATGGTTCAAAGCGGGGAACTAAACCACCAACCCCGCAAAAACTCCAACCTTCTCAGTCCACTCCTTGATGCTAGATGAAAGCCTTTTTCCATGACTTGAACAGATGTTATGTTTTGCAAGTCTCTGGTGCAAAATTCTGTGGAGGAGTCTGTCCCAGTAAGGTGGTGACACAGAAGGATTTTAATTACTTGCCAATGCAGAATGCATGTGCAATTAAGGCACACTTGCAGCTCTTTAACAAGATGTAAGTTGCAGTCAATTCGCTGAACAACGGAGACGGTGATAGCAAGTCAGCTTTCCATTGCAGTGACATACAGATCAGCAACAATAATTACAGGGCACCAACATGCTAACTTTCTCAATACAATTTATTCTTATACAGGATGTCAGACTTTATCACATTACTATTTTGAGCTCTGCCAGAGACTTGGGCTCATTAAAAAGGCATTTCCATCAGACAGACTGATTAGGTATCCTGTTCCCCTAGATAATAAAAGGGCTGGAGAGCATCTCACGAACGCTAAAAAATAGTGGAAAATTAAGACACCCATTAAACAAGAGGTACAAGTTCACCTTGAAGTCTCCCACTTAGCAAGTGGTCATAAGATAGGAGAGATTCATAGATGCAAGAAGTGGAGGAGAGCCTACATTTACACTGTATAAACCTAGCTCCTAACCCATAATTACGTTTTTCCAAATAATCAAGGCCCAAATCTGTGAGGTGCTGAGCATTTGCAACTTTCATTTACACTAATGGGAGCTGGGGTCACATTGCACTTCGCAGGAGATCCTCAGCACCTCATAGGACAGGTCCCTCCAATGGAAACCAAAGTAACTTTTGGATTAAAGCAACATGACCGAACAAATCGAGTACAACTACAAATATTGACATTGGCCTAATGTTACATTTAATGGAAGATTTCATTCACAGAATCAGAATCTGCAGAGCGAAGTACTGGACAATGGACTGCAGCTTTCTTCACCTTACTCAACATTTCATAAAGGAAAGTATGATCCAAACAATAAGTCAATGTTCAATAAAAACATTGGCTTAATTACTTCCCTGTAAAGGGAAAAAAAGCTGGAAGCTTCAATACTAGAAAATGATTCTACCTAACTCAGTGCAGCTTAGATAGATTCAGATACGTTTACAAAACTAGTACCATACAGGTAATATAGAACAGATTTCTACAGAGCCAGTCTTCTGCTCACTACTATAATTGCACATTAGGTGATGTTCTTGTCCAAAACTGCATTAGGCCTAGTCAGCACCTGAGTGGGAAACTTAAGGAAAGCCATGACTGTGCAGGGAGGTGTGCGAATTTGGGGTTTGTTTCCCTCAAGTCAGCCCAGGACTAGTTTTCCAGACAGTAGGGAGTACAAGGGTAGTGATGGTACCATCTTGCAGATAGCAAGTCAAATCAAGGTCTCACGCTTAATAATATTGTGACATTGTCAAATACAAATACTAGCATTAGGGTCTCAGCATAAGAGCCCTTTGTGCATTGGAGAGCCCATCTTTGTCCCTCTGCTTTCAAAACAGTTAAGATCACATTATCAGAAAGCTGCCACTTCCTGCCCCATACATGAGTGCATTTCAGCACTGAGGGACATAAAGACCTCTATAAGTAAGTTGAAAGTGCTTTGAGATTCTTAGGGATAGAAGGCCACTGAAAGCATGTGAAGCTCCCCCTCTATTCTGAGTAGGATATAGATACATTTTTAGAAAACCAAACTTACCCTTTCTTGAGGTTGACTGCATTAGTGAAAAACAGCAGGTCCCCCATAAACCTAAGCTTTCTTCCCCCAAACTTAGCAGTACTTGGTACCTTTAGTACAGTATTTCTGCAACACTTACTCTCTACCCTAAAAGGTAGCTGCAACCCTCTTATAATCTGGTTGGAGCTAATTGACTGCACATGCAAGTATGACTCAGCAATAATTACTGAACCCACATGTTCAGGCACCTGATAACAGGATGACTTAACAGAGGAACCCAATGCAGGGTCCTAGAGTCTGATAAACCCTTGCAGAATGACATAATTGCCACACAAAAAAATACTGCATTATGGTAATCAGTTGGTTAAATCCCCCAAATTACATGCAAGACTGGATGTTTAAAACAATGCAGAGACTTGTACTACCCAAATAAATAGCAGGAAAATATGCCTTTTCAGTTTTGGTTTGCAATGAAAACTCAGTGAGAAAGTGGTCTGAGCATTACTTGTGACATGTTTGGTCGTGACATAATTTGCCCATCAAGCAATTATGGGGAATGCTATTTATTTATTAAACAAAACAAAGAAACAAACAAAAAAAAACTTTGCCATGGTAGCACCTCCCTAAAGGGCTAGAATTCAGTACCTGTACACCCACAGCACAGATCACTAACATATGAGCTACAGGAGCAACTCTGTTAAGTGAGAGCAGTATTGGGCTGTTATCTTCTTATGTGGACCAGCCACTAGAACAAGGTACACATAACACACAATGAATCAGTAAGTTACACACTGATGAACATAGATAACACAAAGACAACCATGGCTGGCTGTTCTTAGTTGGAAAGTGCGTGATCAATGTAATTTAAACCTACTGGGTCAAATTTATCGCTGCTGTAACTCATGTGAGGTCACTACAGCAGGATGAACTGGGACCGTTATGTCTGTCAGTAGCCAGACAACCTGTTGGTGGAGTTCCACATCTGATGGCCGGATCTGTCTCCTCCATATTACTGCTAGAGATGTGAATTATGCTCCCTAGGATACAAAACCCAGGAGTACTACCAAGGAGTCACTCTGGCTGAACCAGTAGGAAATAAATCAACTTTTTTCTGTTTTACAACCACATTGGTTACATACATAGGACTAAATCCTGAAGTCCTTGGAATTTTGCTTGAGCAATGACTAAGGGAAAACAGAGTAAGGACTTTAGGTTTTGGCCTATCTTGAGTTCAGCTGTCCCAGTTTTTGCCTAGGACTGAAAGCTGTAATTATTTTTGTACTCTTATAGCTACTACTAAACAATCAGCCAAATGATGTTCTGATATGTATCAACCTCTTTAGTCACGGTACATTAAATGCTAGGCACAAGATCTGCCACTTTCCATTTTGGAAGATGCTAATTCTGTCAAGTAAGGTCAGTGATGCTCATGGAGCAGTCCCAGATTAACCTTGGCATAGATAGCAGTAGACATAATGAGTCATCCACCAACAAATAAAGAACTAAGAGAGTTATGAAACACCCAATAGAAATAGCTTTGTTTTGAAATAAGGAAAGCGAGCAAGAGAGGGAGGAACTGTATAGGGTCCATTCTTTGTTATGACGGCGGAGGGCTTCTTAGAAGTGAAATAACTGTCATAAACCAGGTAATATGTTGTAGTTTTCATTAGCCAGAGTTAGCTAATGATTAGTGGAGTATAGGAATTGAGTAGAGGGATCAGTGGCTCCCTTCTAGGACCAGTTAACATGATTGTTGGATGTTAACCTGTGTCTAATTGTTATGGAGGGTTCCAGGTGTGCAAACTCAATCTGGATAACCATTTTAAAATACACCTTGTGCATCACCTTGGCATACCCTCCGAGTATTCATTCCATATACCTGATCACAGAAATCCAATAGTGATGTGTCCTGAACTGGATGGCAATCTATTAGATGAATAATAACAAAAAAGAGCTTTTTGCAAAATGGCAGTGGCAGCATTTTTGGAATGAATGCACTAGTGAATATTTCTTTGTGCCAAAATTCACGATGCTTCTACTTTCTCTTAAATTCTGCTATAAACGCATGGCGTGCAGGGTCTGTCTCTTATTAAGACTGCCCAGTACAATAAACTGTGAATCTTCTCGTAGATCACATTGTGCTCTCCAGGGTGTTTACAAATAAGCAAATGGAAGGTGTTAGGAATACCAGCAAAGCAATTTAGTTGATATTCTTTCTCCTGTATTCATCCAGTTTTCTTCCTCAGGCAGGAACCTTGCCTGCCTCTGGGTTTGTGAATCACTCTGGTTGACTGTGGCTCTGTATACTGGAATATCTATAGTATGATCTACCGTAATAAATAATATTTCATTGTGATATTCAGGTCCAGATCCTCATCTGGTGTAAATCTTGGGGTGAAGGCATTGGATCATACCCTGCTCTACCCCAAACTTCCTGTGGGATTCTAGGCCAGTCACTTCTCTGAACCTCAGTTCTGTATCTATAAAATGAGGCTAATCAGCCTTCTTTTGTCTGTCTTGTCTCTTTAAACTTTAGACTTCAAGGCAGGGACTTTCTTATTGTGTGTGTACTGCCCTTAGCACAACAGAGGGCCAATTTCAGTTAGCAGCTACTGCAATACAAATAAATAATGCAGAACCTGAGGAATACAGAGGAGGGAGATGTTGTTGACCCTGCTGGAACTTTGATTAGCCAGGGGAAGATAAAGAAGATTCATTTGCTCCTGGACTTACTCTCAGACACACAAACAGGGTAGGGAAAACAAAGGGTCAATCAAAGGACAAGAACAGGTTGTTCAACAGTAACTTAACTCTTCACCAAGTCAGTGAATGGTTCTCAATGCTAAACAAGCAGTGCCTTTGGGGAAACAAATGCAACAATTCATTACTTTCTTATTATCTTCCAAGCCACAGAGCTAATAAAGCCAGTATTTTCAGCTACGATAACTGCAAAATGGTCATGTGAAAACCACCATAGAAAATGAGGGGCCTTAAAGGCATGACATGGGAGTGTAAGGTGTTAAAAAATGGAGATTTGCGAGCTTTTTATCTGGGTCCTGGTGCTTCCCAAATGTAACCTAATCTGGCTCCAATTCTAGAACATACAAATGAATGTAAAGAAAATGAAGCAAAAATGAACAGAAGCATCAAGGAGAGGAAAAACTGGAAGGTACTTACTAAAATTAAATTCCTGCTCCAGTTATCATGGGGTATTTAAAAAAAAAAGAAAGAAAAAAGTGGGTTTGTTAAAATATCCTGGAGCGTGTGCCACAAATGTTTGGAGTTACGATTAATTTCATCTATGGGCAAGCTCTTAGTATTTCATAGGTTGAATTTACTCCTCATCAATAGTTACCCTCGACCCCCTACCAGACTGGTGTAGGAAATTTCAACTGCATGAATCAGCAGGAAATTCAGTTCCATGGCTACCCCTTTTCCCCTTTAGGATATGAAGGTTTTGGATTATGAACATCTATCAGATCACTGAGTTTTCATGATGTATATGTATACACATATATAGAATAGTTGTTGCTGATTTCTCATGACACATTCAAATAACCCAGTCTGCCTTGTGATGTTTATTAATGAATTATTTGTATTACAATAAGAGGCCCCAACTGAAATCAGGGGTCTGCTGTACTAGACAATATATATATAGACTTAGTAAGAGACAGTCCAGGCCAAAGGAGCATGCAGTCTTAATAGATAGAGCATAAGCTTCACCCTCATTTTACATAAGGGAAATTGAGGTACAGAGAGATTAGCCCAAGAGTACAAAGGGAGTCTGTGACAGAGCCAGGAGCTAAACCCAGCTCTCTTATATTGTAGCCCACAGTCTTCACCACAAGGCCCTCATTTCTCCTTTTAGGATAGAGTATCCTCTTTCCCATTAAAACTAATTAACCACAGTGAAACTATAGTCACACCCAACATCCTTACTTGTCATCTCACTGGGTACTGGTCCCAAGCTATTTTTTTCAGAGAAATTTCCTTGAGCTCAGCAGTGTGGTTCAATGTCCATCCAGCCATGATGACTAGTACCTTCATCTTAAGAATGGCAACTACTAACCATTGCAGCCTGTGCTGAAGAACAATATGAAGTTACAGCATAAAAAATGCTTCACACACACTGGGCCACTGTTTCTCCACTGTCTGGCACACTGAATATCCATTTACACCTGTGCAAAGCAGCAGTAATATGACAACATATCCGAGTGATTCTCCAGTCAGGTCTATTATCCCACCGGCATGCGTCCTCTTGACTTAGGGGAACAATCTCTCTTCATTTATTTACTTCCAAGACTTGTCAGCAAAAGAACCAAGTATCAGAGCTGGTCAAAATATTTGTACAAAGTTTTTGTCAAAATTAACCTTTTCAAAGTTAAACTTTTTTGTGAACAATTGTTGATGTGATTGGGTTTTACTTATTTATTTTGTGAAACTTGCCACAATATTTTTTTATTACAAATTTCATCTAAATCAGTTTTGAAGTCACTATGAAAATTTTTCATTTACTTGGCCTTCAAAAAGAGAATACAGCTTTCAGTAAGCAAAAAACCCCCAAACCTGTTGAAAATAATGCTGTTGAAAATGAGATTGATAAAAATTATGATAAAAATATTGATTAAAAACTATCATGAGAGATTCCTGGAAAAACGGGAAAGGAGCCCATGTCTGAGTTTGCAAAAGGGAAACACCTTCAAAATTTCAAACATTTCCATTAAATTGTGTTCTCCCTTCTCTCCCCCACACCCTCCAATTAGCCAGTTGCATGATGTAGACCTTTGGCTATTAAGAACTGCTGGACAAATACCACTGCTGAGCTTGAATAGGGCTCTCAGCAGTCATCAAATAAGAATGGCTTTCATTTCCAGCTTGGTTTTGTATGGCTTCCTTCCCTTCCCCCTTAAAAATATTGAATCTAGCGGGATACATTTACAGGCTTCCCTTGATTTATGAGTACTTTGTATTTGTAGAGAGATTTGGTTGTGGTGAGCTGCAGCTGTTTAGATTTCCTTGATGGTTCTTGGTTCGTTTTAATGTAGCATCACAGGAAATCAGGTGTCTGTGCTGATCTACAGCAAAGTGAAACTGTGATTCATTAGCTAGCAGATGAGACTTTCCTAGCACAACAAGTCATTAAGCTGGAAAGTTTATTTACAATAGGCTCCAGTTGAAGCAGGTATTTATAGCACGCAGTCACCCCCTAAGGAATCTGCAGGACTTTGCAGCTTCCTGGAAGGTGCATTAGGATATGGACATTTGTTGGCTTATCTAGTAATTTGTTTCCTCAGGGAAAGTGCAGTTCAGATGAAGGATGTGGCTTTCATTGAGCTCCTGTGTTTTAATCAGTTTTCCAGTTGGGTTTACCTGGAGGCACAAGAGTGGCAGGTGACTTTGCCGAAGGTCACACACCGAGTCTCCATTTGGAATGCCAGAATCCTTAGGCCTCTCAGCCCTTTGCTTTAACGTCCGCACCATAGAGTTTCAGAATGCTCTTGTCTCTTTTAAGTGCTAGCGTGAATGCAGGAGAGGGAACTTCAGCTGTTTGGGTCCCAGGGATGCATGCCGCATAAATTCATTTGGGCGTGATATTATAGTACAACAAATTCTTACTGAGCTTAGAACTGGCTGCCCCAGAGCCCGCCCCCCATACATCAGCATGTGAGAGAACCAGTCCTGCCCCTGAGCCCTGACGGGGTAGGGTATGGACACAGAAGAGGAACTGGTTTCTGTGCCCCCCAGAGTCATAGCTGGCTAGTGAACTGGCATAGCAGGGAATACGAGCCCTGATTTCCTCCTACTACCCGTTCAAGGATGCCCCTCTAATGTGAAGTGTGGGCTGCATTCTACTTTTGCTGGGACACAGCAGGTCCTGCAGATAGATCCATGAAAAAGCTTGAGGAAATGGCCCCTACGAGCTTGCACAGAGCCGAAAGGGAAGGAAGTGCCCTAATCTTCACCTAAGAGCTGAAGGAGCAGCTTGGACTGTCTGGTTGATGGAGTTAAAATCCATTTGTTAAACATTTTGGATTTATAGCATAACACTCTCATTAACCATTCATTTCAGTGATGCTTTGGATCTCTCAGTGCTGATCAAGATGTTGGAGTAGGTCTGCGATTCCTAGGTGAATTCCTGCTGGCATAAAAGTTGCAAGAGCCTTACCTTTCCTAAGGCAAGAGGGTGGGAATGGGAACTGCCTAGCACATGAAGGAGCACCCTCCACAATTATTTTAAAATGCTTATGTCTCTACCTGGCTGAGGTGTTTCCTCCAGAGTGAGAAAGTGGATTTGGGAAATACCCCAGTATTAATGAGATTAGTAAAGAAAGAGAAGCCTTTTTATCACCTCTCCTCCCTCTCTGTGCTTTCTTCCAAACTGCCCCTTATGCTTGAAATGCCCTTGCAAAAATCCATTCATTCAGGCCCCACTATTGCCTCATTCTTAAAAACTCACATGCACTGTTACCTACCAAAAAATGAGTGTATTTTAGAACTGGTCAGGAACTTTCCGACAACATGTTTTTTCATAACGGGGTTCCAAAAAGAACCAGATAAGTTAATGAAGTCTACGTCTGTCTGGCTATTAGACAGAATAGGGAGGATTGTTGTTTGCCAGAGATTGGGAATGGCCGATGGGATGGATCACTTGATGATTACTGGTTCTAGTCATTCCCTCTGAAGTACCTGGCATTGGCCACTGTCAGAAGACAGGATACTGGGCTAGATGGACCACTTATCTGACCCAATATGGCCGTTCTTATGTTCTTATGTCATGTCCATTATTAAGATGCTAAATTCTTTGAGGCAAGGAGATGTGTTTGTGTGTTTTCTGGTACGTGTCTAGCACACCTGGGAGGCAGGGGAGCTATTAAATAATAATGACCATAATAGACCCTTGAATAGCCCAATTCCCTTTTAGCATTAAATAGAAGGATGAAAGTCTCCCATGTCTCTTTTTCATCTCAAGCTTCTATGATTATAACAGATGCATCTGTTCTAAATGAATGCCATGCATGACAAATAACATTGAACACGAGTACACGTGCTTAGGAATTCTCTGAATAATTGGCACATTTTGATTAACACGTTCTGCTGACACTACCATGTAACTGATGATATAGCCAGATGTAGGCCAGATTCTTATCCGAGGTAAAACAGCAGAGCTCTATTAAATATAGCAGTCAGGGCTCTGGTTCCTCAACAGTACCGCCTGAGGATGTTGATGGGGTTGTATCTCATGCCAGGTCTGGTCGCTCAACTGGGGGCTTTCAGATGCAGTCAGAAGAGTCTTTGCCCTCCAGTCTTCACCTTACTGAGTTCTTCTGGATGCATAACCCTTCTGGTGTCACGAGGGAACAAACATGCAGCCGAGGAGCCAGAAAATAAATGAAGAAAATATCCAGATACAAGGTAGGTGAGGTAATATCTTTTAGTGAACCAACTTCTGGCAGTGAGAGACAAGCTTTCGAGCTTACACAGAGCTCCTCAGCCAGGCAGCTGCCTTATTTTCCTTCAAAGGAGCCTTGGACAGGCTGCCATCTGCCTCAAAGTCAGCTAATTCCCCAGCAGAGGCGCATAGTACAGCCCTCTTCACCTCAGGGGTCTTTGGCCTTCTTTTAGGAAAGGGAGTAGGCTCTGTTGTCTACCAGGCCTTTAGCTGGGAAATCCAGCCCCCTGCTCTCTTCCCACACCTGTCCACACCCAAGCTGAGCTTTTCACCTTTGAACTCCTCCTCCATTTTTTACATAAATTGCAGTTGCATTGGGACATGACCACTCCAGCCCAGAGAAACTCCTTAATACCTTCCTGCCCAGTGTGGGGCTTATACACCGCATCACAATGGCACACGATTGTCTCTCTTGCTTGGTTGTAGAACTTCCATTACTGAAAGAAGACCTTCCATGCTGCAATGCGCTTCCCTGCACCTGAAGTAGTTCAGTCTTTGTAATGTTACCGAGGACATACAACAGTGCCATAGGAACAGACTGGCTACCATGCCTTATTGCTGAAATATTTTACTTGAGATTGTGAGCTCTTTGGGGCAAGGGCTGTCTTTTTGTTCTGTGTTTGCACAGCACTTTAGCTCAGTGGGGTCCTGGTCCTTGACTGGGGTTCCTAGGTGCGATGATAATACAAATAATAATAAGTATCAGTGAAGGTCTCATTCCCATTCATGGGCATTTGGTTGCAATGAAATTTATCTTATACTCTACAAAAGGGAGAATTGTACAGCCTTTAGGAGCCAAAGCCATGGGATTCTGTGTGCTCTTAAAAGGAGGGGACCCTGTGTGTTCGTGTGTTATATCCCTTTCCCCAAACCTGTGTCTGTCTAGTCTATTTAGATGGTAAGATCTCAGAGGCAAAGACTGTCTACTTTGTGTCCATACGGTGCCTGGCGCAATGGGCCCCATTCTTAATTAGTCTCTGGGTACTACCATAATAAACATTAATAATAATAGCAACAACACTAACAATCATCTTCAGCAACAATCACCATCAAACAGCATATGAATAGTCTTCTGTGTGCCATAAAGTTTTGTCTATCATATAACAAGGCATATTTACTAAAAAGAAAAGGAATTAAGGAAGTGCTTTTTAACAAAATAACCCCATAAAATAATGACAGCGGTAGTGAGCAAATGCTCTTTTATGGTTACAAGAGCAACCACAAACTGTAAACACAGGGTTCCTGAAGCTAAATGAGAGGACTGGGGAGGAACACTGTGTTTTAGATGAGAACAACTGATCTATCTGAATGAAGATGGAATGACATTAGCAATACGCAGAAGGAGAATGTTAAACGGAGACAAGCTAGTAATTTTCACGGAGGGTGAAATTTATTCCCACGCAAAGGACAAGCGCAAGGTCTTAAGTGGTGTATAAACCTCATGCTAATCCCTTGCACTAGGATGAATTTCACCAGGAATACACAAGTTCTTATTGAAGTAGCAGAAATGTTTTACTTTCACTTTTAAGTGGGTTAGTTCCTGAAGTGGATACCCAATGGGCAAAAAGTCTTATTGACATCAGTGAGAGATTTGCCTACAAAAGGACTGAGTAAAACCTCAGTCAAGATTTTGCCTCTCTTTATATTTAAAGTATTGACTTGGGGGTGGGGGAAATCAATTTATTCAATTTCACCAACAGCTACTGTTCCCAAGCTCTAAGCCTTTCATACACTATTTGTACAGTCTTTCTCCTCTGGGGACAGCCTTTAAAAAGGAAATAGAGGCAGCGCACCTTTACCAGTTTTGTATTGTTTGGAATTTTGCCATGTCACTGCACCAACATGCAGTGAACTTGTAGTGGAGAAGTGTAGTGGGGGCGGGGAGGGGGAGAGGACTCACTGGGAAGTGGAGAATGTAATGGTGGAGAAGGTTTTGGACAGATGTTGTGAAAAGGGAGAGGAGGTACAACTGGGAAGATGGAAAGAGGCCAAAAAGGGGTAGGGAATTGAGGGCAAGCAGCTGGCAAAACTCAAAAGAACAGACACCAAACATTTTGTTTGTTTGTCCATTCTTGATAACTGGATTTGAATATTTATCCCAATCCTGAAAATATTTACATACATGAGGAATGTGATTTACTTCACTGGTTATTGGGTCCTCAAGGAAGCAGAGTTCCTCATAAGAACAGAAGAATGGCCATATTGAGTCAGATCAATGGTCCATCTAACCCGATATCCTGTCTTCTGACCATGGCCAGTGCCAGACACATCAAAGAGAATGAACAAGACAGGGTAATTTCACCCCTAATCTTTTCTGGAAGTTCATTCCCTAGCCTTTGCATCAGAACGTTTTGTCTAAGTTTCTCCCATTGTTCATTCTGGGCACTGTGATCTATATTGCCACTGGATGGTTACTACCATAAATAATTATCATAATTAAAACTATAAAAGAGAAGCACCTGTGAAATGCTACAATTTTTCCATCTTATGTCCTTGAATTGCTGTCTCCCTTAATAAAATAAAATACATTAAAAAAAAATGAAAATAAAATAAAAAACAACAAACTGTATCCTTCCTCTATGGGGGAAAATAAGTCACTCATTTTGAGAAGCTGTATACTTTTCTATTCAACTGCTCTGCTCCAACTGGGTAGAGCTAAAAAGAATCGTGTGAATACCTCTTTATATCAGTCTCTTCTATTATGATTGTCTCTAGGCCAGTCATAAAGATCACCATACAATAAACTACATATGAACTATGAGCAGCCACAGGCCACTGTGACTGGTTCTTTAGAAATTTAATTGCAGTTCATTCAAGTGACTGGCCTAATGAGAGAAATGGCTCATAAGTGAGAAAACCCCCCCGATCATGCAGCATTCATTTGCTCTGTCTTATTCAGAAAGACAAGGTGGGTGAGGTAATATCTTTTATTGGACCAACTTCTGTTGGTGAGTCCTCCCTCACCTTGGCTATGTAATATCCAGGGACCAACACAGCATGCTTACTTTCTCAGACAGTTGAAAGTTGAAAGAAACCTGGGTTGGGTTTTTAAAAAAAATGTAAATTAAAGGGTAAAAGTCACCTCTGTGCAGAAGGCCAGTCTGAATTCATAGACTCATAGAAGATTAGGGTTGAAAGGGACCTCAGGAGGTCATCTAGTCCAACCCCCTGCTCAAAGCAGGACCAACCCCAACTAACTCATCCTACCCAGGGCTTTGTGAAGCCAGGCCTTAAAAACCTCTAAGGATGGAAATTCCACCACCTCCCTAGGTAACCCATTCCAGTGCTTCACCATCCTCCTAGTGAAAAAGTTTTTCATAATATCCAACCTAGACCTCCTCCACTGCAACTTGAGACCATTGCTCCTAGTCCTGTCATCTATTACCACTGAGAGCAGCCTAGTGCCATCCTTCCTGGAACCCCCTTTCAGGTAGTTGAAGGCTGCTATCAAATCCTGCCTCGTTCTTCTCTTCTGCAGACTAAACAAACCTAGTTCCCTCAGCCTTTCCTCATAAGTCATGTGCTCCAGCCTCTGTTTATGTGCAACAAAAGTCCCATTTAAGCTGTCATAGCCAGTACAAAACCGTGTCCCATTTATGTCCATAAGGGCTTGATTGGACTTATGTGTTGCATAGTCCTTTTGCTGGGCCTCTGCACAAGGGTGAATTTCACCTCATGTATCTGACAAGTCACAGATTCTAAAGCAGGAAAGGACCATCGTGATCATCTAGTCTGACATCCTGTATAACACAGCCCAGGGAACTTCCCTGAATTAATTCCTGTCTGAACTAGAGCAGACCTTTTTGAAAAACATCCAATCTTGATTTCCAAATGTTCAGTGATGGAGAATCTACCACAGTCCTTAGTAAACTGTTCCAGTAGTTAATTACCTTCACTATACATTTGCACCTTATT
Source organism: Mesoclemmys tuberculata (assembly GCA_007922155.1). Lineage (NCBI taxonomy): Eukaryota > Metazoa > Chordata > Testudines > Chelidae > Mesoclemmys > Mesoclemmys tuberculata. The sequence continues at coordinate 12,131,933 of ML675644.1, read as the reverse complement.
TCTAATCTAAATTTGTCTAACTTCAATTCTCAGCCATCAAATCTTATCATACTTTTGTCTGCTAGACTTAAGAGCCCCCTATTGTAAAATTTCTGTGCCCCATTGTAGTACTTATAGACTGTGATCAAATCATCACTTACCCTTCTCATTGTTAAAATAAACAGATTGAACTCCTTGAGTCTTGCACCGTAAAGCAAGTTTTCCAGTCCTTTAACCACTCATGGCTCTCTTTCCAGCTAAGAAGGCTTGGACTGGTCACAAAGCTTGGCTGGAAGACCTCCAAGGAAAACCCAGGAAGTGGACTGGTGTTCTTCTCCTAAAGCTCCTTGATCCTGCGACTTCTTCCTAATCCATAGCTATGCAACTACAATTGTCTCACTGATCTCAGCAGGACTACTTGTGTTGGTAAAGATTCTGGTCATTTTTGATTGTGAAGGAACTTTCTGATTTTTCCAAAAGCATTGTATTTTCACTCCCCACGAGAGAAGTATCTCTGGACACATCCATCTATCCATCCATGTATCTATATTGAATTACAGTAATTGACATAGAGTGGTACAAAAGATTTTTTCCCCCCTTTTATTATCACCCTGCTGAATTATAAACCTGTCAAAAGAGAAGCTTTACTAGAAATACGTTGTTGACACAACCTTAATGGTAATCATGCTTCAAGATGAAGCTGTAATAGCTCTTTCCTTTATATATGCATGGTAATAAAGAATGTGACAAATCTATTACTGGGGACTTAATAATCCCTGATAATGAGACGATGTCACAGCTCTATGAATCTGATTTAAACATTGATATTTATAGGGGTAGATTAACATCTGTCTCTGTATGTTCTTTTCAGCTGCATTTTTCTTTCTTCTGAGAATGCAGCTGGCTTTTTAAATTTTGAGGTGTCCTAGGCAGAACAAACCAGTGGCGCCTCAGGGTGATTTTATTATCTGCACTTACAACAGGTTGAGCCTGAATTCCAAAATGTCCCCATTTCAAAATCCACTGAAGTTTTAGTCATGAATTTTTAAGCACGTTTTATCTACGGCCTTGGAAGTGGAGTGAAATACTGAAGCATTTTAGCAAGGGCCTTGTGTAGACATTTCCTGGTTTATTTTTAAATGGAAGGAGCAGGCCGCCTCTTTGCAATGGTTATTCTAGCTCTGAAGCTCCCAGCCAGTCATACCTTTCAAACTGGCCCTGCCTAGGAAATGATTAATAATGCTAACTAGAGTCATAATTATATAACCTCTTTATAGAAGAATCCATAAGTGGAGAAACACCCAGAAGAAACAGTCATTCTAATTCACATAGGGACACAGTGCTCTGGAGGAGCACTTGTTTATTGCAAGCATTGCTTTAAAAATATGAATCAGAAAAAGTCACTTATAAAATAAATTGTCGTCAATGGCAACATTCCTAGTGGCTTCAAGGAGAACAAGTTGGGCCTTCTCTTTGCCAACCGCAATTGGGGTATCCGCAGATGCACAGCTACCCCTTTTATTCCAAAATGGGTTCCACCTGGATTAGTTCTCAGCAGATTGTTTGCTGAAAGGGGCGAGAGGCAGGGAAATAACGGCCAGAACCCACCAGTCTTATTACTGGCTATTGTCATGAAAACACATTCATCACAAATGCCTTAAAAAGGGCTTGAGAGAAAATTAAATCTGGATATTCTTCACGTCGCCTAGCAATTCTTCTAGTGAGGTTACAAGATTCGATTCTTTTCAGTTGTTTAATAAAAAAAAAAAGTCAGAGAGAGGGTAATTGTTAGAGTGAGCAGTGGGAAATGCAACAGCTTGACAAGAAATTACATGTCTTATTTATCTCTGCGTAACCTGCTCCTTCAGGAGATGTGGGCAGAGTGGAATGCATTGCTTTAGAGCACGGGCTTCTGTTGTTTGTCAGAAATACTGCCCCTCAGTTCTGGTTTGGCGTCCTCTCCATTGCAAATCGCAGAGATGCAAATACAAGCCCAGGACTGTGCACTGAGAATAGTGCTGAAGTATCTCTGCTTGGTTCTCAGTGCAGGACTGGGGCCTAAGGGATCCAGACAGAGCTGATTTAGCTGGTATCAAATCTTCTGGGCATGCTTTTTATTTGAATAGCATTAAAAAGCCCATATATGTCACACTTCCATTATCAATTAATATGGGGCAAGCAGAGGCCAGTTGCCCCCCCTGCTACCACTTTACTCAATTCTTCTCCCCTCCTTGATATTTACATCTTTCAAACATATGCCCATGGTTCTCATAGTTCCCTGTCATTCTCTTCTAGCCAGGCAAGACATGTTTATTCTTGCCTCATATGTTAATTTTCCACGTTTGTGGCTTAACTCAGATTGGTTTCCAGTTTTCTGGCATCTGTTGATGTTGGGGTGCCCAGACGGTATTTACATGGCATCTTGCCGGAGCCAGAGAATGAGGGACCACCATCCCTCCATCCATTACACAACATCTGTATACAACCCTAAGTATTACTGACTTTATTTGCTACCTTATTAGACTGAAGGCTCACAACCCCTCAGATTTACTTTACGATATTGGTAACTCCTTCTATGTCATTAAAGATATTGAGCAAACTGACATAGCTCCATTGATTTCAGAGGAGCTGCACCCTTTTACATCATCTGAAGATCTGTCCCATTAAAGTGGGTCCTGTCGCATCCCAAAGGGCACTTCCTTTCAGCTGGATATACTGCCACATGACCTGACCTTTTTTTACTGGCCTTGACAGAGATTTCAATCCTTTTGCCAGTGGTCCCATCCAAGGTGGTTTGGCTTACAGGCATGCAACAGAATGCCAGATATTACCAGTTATAAAACTAAGCCCTGTGAAAACTCCTACCCTGACTGTATGTATGTATCGTGTGATGTAAAATCTCAGAAAATAAAAGTATCAACAGATTGTTTGCTTCAGCTTACGTTTTACAGAAAACGTAGCTTGCCCAAGGTTAGTACACAAGAGTTGAATGTGGATCTAAAAAGTTATGTGTCAGAGGGGCTGAGCTCACACAATTCCAGCTGAAGTCAATGGGAAAGTTAAGTGCTCAGTGTCTCTGGGGAAATAAAATCAGACCTTAAGGGGATATTTAACACTCTATGGAGAAGGAAGTCAGGTCTGGTCCTTGCAGAATCTTCCTCTGAAGTTGTCTGAAAAAAATGGTCATGTGTATGTTATAGCATGCAATCATTCTTGGGGAAAATGACTGGAAGCAAGAATACCCAGGCCTTTTTACACACACAGGAACTATATGGAGACTTAGAAATAGCAGCAAACTTCAGGTTAGGTGGTGTGATGTATGAAGAATGTATTTATTCAGGATACTTAGACACAAGAGGCAGTGTATGGGGACAGGAGGATGGATGGGAAGCGTCATATCAAAGGCAACCAACACAGTTTTGAAAGTGTTTGTACATTTCCTGGTATGGAGCTGAAAAATACTGAAATGGCTAGTGAAAGGGGCTTGCATCTATGTATTTCCAATCCATTCAGAACCAGAGTGCCTGGATATTTCAGGAGACTGCCTGATCTTGTAAGATGACCCTTAAGTGAAATGTCCTATCAGAACCTTTGAATCTCTTTGAGATTAATTTATCTGCATTTGAAAACTGCTGCTGTTCTCCTCACTGCCACTTCTCTTTGTGCCAGCATACACACAAACTTGAATGCAAACACACGGCAAAGGCTACACTGGATAATACACAAAGGCCAGGTTCTGCCCTTGGAGGCAAGCGTGCAGTCACACTTGAAATCAATGGGAGCACTGCACAGCAACGCCAAGATGAGAAGAATGTATGTATTTAAAAGAATGAGGGCAGGAGGACATTCAACACTGCTAGTACATCTGACGTGTTGAAATCCTAGAAACACAGAAGGGGAAAATAAAACAACCCCCAGTACTTCAGCAGCATCCAGGGATATTGTAAGAGGGCCTCAGGGGAACCCAGACGAAGGAAGAATGCATTTTTTTTGTTCCAGTGACCCCAATAAATGTACGTGCTAAGTGAAGAGGAAAAGGGACACACAGATCTCACTGTCTGAGGTGAGGAAAAGCCTATTTGTGCTCCATACTGTGGAGAAATTGTTCGTTTCCACACAGAGCTCGTTGGGATGATTAGTTCTCCTTTGAGGAGGGGGTTGGACCAGATGACCTCCTGAGGTCCCTTCCAACTCTAATATTCTATGATTACACCCACAGTACCAAGGCAAGGGAAACCTTGGGCCGTCTGTCTTGCAAGTGCCAGTGGCATCACACTTAAGCTGTTGGGAACCATTTGAACAGGTGTTTAATTTTTTCAGGCTTCTAGTTATTGCATTTGGGAAGCGAGAGAGAAAGGAAAATCTGGTGGGTAAGAAAGAGGAGGCCTTTTTCTTGGCTCTGCCAAGGCATTTCTAGGCGATGTCAGGCACAGTGCCGCGTGTCTCTGTGTCATGTGCCCTCTGTCCAATGGTGGTCATACGTTCCTCCAGAGCTGACGATAGCTGGAACTTCCATCTTGTGGAAAAGTCAAACATTTCAACATTTTCATCCTGAAGCTGAAATATCAAAACAATTTTGCCGCATGAAATTTTGTAGTCAGAAATGTTTTTAGATATTTTCTATCAAAACATAAGGTTTTAACATTCCCAAAGCAAAATGCTTTGTTTTGGGTCTGTTCAGCATCGAACTGCCACAGTGCCTAATGGGAGGGTGTAGTTCAGATGTCCTATGTTTCCATTCTCTCCAATGGACTGGGCTCCCCACCTTCTCTACATCTCCCCTGATGTGCTCTGATGCTGGGGAGACCAGAATATATCATGGGAGATATAGTTCAGCCAGGTAGTTTGGTCCAGACAGGAGAATGGGGCATAGGCACCTGAACTATAGCTCCCATGAGGCACTACAGAGCTTAGGTGGACACAGATCAATGTTGACTTGACCCACTATGAAAGGGTTTGATTCAGTTGACAGACCAAAATATTTCAGTTCAGGATGATCTCATCAGAAGCAAAATATTTTATTTCGATTTTCCTGATGGAAAATAAAATTAAAAAACAATGACAAAACCAAAATTTTCCTATAGAAAATTTCAGTTTTGCAGAAACCACATTTTCTGTAGAAAAATGTTTTCATGGAAGTTTCCCGACAAATTCTCCTTACTTGCTTTGTAACGGTGTGGCTCCATTAAGCTAATTTATGGTAGCAAAGTACATTGAGACCCTGAGAGAAAAAGGGCTGGAAAAATGTTCACTGTTATCATTAATAGGGTTTCTTTATCCAAAATTTTGATCCAACAGAACCCAGGCAGTGACTGTTAAAGAGAAAAACAATTATATTTCTTCTGTCAGTAGCTTCTCTTGAGGCAGAAGGACGGTATTATCTTGCTAAAATTCAGTTCCCGTTGGCAAGAGAGCCCAGTTTGATATCTGAAGAACAGCTGCCCTACTACCTTCTCCTGCAGAAAAAGCACTGACTACCGAGAAAGCATTAAAGAGTTTGTGAGGACATCAGAAGCTGAATAACTGAGGATATTAGCAGGGACTGGTTAGTCAGTGCATGGTAAAATCAGGCCTTATGGTACTAAATTTCACTGCAGATAGCTGGTTTTTTGTCTCCAATTTTCATTGCAAGAAAAGCCTTAGTGGATTGATTTGCATGTTACTGAGACATGGATAGACCGTGTGAATGAATGATTAGCGGCATCTTGGAGACTCCTCCTACTAATCTGAAATTAGCTAGCTAATCAGGTAATCCGACTGTGGCAGAGTGTTCAAAGATGGATCTTGAGCTAGCACGATGGTCACTATTAATACCAATTAGGTGCCCCCGCCTTCCGAAGGCCTGATTGGTCAGGGGTGTGCCTGATAACTAGGCCAGACTGGGGTTAAGAAGTTAATGGGTTAGTTAGCCCAATAACAGGCAATTGTTTAAAAAGAGCACAGGAAGGAAGTAGTTGAGGAGGAAGGGTGGCAGAACAGAGATAGAGACTGTGGGGTAGAGGGAATTCTTGATCAGAGACCCCTTAACTCTCTTTCCTGGGAAGCTGGCAAACAGTGCAAAGGTGTCCATGCACTGGTATGGACTGGTGGAGGGACTGAGATGCTTTAAATAAACTACACAGTGGTGTTTACAAGTGAGAAGGTCTCAGAGCAGTCTGTGTTCATGAAAGAGGAGGGGGTACAATTGGCATGTCCTATCGCAGCCACCGAGACAGATTCTGCCCTTAGCTATACTATTATAGCTAAAGGGTAAGTCAAATGACGTCAATAGAGTGACACCAGTGCAAATATGAAATCAGACCCACTAAGCGCATTCTTCTAGCCAATTAATAGGCTCTGCCTCTGGAAGTGAACAACACAAATTCCTCTAGGCTGGTGATGGAACTGTCAATATTAGTCTGTGTCTTTTACAAACTTTAGCTAACCTTAGACACAGCACTGCCACCTCTCAGCAGATTTCACAGCTCCAGATATCCACAGACAGAAGGCTTTCCTAAGAGGACAATTACGCTGAAAATTGCCTAGAATCGATCTTTTTCTACTTCAAATGAAAGAAAGCAACTGTGAATTCCTTTCATATTATGATGGACTATAAAAACCCTTAAACATCCTTTGAAGAGCAATTGCTAAAGCTGACAGGTACCATAGATCCAAAACGTGAAGGCAACTTTGCCAGCCCCAAAGCCGCACAGAAAATTTGCCAGAAGTCCAAAGGCCACATTTGAGACCTGATTTTCAGAAGGACTGAGTGCTCACAGATCCCGTTGAACTCAATGGGCACTACAGTGAGTCCTCACATTTGAAAATGAGCCTGCTGGCTTGGGTGGCCTAAAGCAGATTGTCACTACCATCTCCTTGAACTGCTGGGTTTTGGATACATTGAATCTTGACCGGAGTAGTCTCAATCTGACCACCTTATTTTAGGGACATGGACATACTTTTTCATCCTATCAGGAATTCAGGCATCCACGTCCCTGAGCTTTCCAAGATGAAGCTGATTTTATGCATTCTCCTGCCCCTGGGCTGGGAGAGGGGGAGTTAATCGGTCAGAATTTTCAGTCATCTTTTAATTTTTCTCACCCCCTTTGAATTCCCCCTGCTCTCCACAAAAGTTATTTAGATATCAGAAAAAGGAAATAGCATGAGCTTGGCTGTGTACATTTTTCATGAAAGCAGCTTATAAAATAAACTAGATTCTCTGCCTTGAAATTCTTCTCTGGGGCATTGTTTTAACAATGTTCTAGCGTATCCCCACCACTTTTTGCTCAGGTGACCTTAGGGCTTATTTTTTATACTATGGCCACAATCCTGCCAGCAATGATACTGTGTTAAGCATGAATCTGTATCTGCGGGCCATCTTCTGAGGTGGATAGTTTCCATTTTTGAGGCACCCAGAAACCATGGTGATGGGTGCAATGTAAAAACCTGAATTATTATTATTGCAGATTTTATGAAAACTGCAGCGAGAAAGAAAGGGAGCAAATAATGAGAAATAGTGGTGCAATTAGACTCTAAAGAGTTTGGATCATTTAGGGCAATTGGGCCAACAGATGGCAAATGCGGTTCAGTGTAGAAAAATGTAAAATAATTAGTCTGGGCACAAGGAAATGAAGTGGGGGTGTGTGTCAAGTTGATTGTGGATCAGGAAAAACAGTTAGGGTTATTATGGAAAATTACTGGAGCCTGCTGCACAGATGCTGCAAAGGAGAGTAAACCAGGCTGGCTCATCAGAGGGATAGAAACAAAGCAGAAGTGGTGAGACTGATAGTGTATAAGGCATGTTTTAGCTCTCTGCGAGTGGTACTAGCATCCAGGCCAATGATTACTGAAGATGGAGGTGGAGGTGCATTGAGGAATCGATATTCTTGAGCAGGAAGATCCGTGGAATTGGACTGATTCTGACTAGAAAACAAAGAGGCATGTGGTGATTTTAGAGAAATTTTCATGGTGATGGAAAAGCTCCATCAAGTGATTAGATTTCTGATCCTGGCACGTTTTTTTTTTTTTTTTTAAAGAGGACACTCTCTAAAGGCCAGTGAGACTTGGTGAGAAACTTTGGTTAATCTGCTTCGTCTGAAGGGTAATAAAAATACTGAATAGGCTTAGTGAGAAATTGACAGATGTTAGTTGAGCTAGGCTATCTTCTGGAGGCCTTGGTGGCTGGAATATTTGATTAAGATGAAATAAAAAAGAGCGTCTCAAGTATGGATGGTCTTTGCTTGTTCATGAAGTTCATTATGTTAGATGTTATTCTGCTGTCTTTGATGGTGGCGTGGACACATTAGGATCTCAGAGCTCACAGATTGAAGGGGCCTGGCTCACCTTTGCACTGCTCCAGTTTTATGACAGGAGTTATACCTGTCTGGAGTGGAGACATGGAGTTATACCAGCAGAAAACTGGAGCAACCCAGAGGTGAATCAGGCCCATTGGATGCAAACACTATAAAGACAAAACGAAAGAGGAAAAACGTCAGGCATAGATCATGCAGCCCCAGAGCTTGATCATATTTAATATGAAAACATTGGTTTTCGTGATGTTCAATATAACAAACAAACCTGAGAGGCCCTGATCAAATAACAAGAGTGTCACTGAACCACGGAGTCCTGCTGTTATTTCTAACACAACAAATGCAAGTGATGCACTATCAAAGTATGTCCTGGATCCCAGAAGAAGCATGGCCTAGTTGTTAGAGTTGGGGTCTAGGATGCGTCCAGAAACCTGGACAGTAATTCTGGTTTTGTTATTAATTCCCCATATGACCTTGGGAAAGTCATTTGATCTCTCTGTAACTCAGTTTACCCATCAGTATTGAGAAAATGATCACATTAATCTACTTCCTGTTGATACTGTGAAGCTCAGTTTTTTGTAAAATACTTAGCTGAAAAGTGGAAGACATAACAATATGAACCGAGTTTAGCACAAAAAAAGGAAGTCCCAAATTGTCACTTGCCTTGTGATGCATCTTGAAGAATAAAATACACACAAACAAAGTGTGTCACACCCAGAAATCTGAAATGAGGGCTGGTGTTATTTCTCCTTTCCTATTATACAAGTCAATATTCTAATTACTTTTGCTCTTGAGATCTTAACTTTGATTCTTGAAATCTTCACTTCCTCTTTTTTTGGTATAGTTGACCCTGGCAACAACCTCCCCCCAAACACATAGCACAGCTATACAAATATTACACACCTGTGCTGATCATCATTAATAATAGCACTTAACATTTATTAAATGTTTCACAGCTTCACAGAGTGTTTTACAAACATTAACTAATGGGAGCTATCCAACAAAAGTCAATTCAGTTTGACATAAATTTATTCCCTTTGGTTTTAGTGCAAGAGATTGAAAGGAAAAGATGTTGGCATAACCCTCTTACCAGCAGGAAGCCAAATCAAGTGTGGAAGATCCAAGCGGGTTATAATTAGAAATATATATCATCCTTTCTTTCTCACTGTAAGAAATGTGATCCATGTTTAAAGAGACAGTGCACAGTTCTGAATAGTATTGTTTAATCTTAGCTACAGATAGTACCTTGTAAATTGCTGTTCATTTTTAAAAAATGGAATAAAAGTATCTTTCCCCTGGTTATCAGTAATGCTTTGTAATCTGAGTTTAAATTAATGTTGTACTGTCTGAACTGCTATTTTAGCCTGCTTAAAGCTGTTAAGTATCAAGAGTAAAATGTATTTGTTGATGTACAGCAACACTCAGTACAATAGGCTTTTCATACGCACACACCATGAGCATATTGGTAATAGGCAACTGGTACCTGTGTTAATTTGGCTAATCATTCGGGATGAAGTTGTCTGCAGCAAAGAGGAGAAGTGCTCAAGGAGGTTTTCCTGTGAATTAATAGAAGCACGTACAGCTTCTTCCATGCTGTGAACAAAAGGCTGAAACTGAGTGTTAATTGATTTGTATTTACCAGGCTTTGTTTGAAAGTTGTCTGCAGAATTGCTGCAAGACATTACACAGTGGTGGGCCAGATGAACTAGTATGCTCTGGCTGCTCTGCACCATTCTGATTATGTAAAGGAACCATCAACCCCGCTTCACTGGCTCGTTAAGGGGAAGAACCGTTCATATTTTGTTTTAAAAAAAAAACCCGAAACAAACAAAAAAACATGCAAATGAAATTACAGCAAACATTTGCCAAATGCTACATTCAGTGGGAACAGAGCAAACACTTCCTATGGAGTTTTTTTAGGGTAAAATTCTTGAAATTTGAGCCAAAAAAAGCAGTGCTTTCATCCTAACATTTTCCCAAATCAAAATCCGTCCTTTGCTGTTTTTTCTCTGTCCCAGCCACCAGTGAACTCCCTTCCCCAGATGCTGAATTGTGTCCTGTGCCCTGTCAGCAATCGCCACCACCCTAGCAATCGCAGAGGAATTTTTGGCCTTGCCTCATCTGCTCACATTGCAGAAGGAGGGATCATTATCCAGTTTATGCCTACCTGGAACCTCCTTGAATCCATTAAACCTGTGTCAAATTCAAATGTCTGTCCAATACTCTATGCTCCGTACTGCTGTAGGCACCTGGAGAAAAATGGACTATTTATTTAGTGCTAAATATTGATGCACTATCTATAGCACGTTGATGCACGAACCATATGCCGTATGTTAGATTTGTCTACACCCATGTCTGAAATAGATGCCACAGATATTTCTACTTGTTGACAGGTAAATTATGTACCAATAAAAACTCCCTATCTTGGCATGAAATAGCATTCACCAAGGTTAAAAAATCATTCCAAGAAGAGTCTTGGAAGATTGTTATTAGATTAATAAAATGCCAGACAGGAGGCTTGAGTGTTTTGTTATTTACATTTACAAGTGGTCAAGGTGGGGGGTCCATAGTTTTCCAGCAGTGCTTTCACACACATACACTATCGGTATCCTGACAAAGAGTCTCCTGATTGGTAATTTTGCTTTTGATTTGGGCAGTGTGGGGAAAACTGCACCTATGCTCCCTAATTTGAGGAAAACATTGTATTTCCTGCCCTGTACAGCTGGCAGTTTGAAAGGTTTCTCTGTCGGTAGAAAGGTTACGAAGTAGATTACCTATTTCACATTGCATTCTGTAATCCAAGCTCTCCCACTGTCTTCTGACAGTATTTTTAAACAAGCCTGGTGCAGCCTGGCTCTATAAATACTCATTTTCTAGACCTGTATTAGAGATCCCAGCTGATCAAATAAATCCTTTTATATCAGCCCTTTGTTTACAAGGCAATAAAGTCTCCAAGTACCCTGCTCTCATTCTCACTCTTCCTCCCCCATTGCCAGGTTACCGTTCCCACGTAACACCCTGTGCAGGCGGCTTCAAAGAAGAAATGTGTATATTTCCCAGGCTAGGAGCCTGTAAATCAGAGCCCCCTGTCTTACTAGGATGTGAGATAACTCATAGTGTAGGACATATCAGTCACCAGCACGGTCCAGAAATAGCACATTTAAGGCCAAGCTTGAAGGGCTAGAATGTTGCACTGAGAGCAGATGTTTATAAGACAGTGAGCAAGCAAGGAGTTTGTTAGCCGGGCTGGATCTGATATAAAAGGCCTTTTGGGAAGCGTTAAAACTGTTGGATCAGACAGTCTCCTCTCCACTGAAGGCACCCGAGATCTGCCATGATTTCATGCTTAATAATCAGAAGGGTTAATGGGCCTAATCCTGAAGGGCTAACTGAGACTCCAGTCCTGTCCAGTAGACCTGAGGGTTTCATTCCTTCCTCAGGCAAAACACTCATCAACTTCAGTGGGAGTCTGGCCCAAGGGCAAACTGAGTAAGGGCTTTTATATGCCTCAAGAAAATTTTGCCTGAGGAATGGTGGAGTAAAAACAGTTCCTGTAGGATCAGGGCTAGTTAATAACGAATGAAGGACTGTAGGGATCAGGCTCCATCAATGGACTAGTGGAAAGAAAAACATCCAGCCTGTTTTAAAATAAAATATCTGAGGAAGGGAGTTCCTAGTTTGGCAGGTAGAAGGGCTCGGCCAGCTGGGAACAATGAATTAATCTCCTTGCCCTCCTTCCCGCACCTACCAATGAGAGCACATCATAAGAAAAGTGAGGTGGGTCCTGAGTCTGGAAGAAAGGATTTGTAGGAAGTGGCTTGGATCTGAAAGGAGAAATGAGATGGTGTGCTTGGTAGAAACAGTGAAAAGGTAACAGTAATGGTAGTAATTCTCCTCTGGTTCTTGTCTGACGGGAACCAGGTGTTAGCCATTTGCTTTGACCATAGCTGAAGCCAGTTATATGCCATGTTTACTTTCGGCGCTGGCTGGAGAAGGCCCTCAGAAAGATCCTTTCAGGGCTAGGGTTTCCTTTCCAATAAAACCAACCACAAAGATGCTTGAATTCTGCCTAGTTGTACAGAATCCTTTCATGCTCCACCCAGCTTGACCCAGAGCTATTTCAGAGTTCAGTTAGAGGCAGAAAGTAGCTCTAAGAAGGAAAGCCAGTGTACAGAAAATATTATCTGAGAGGTTGGGGTGGCGGGATGGGATTTGTTCTTAGAGCAGTAAAATAAACTGGAAAAAAAAATCATTGGACCAGCTGATAAGATCAAATGAAAGCTTCCTAACAAAAGTCCATTGAGGAAGTCATTGGTATCACTCTGGAGAGCTGGGAAATTAAATACAGCTAAGCAAATTGTTTATATTTTTTCATTACAGAAACCAGCGTAAAATGATTAATTTTGCTACAACAATACCTAGATCTCCCATCAATGCATGGCCTGTGATTCATTAATACAGAACTGGGACCGTGGGTAACTTGGAGCCCATGAAAGTCAGTGGAAAGGTGTTTCAATCCTTTCTGGGTTCTGCTCTGGAGAAAATGTAGCCTACTTCAAGGGAAAGGAGCTTGCTAGAAAATCAACATGCTGAGCAAGTGGGCTGGAAAGACTAGCTCAAGGGGACGTAGATTTAACAGTGTTCTACTCCCTCAGTTCAGTTCAGCACTAGGTTACATTGGGTCCCAATTCAGTACATTACAAATGTCTATGGTTCCCTATAACAGTCTGTTCTGTCTGTTCTGTCCCTATCACAGTCTGGCAAGACACTGCTTCTTAACAGGGATTTCTGTACTGTAGCTGGAGGAGGCTTCCAGCTTTCCCAGGTCAGGAGCTCTCTTACTGCAGCCTGCACACGCTCTGCTCTCAGGGTGCTAACTGACAACGCACGGGCAGCATTTGCCATGGAGGAAGATGTAAGCCTCTGTTTATGACAACACCCAAAGCACCGTGAGGTCGCAAGCAGAGCATGGAAGAAGGCATCGTGACGAATGTACGTTGCATACGTTGCCATTTTATTGAGGGGGAAACTTGCACCTTTGCCAGCACAGGTGTTAATGCGACAGCCCATTTTGTCAGGCATAGATAACTGTTAAATGCAACATAATTGTTAGCTCCTTAAATGGTGCCAAAGTAAATGGTGGAAGCCATTGTTGACCCATTTAAAACTGGAAAAAGCACTGCAAGTGTACTAGAGGGACAAATCTCATCTTGACTGGATGGGAAGGAGACTGGGGTGGGCCCTATGACATGGTAGGTCCTTTGCATCTTAACTTTGTGTAGTTATATGACAGGGTATTGTTCTGTCCTGTCTGTCATGGAAGCAGGGCTAGCAGCATCTCTGATTCCTCTCTGTTCTTTCTGAATACACTACCACTGGAGTCAGGGCTCAAGCCCGGACCTTTCCTGTGGTGGATTCCCCCCCTTCTCAGACTGGGCCCTAGGCTGTGTATTAACTTTGCTTACCCACTAGGTCTGACCAGGTTCAGCACCTGCGGTTCTTCCTTTTGGGAATCTGCGACCAGTGGTGCATACAGTGACCAGACAGCCTTGTCAAACCGAAGTATTGTTTGATCTTAACAGTAGGAACCAAGCATAATGGAAGAGGATTTTTAAAACAGGCAAAATTTTGCACACATGTCAATCTGACCTAAGCCTGTCCACTCTGTGAGAGGGGTCCAGGGAGGCCTAGCTTCTTCAGATACCCCAGTGGGTGTTTGTGAGTGTCAGTGTGTTGCCCCTGCAAACAGCTCACTGACAACAACCTGGCCTTTGGCCAGAGAAAGTCTTTTTAAGCTGCCAGAAGTCCTTTGTCTTTCAATGTCCTGGATTTGGACTCTGCTCACAAAACCAGTTGGTTGACCTCCATGGGAAGTCAAGCTAATCTTTTTTGGGCCAACTACCATTCCAGTGTACCAGCTCCTCAAGTGTTTGTTGAGGGATGTCTTATCTCTAGTCATTGTTTTCCTTCCTGATGGGAATTTTCTGGCATCCTGGTATTAAACTAGACCAACATACTCATACAGTAAACATCCCTTGCAACAATCAGACAAGCATAGAACATTAAAAAATTATTACAGAGTAACCCCCATGTCCTTCACACAGTCACCGATCTCCATGGCGTACAGTAGAGCAATTTCCTCCAGCCAATCTCATCACAGACAGGTGATCTGCAGTATTAGACATGGGGCCAGGAGTTAAAAATCACAACTTCAGACCCCTTTATGCACAACATTACACATGACCTGCCTGTAATTGAATCCCATTGGATGAAATGTCATATTATAAAATGAGATAAAATAAATCAAGATGTCACAACAACCAGTCATCTGAAGCAAAAGGTCCCAACCCATGTCACAGGTCCTCACCCCACTATTTCCATCCATTTATCAGAAGGATTTTGTCTTATCAAGAATATAGAGGGAACTAACCCATTTAAAGAGCAACTGCAGTAAATGCTTTATAAGGAGCTGCCACCCGCTACCTTGGAAACCTGGAGAAGTGCTTCCAATTCTAATTGCTTTCTCACACTCTCCAATTATATAAGTCCTACTCATTTAGTTTTGGATTCAGTCTGTTTTTCTTCCCAGTTCCCATCACATTATTACTCCACTTCAACATCAAAAGGAGCTCTTGTGAGAATGGTAATGTTATGAACTGATAGAGGAATCAGGATGTTTTCCCTGTATTAGGGCTACTGTAAATGTCATACAATAGAAGGCACCCTATGCATTCGTTGTGGTGCCGCTGTTAAAGTAGCTCAACCACATACAATCCTGTCAGTCATAACATCAATGGAATAACTGAAATATCTAGTCTGACTCCATTAAATGGGGGGCCCTTGATTAGCACGCCTGCCTAATTGGTACAACAGCCATAGAAGAGTCTCAAGCCACTGCACTGCATTAATTTGTTGAAACGCTAGATCAGCTGCATCCCTAGCTGACCTCGGTGGCATGGCCAGTGCAGTTTGCAAACAGCTCACAGGAGTTCACAGTGGAAGGCACTCAGCTCCCAAATGACTTTCCCGCTTGGTCCGCCATAACTTGAGAACCTCAACCTTGATGGCGCTATGCAGAGGTTCTCCTTTTCCCCTGACCCTTTGTTTCAGAAGGAGCACTAGGAGGGGTTGAGCTCTGTATTGCAGTGAAGTGGCCATCCGGGGGTTCACTGAGTTACTCAGAGAACTACAGGTAGGGTCCATACTCCATCCCTCCCTTACCTGCCATTTAGTCAGCGGTGTTTTCCTCCCACTATGTTGTTATGCAGTTGAATAAAGCATGTTCCCAGCTTGCACTACTGTAAGTCGGGTGTGTTTCTTGTGCACTGAGCAGGCCCTTGATAAAATGTATGGCTGGTGGACTGCATTGTTCATTTCTGAGTCGACTTCGTTTGGGCCAAACCATGACATTTAGCTGAGGTTAGTCCTGCCTTGAGCAGGGGGTTGGACTAGATGATCTCCTGAGGTCCCTTCCAACTCTAGTAGTCTATGATTCTATGATGTCCTTGCAGACCAAGCCCTCACTGACGGCAGCGGGTCCAAAGTGAGTAAGGACCTTGGGCTTGGGATCTTTTGTATTCTGCTGTTTTTAAACTGTCCATCCATCAAATCTAGTGGTCTTGGTCAGCTGGTTTTTTTTCAAAGAGAAAAAG
This sequence comes from Mesoclemmys tuberculata, assembly GCA_007922155.1. Taxonomy (NCBI): domain Eukaryota; kingdom Metazoa; phylum Chordata; order Testudines; family Chelidae; genus Mesoclemmys; species Mesoclemmys tuberculata. The sequence goes on along the minus strand of ML675644.1, from coordinate 12,116,014 downwards.
AAACCAACTAGTATGAACTGATGTTTGCTGGTATGAAACTCATGTGGAGTCCTTTGTTCACACCTGGCAGACTCCCTGGCCTATTACAAAACTTATCTCACCCTAATGCAGTTTTACCGGGTGTTTCAATGCTTTGGGGATTGATCAATTTCTAACATAATAGATGGAATTAAAGTGTCCCCCATCACAATGCATCCTGAGAAGCCTCCAAGGCTCACATCAGGACTGGAACTTAAATGGCATGTCAGTTTCCGTGAGGGTCTGTGCTAATAGAGAGGAATGTTTATTGTATGTTTGGTGCAGTATGATGAATGGCATGTTAATGAAAGGCCGATTTAGGTGGCTATTGCTATTAACAGTTACCAAAGTGGCTGGTAGTTTGACCATAGGGCAGTTTGGCTTGATCTTCTACATGTCTTATTCATTTCCTCATGTGAGCTGTCCCAGGAACTACCCATATGAATGAGGTGAGAAGGATTTGGTGACTGGCTATCACTGACATGCTTCTGCAGACAAGCACGTGGGGTGGATGGTAGTAAATCTTCAAAACTTAACTTTCCAATTCAGGATGGCTGCATGCTGGGTGGACAGCCCACACAGCTGCCCTCTTTTCAGGATGACCCTATAAACTTTGCATCATGCACATTCCATGCAGATCTCAAACACTACTGTGCATTCTGGAACCTCTAGGATCTGGGCAAGAAAACTCACATGCATGGATGGATGAACTGAATTCCTGCATTTCGGAAGGTATTTGCGTGACGTCTTGTGACCTATCAAGCCAGCTGTCATGTATCAGTGTTTAAAACGGTAACAAATGTATTTCATTCAGAGTTGATTTAGTGTTGCTAATTACATCAATGGTATGACATTAAAGGGGTCGAGAACTGGCATCGGTACTTGAGGACATTATGTAAACTCCACAATGATCTGCCTGTTGGTTCAGTGTCTTGCTTATTTATTCATTCCTGCTCAGGATGATAGATTTTTCTCTTAGTGAGTGACATGTTTCTCTCTTCCATTCTGTGTTGCAACTGCGTCAAAAAAGCTGAGCACATGAGTGAAGTACCAAAAAAAGAAAATTGCTCATCAGTCATTCACCATGGCACTTAAGTCGCATAAGGCTCAATCTTGCAAAGGGCTGACAGCCAGATTTAAAGATATTTAGGCACCTTAGAAAATCTCACTAGGTCCCTATCTGCTCTTTTAGTGACCTAAATACCTTTAAAAACCTGTCCCTGGGTGCCTGCTGCGGGAAGGTGAATGCTTTGAGCTTCTCTTGAAGGTGCTCAACTGTTTGTGGTAGGCACTCACTCAGTGCCTGTCAGGACTGCAAGGTGACCATTTAAAACCAGTGTCACATTGATGTCAGTGCTGCACCTGTGCCACAAAGGCAGACTCCCCTCCCCATACACACTCCATTTCCTTGGAGGCAATGGGCATTTTCTTCAGGGTCATCTAAGTCTCTGTGACTGGTGTGGGAACGCGATAATCTAAACTTCGACTCTGGGAGTTAATCTAGGTCACATTGTTCCAGTGCTGAGAACAAAGAGGTATCAATCACTGCTTTGCCTGTCAACAGGGTAACACAGCCACACGGGTCCTTCAAAACCCCTCCACTTGCATTCACAACAGGCCCCCAAGACTTGCCGTCTTCTAAATTGATGGACTTCTCTGCCTGGAAACAGCACTGAGTGTGAATTTGTAATGGTGTTTTCCTTACAATGACCTTGCCTGGCACTTGGGCAACCGTCTGTGAGAGACCCATGATGGCTGCATCCTTGTAAAAATGTATCTAATAAATATGTAAATCAATCTATCTTTATTCATAACCTGGCAGGACTCAGAGACCCAGATACCAGCCAAAACCACTCTATTATCTATCATTTCAAATGACTTAACACTTCAGAATCTCAAACACCAGGAGAAGATGTACAAAACAGGGCGTTTTTCAGTGAAAAACAATTAATTTGCTTGTCAGCTCCTTCTGTGCTTCGGCTCAAAACCCAAAATGATCATCCTTTCCTTCTCTTTCCTTTCTTTTCTTTCCTCTTCTTGCATGGATGAGAGGCACTGAATGACACTCCTTCAGCTACATAGACGGAGTTCATGTCATTAGAAGAGAGCAGCTCACAATGCCTCCATTTCCCCCTGTCAGTAATTACCATCATTAACAGGTGTTCCATTGAGAAGGCTGTTACCTAGCATCACACCCAGATAACAGACAGCTTAGTTGCCCTTGCCATAAAGACCCCTTGTGCTTGCCTTTGTGGCTTTGTGTATGAAGTGCCAGGATCACAGGAACGTGCTGAGATTTGGAATCAAGTTGGTTTTAAAAAAAGAGAAAAGAAAATGGAAGTCAGCGGGAGAAAAATAAATAAAGTTTGCTAGTTATGGTAATGTTGTTTACTTCTTATTCTGGGGAGAGATGTGCCCTTCGTTCACAATCAATCTCGTTAATGACATTTTCTCTCTTAGATACTAGCAGCACAATCTGTTAGAACCAACAGACACCAGATAGATAGATAGATCACGTCACCACTGCATCTAGTGTTATGGCTCTGTCATACGGAGGAAGCGTGAGAAAAAGAAACTCACTGGGAAAATCTGAATTCCTAACCCTCTCCCAGTAGGAAGAGAGCATTATGTTCATTAGGAAGTCAGATTCATACAAGTGTGGTACAAGCATCTGCCTTGACTGGGCTGAAATGTAATTCCCAAGGGGTACAGCACACAGTCCCTCTTAGGATCCTATTAATTATTTGCACAGAGCTGTATGTGTACGTGGCCATTTTAAAGAAAAAGAATTGACCAAGGTCCCTGCCCTGAAGAACTTATCTCATTCACAAACACAGGTACATGGGGCAATAGGTCAGGCAGGGGAAGGTGTGGAGGAATCACTGCTGGAGACACCCATGTAGGAAATATTCATGGAGGAAGAAAGTGTTAAGGAAAGATAAGGAAGAGGAGCTAGAAAGTCCACTGAAAGTTCTTCTGGCCAGAGGATGCAGCACAAAGGAAGGCGGGAAGGTATACATTCAGATTCAGCAAGGAATTGTTGTCCCTTTGACCCAAGTGGCTAGTGAAAATTCAGGGGCTTGCAGAGTTATTTTCATTAGGATGAGAAATTGGTGACACAATTTCCATGGTAATTCGTGGTGTACCTTTGTTAATTTTCAAGAATGTGCACAAAGTCCTGTTTCTTTGATCACAGTAGAAACAAACAGCAGAAGCAGTTTCCTTGCGCAGAAATTCTTAAGTTTGCCACTCCACCAACCTCTGTGCCCAACGAGCTCTGCTTCCTCTCAGGGTCACACACAACTTTTTATCCAGATTTTCTCTGCCTCCAGCACACATAGCCTGCAACTGATGTCCCAGTACCTGCATCGTCAGCCCGCAGTCAACACAGCTTAGTGGTGACCTACGAGGTGGCCTATTGATTGGGTGGTTCCATCATTATCTACAGCTGGCTTTGCTATAGGAAGGGACCGGATTGCTCCTTCTTTTGAACCTGAGAGAGAGAGCTTGGCACGCCCATTGGTTTGTGATTGTTTTGGATCTAAGAGTCAACTGCTGGTAACCTTTAGCACCTCAGCTTAACCGCATTTTGGCAGGTGTTTAAATCGGGGCCTTAGCTCCCAGGACCTCTATCTACTAATCAGTGTTTCCTTGTATATGGAGTTTCCAAGCATGGCATTAAATGCAATAGTAATGAACATCTAATATACTGTTACGTTCTAATAGTCTACTTAGGGGCCTGAGTTTCAGAGATACTATACACCTAGTAAAAGTCAGAGCCTGAGTGTTGTTCCTTTTCAAAGTTTACGAACCACTAATTAAACACAAGAAAAACATCCTGCACTCACTGGGCATTGTAGCTGTGTCCAGATTGGTATTCATATTTAATACTTATGTTATGCTAGCGCCTAGAGGCCTTCATATGGATCAGACTGTTCTGTGCTAGGCTCTATACAATTATGTTTGTGGTCTTTGCCACAAACAGCCTACAGTTTAAGGCAGGAGTGGGCAAAAGACAGCCTGTGGGCCAGATCCGGCCCATCTAACTGTTCTGTCCCGCCCACCATGCAGAAGCACTACACTGGAGCATCAGGCAGCTTTCGGCCGGTCGCTACCCGAACTTCCTGCTTACAGTCATGTGGCTGGAAGCAAGAAGTTTGGAAAGTGATCGGCTGAGAATCATAAGCTGTCCGATGCTCCAGTTGCCAAGGTAACTGGAGCATCAGACAGCTTAGCTTCTCAGGCTGGTCGCTTTCCCAAACCTCCTGCTTCCAGTCACATGACTGGAAGTGGCCCAGGCCCATGAGATTTACCAGAGTTCATGCAGTGACCCCTCTGCAAAAATGATTGCTCACCCCTGGTTTAAGGGCTTAGACTGCAGAATTGTACCAGTTTAATTTAAGGTGTGATCTGAAACTGGGTTAGTTAAACTGATGCAAAAAGGCTGTGTGGATATTAATTTTGGTTTAATTTCATGTTAAATTGCTTGGGAATGGGTTTAAACCATTGGTGGAGCTAACGGGGAAGCAGCAGGGATGATCACCCTCCCCCCCCACACACACACTCACTCTTGGCCAGAGCCCCCACATGACAGGGGGGAGAAGAGTACACTTTACCGGGGCCTGGAGGCCCTGTGGGGCCTGGCCCAGACTGAAACCCCTATTACGTGTGTGGGAGGATGCCTGTGTTACAAGTTTGTACCAGGTGCAAAAAAATTATGCTTGGTCCCTGCTCCTGGCAGCCTTTAGCTGTAGATGTGATGCCTTTTCAAGCTGTTTATGACAAAATGTGGTGTACAACTCGAAGTTTCCCACGGGACAGGAGAGCAAGGCTGCCCCTCAGTCACCCAGCTGTGGTGGTTCCTGCTGGCTCCCCGCTCTGAGCGTTGCAAGCTGCTGCGCCGGGTTGCATGGGGCTGTGATCCCTTGAACACTGCTGCAATGCTATTCCCCCCAGTCTGGCCCAGCAGCCTCTCTGTCATGACAGATGGGTGGCCAGGCCAAACCTGAAAGGCACTGCAACCCCGTGCACCAGACGGCAATGCCCTGAGTGGGAAGCCAGCCCCAGCCCCACAGGACAGGGGATGTCACTACTGGATGAGTGCAGAGTTGGCTCCATAGGTGGCGTGCGCCTCTTGAATTTGGGGAGGCTGGCCCCACCATGAGGCACTGCCCCCACTCTGCCTACTACCCCCAACGTCCCGCCTGCCTGACGCTTGCGCCTGTGGAGAGTGGGGGCAGGAAGAGACAGAGAGGGTGGGACCTTGGGGGCAGAGTCTGAATGGGGGCTTCCAGTGGGGGTGGTTGTTTGGGGAGGCTTAGCCTCTCCCCGCCTCTTATATCCACCTCCCATGGCTCGGTCCCCAGGCCCCCACTGCCAATGGCCCAATGGTTTTTCGTCAGTTTAACTAAACTGGTTTAATTAAACCAATGCAAGGTTGTGTATAGAAAAGGCTTAAGAAGTTCTGAAGCCATTTCCTCAATGCCATGCACCAGCTATGTAGGTTTTCTACAGTGTTAATTTACCAAACACGCTCTTGTGTTCATGTTCTGAATGGTTTTATGAGGCATCAAGGAAGCTTTTTTCCTCCTATGGGACCTGTGGGATTGTGGCTGATTGTATTTTATTTGGTATTAATTTTTCAAGGATCAATGCAATTCCTAGAAAAGATACAATATTTGAAACAAAGCAGGCAAGACATTCCAGTAATGTAGCACAGGACAACAGTTTGTGAGGAAGATTAATAGGACTGTATCAAAAGCTGCTCCATAATTTGAACCAACTCAGAATCATCCGAAGTTGTTTTTCCCCTTGCAGGAAATGGAAGGAAAAATAATCAATATGTTAGACAAATAATGGCGCTGTAATGGCAGTTCTGGGAGCTATGTGCATGCATATTGGACTTGTCCAATCATTGAGCACATGATGGGGTGTCCACCCTACACAGGAGTGGAAGGGTTAACGGAGGCCAGAGGGGCCAATTAACCTAGTAGATTAAACACTGAGAAGAAAGCCCTAATTAGAGGAACAGGCTCATGGGTGCAGGAACAGCTGGGGCCTGTATAAAGCCAAAGAGCTGGTGCCAGAAGGGTGGTGTTGCTGGGAAGGGCTGCGGGGAAGTACACTGCAGTCATTTCCTGAGTTGAGGGTGTGGGTAGTTTGGCAAACCCAAACAGTGGCAGGGAGCCAGCTATGCAGGAGGAAGCCCAGGGAAACATCAGCTAGAGGTAGGACTGTACCAAGACCATGCCAGCTGGTTATAGGGTCCCTGGACTGGAATTCCGTGTAAAGGGCAGGCCTAGATTCCCCTAGCAGACACTGGGGAGTGGCAAGGGCTTTGGAGATGCTAGTCAGCAGGTCTGGAAAGACTGTGAATTCCCTGGAAGGAGAGGGCTTTAGTGACCTGGCTGGAGGGCCAAGCCAGAGGAAGAAGAAGCTGCAGATCCAGGAGTTACCTTGTGCAGCAGAGCAAGAGAAAACAACACTGGAAGAAGTTGGCACAGCTAATCCCCAGGATGGCCAGCAGAAGGTGCCACTTGCAGTGAGTGCACTATGTGACAAAATGGTAGTGGATCAGGGCTGCTTTGGGAAGTGAGTGTTGCAGCTCACAGGTACGTTTAGAGAGGCTTCTAGTCTTGTCAAGGTTTCTTGCAACCAATAAAAATTCTGCCAGACCTCCTACATTAACGTTTAATGCATGCAATAACAGCCCCAAATAGAGGCCCAAATTTTGCAATCCTGACTCCAGCTCAAGTCCCAGTTTGGTTAATTTTCACTTGCCATCAGTTGGCGGCTGTAGGATTTGGCCATGTATGCAGCGCGCTTGCTGCATGTTTTTAAAACTGTTAGCTCCCTGCCGTGCTCTTCCCCCTCCTCTGCTCTGCTCTCCCACACTGCCCAGGAAAGCTCATCATTTCAGCCAACACAGGGTCTCACCACAAGTTCTTGCTCTAGTGTTGAGGGACTTTAGCTGCAGTGTGGGTCTCCAGCATTCTGCCAGTTTGGTTTCGCTGCTTTGTGGTTTAATATGACCCTTTCACCCTTTGTGGAGCTGCTGGCTTTGCTTAGGTGCTGCTGCTGGGTGGGAGCCAGAATGATGGATGCAGTATTAATCGATATCTGGCCTGGCACGGTGTTTTTTTCCTTTTGGCCATGAAGCGAGCTGTTGGACAGTGAGAATCTTCATGACAACTGCTGACGTGGCTATTCATTCTTTGCACAGGTTGCCATGGCAGGCTAACAAGTTGTGAATGATGGTCTGAGTTCTGGAAAACAGGCTTCCAAATCCAGCTGTGCCCAGGTAGCATGGTGACCAGCTCACTCTTGTTGGGGGAAGGAATGGGCAAATTGATCTGCATTGACATCATTCAGCTCATCTTTGAGTTTTTGGACAAAGTCTACTAGCTCGTTCAAAACCTGCACTTAGGAGGCACCAGTTGCTCCAGTTACTTGACTATCTAGGGTTAATCTGCTAAACGCCTGTACAGACCCCATGTGAACCCTGGGATAAACCAAAATTCTCCATCTGCCCCATAAGAAAAATCCAGCTCAAGACATCAATGTGATAAACACCTTGTGCTGCCTTCTGTCACCTACTATTAAAGGGGAAGGCATTACAGCAGAACATGGTTTCTTGTGTCATAATCACTCACCTAGGGTGAGGTGGCTAGTAGAGATGGACTAGAACCCAAACCCCAGGCCTGATCAGCTCTTAAATTTGAAGAAGCCTGGAAGCCAATCTAGACCAAAAATTCTGTTGCTCCTATAGTAATAATAGCGCGAAGCAATTCATAGCACATTTTCCTGTGTAAAGTGCTCTACAGACATTAACTCCTGGGAGGTGGAATAGGACATTACTCCTCTACCTATCTTACAAATGGGGAATCTGAGCCAGCGAGTTTTATTGACTTGCCCAGAGTCCATGGTAGAGGCAGGGATAGAACACACAACCTCCTGGTTCTCCGTACCCATCTCATTCATGCAACTCATTGTGTTAAACTAGCTATAGAGCAGAGTGAAGTAAAAATCCAAGCTCAGGACCTGATCCAACTCCATTGTCTCTTATGATCAAGGTAAAAGGTCACGTACCTTCCAGCGTGCAGGGCTGAGACGAGAAACGATCAATCAGTGGGGCAACTCACAGAGCAAAGTACCACACACTGTGAGCAACGGTGGCAGAATCAGGCCTCATGACACCACCTCATCCAAATGCAGTCACTGCGGAAGTGGAGCTTAGCAGCTATTACAGGTTCCAACAACACAAAAAATGTTTAGGAAGAGACCGTGAAGGGCTGATGCAGTTGTTACATTGTCCCCCATCATGTCTATGCCACCAGTCCTGCCAGCCTTGACAATCGGTTTGTCTTCCTCCTCTCACAGCCTTCTTGTGGCTCCCTTCTCATCACCCTCAAGTAATAGAACACCAGGCCTGAACTAATCCTCAAGGCCACTACCTTTTCTTCCTTCAAATCCCTCCACAAGGCCCACGTTTACCATGCTACCAACACAAAATTAGCCACCAATAGTGGCAAGATAGACAACTGGGGATAGTTGGTGATAATTCCCACCCTTTGTCTCTTGCTTGTCTCTTAGATGTTAAGCTCCTTAGGGTAAGCACTGTTTCTCCCTATATCTACGTACAGCACCTAGCATATTGAAGGCACCACTGTAATATATATGCATGAATGAAAAAATAATAGTAACTGTCCATCCCCAAGCCATATACCAGCTGATAGATTCAGTCTGGACTGTGAGCATGCCTGGTACACTGCCTTTGAAAGATATTCAATCAGTGATAAAGAGACACAGTCCCTGTTTTACCACCTGGATGCTTTAACATTGCATGTAACCAGTTATTTTCCATTCTGATCAATATCCCTAAGGACTGCATTAGGATTACTTACATTAGAAGTTCATTGGCTTCCTGTCCATATCACAAGTACAAGACACTTGTCCAGATCAAATGGAAGCATGAGAACCCCCATTTGTAAGGCAAAGTAAGGGTCTCTTGAAAGCAAATGAAACTCTAGCACTAGGTTATTTTCATCCAGGTGGATTTTCAGCATCAGTCTGGTTTAAGAATACACTGTATATACTATAAACCTCTAGAGGGTTACACTCTCAGATAGAAATCACATCCATAAGGCAGGAGGAGTGTGGGAAAGGTGTGCTAGCTCATCCATTGCTACGGAGTTGGCTTAATAGCCCCGCTGGCAGCAGCATCTTTGGAGTGGGAGTATATAAATTTCACTGCAGAACGAAAGACTGAATTAATTTATGGCATGATTACTGTGCGTTAAGACTGGATTGTTTACAATCCTGAATGTCAGGATGATAAAATATTTAGACTGCGAGCTCTTTGGAGCAGAGACAGTCTTTTCGTTCTGTGTTTATACAGCACCTAACACTCAATGGGGTCCTCGTTCATGACTAGGGCTGCTTGGCACTACAGATAATAACTCATAATAACAAGAAGTTTGTTTTTGGATGACAGCTATAGAAAGTGGGGCTAGTGACTCAGAAGGGGTTCTATTCTCTTTAAGCCAGTCTGACAGTGTCACGTAAGCAAGCTCTGTGCTGCTGATAGGTTTGCAATGTGCAAGCTCCTAGCCATTTGTGGTAATCGAAGAACAATGCATATATTGAAAGTCTCCCTCTCAAATTCCATGTAGGTAATTACATTCTGAAAGGCAGATGTTTTGTGCCTTGTTGGAATGGAGATAGGAAAGTGGCCAAACTGTTCCTGTAGCTACAAAAAACCTAAGCTGAGACTTGGCAACTTCTGCCTGACATTTCTGGAAAGCCCCTTGTATTTTCTCCATGAAGTAATGCATTCAGTTATGGACGGGAGCACTGAGTTCATTCTTCCTGGCAGCTTCAGACACTGGCATTTGGAAGAGATGTCATTCATTGCCAATGACCACACTCCCTAACCCTACCCCTCTACCCCCCCCCTCCCCGGAACTGTTAATTGCAAGGTAATTAGTTTTGAGGGAGGAACTGCAGAGTGGCAGTGGGTAGGTAAGGGTGGGAGTGGTCAGTTTGTTAAAACCTGATGACTGTAAATGTTGCACTGTTGCTTCACACCCTGTGAGTTTCTGTTACCAGAACACTTTATTTTGATACACAGTAATTATGCTTCCATCTCCTTTTTTGTCACTTTCATTTGTTGTCTCCATTGATTTACAAGCATTTTGTGTCATGGTAGGGAAAGGCTGGAGAAATCCATTAAAAGGTTGCACACAGTAAGCAATTTTTCAGGCAAATGTACAAAGCAGCCACTGGTTCCCTGTAATGATTTATACTGGTAACTGTTCATCAAGTCAGGTGCCGGGCTTTGGGATAGGATGGGAGCATTAAGAACAATGATGATTAAGTCTTCTAGATCTAATCCTAGAAACTAAATACATCAGCAAATGCACAGAGCAGAAATTTAACATTAGTTTTAGTCACTAGACTATTAAAATGTGTATATTTACTAACAGATACAATCCCCAAACCATCATAAATCTTTCTACAGAGTTGCTATAAACAGGGATGACTGTATAATTTATCTTTACTTCTTTGATTTTTATACTCTTTTTCTCACCCACACATATATACCATGAAAGCCTTACTTGGGCAGATTTTTCCATTAATTTCAGTGGAAATTCTGGATGAGTAAAGACTTCAGAACTCAGCCACATATGTAGATAGGCAATGATTATTTTGATCTCTAATTTATGGAGTGGTAATGGGTGTGTAGCAGATGAGTTAGTGTGTGTGTTAGCCTCCCCTGTTCTGGAGGAAACTGGTTCAATCCTTGATGCCTCGGACAAGCTGCTGGCCATCACGGATAGTCCATAGTTAATGTTGAAGCTAGCTTTCCATTATAAGATGGATTTTCAAGCCACCTTCCTCAAAAAGACATGCCACATCTTGTCTCTGCCTGCCCAATCTTACTTTTGCACCTTTGTTTTATCCAGTAATGGAAATGTGCTGTTGGGTGTATGTGGTTGATGTTGCACATTATTTATTAAATGGGTAGTAAAGATTTTAAAAGCAGCATAGCCCCAGAGCACCTTGTTAGGTGAGAGCTCTGTATGTTTTCTCATTGGCTGACGTGTTTGTGGAGTAGAAGAATATTTTTTTAGGAATACAACCGGGGCAATCGATCTGTTTGCCATAATGAAATGTTTGATGAAATTGATTATATAAAGCTGCGGGTTTGTCCCTATCCTTAGCCCCTGCACAGAATGGGAAACAAGGGACAAAAACCAAACTACTATATCGTGTCATGGCGACTCGGCATGTCAACTGGGGCCACCCCCATTGGCCCAGTGCAGGATTGGTATACACCATCACACGGTCGTTGGGATTCCCTGTTGAGTCAAACAATTGTGGCCAGGAGTCTCAGGACACATGGCCAGGCCAAGAAAACAGTCAGTCTGTGGCCCCTAAGGTGGGGCAGAGCAAATGCTCAATAACTGAGGCCCCTAGTAGCCATGCCCAGTGGCAAGTGTGTGTGGGGATGAGTAGGGAAACCTGGGCCCACCCTATTCCACTGGGTCCTGACACAAGTCTCTGTGAAGCTGGGACATTCCCTCTTAGGGGTTCAAGCATCATCTTCTAACGCATTCCCTGGGTCACTCCCTACCATAAGACCCATCCCAGGGACCTCTTCGGCTGGCAGTGGCTTGGTGTCCCAGTACGGTCTCAATGGTTGGCTGGTTGTCCGCAGCATAATCCAGGTCCTTGGTCCCAACAGCCCGGAGAGTTGAAGGTTCCTCTGCAGCCTTTCTTCTCCTCTCAGCCAGCCCCAACTGAACTGGGCTGCCTCCTTTTATCTGTCCCTTCCACCGGGAGCATGCACAGCAGTGTGAGGGGGCGTGGTCTCCTGGGCCCACAGTGATTGGTCAGGTCCCATTGACCCAGTGCAGGGGTGGTACATCCTGTCACACATGCCATCACTTGCACAGCTTTGCAAAGCTATTTCCAGCTCTGGTCCAATGTACAGTCAGTCAGGAGTAAATTTGCTTCTGAGTTACACTCGTGCAACTCCAATGAAATCAATGGGCTTTCTTCACGTAACGGAGAAGATAATCTGAACACGTACTGGCAACGTGTAGCCCCTCTTGCTCTAGATATATAGCCATCATATCCATTTTCTACTTTGCCACTAGTAGACCCTTTGCCAGCATTCATCTCCTGCTCTGCTCTACTGCGGGGGTAAGGTTGGTGTGAAACTTACCCGAAGCCAGGCACCCCATCATGGGGTAGTGGAGCTGTGGGGCGGAGGCCCGGAGCCTAGTGTGAAGGCATACACTCCCAGAGGGACAGCGTAAAACTCGGAGAAAAGCACACTCTGCAGATCTGTTACAACAGCTAAAGGAACCTTCTAGTGCTCAGAGTGCCTATACTACAAATTCAACATTGGAGAGCTACCCAAAAATATACCCATTTCAACCCATCCTCTCCTCAAGAGCCTTAAAAAACAGAGAAAAATTATGGGCTTTTCTGTGTACATGGAAGGTTAACACATTGGGTTCTGACAGACCAAGGGGAAGGAGGGGATTCTAAAACCAAGGACCCCTCACCGAGAATACCCCCTCAGCAGCTCCCTCTCATTCATACTGAGGGAACTGCAGCCCTCTGGCAGATCTCAAATGTGGCACTATCTCACAAAGAGACAGTCTCTCAGGTAACCAGGTCCCAAACTATTCACGGCTTCATCTATCTGAGATACTTGTATGGATCCCATTACTACAGTATCTGTATACTTCACAATGTATTTATCCTCACAACACTGCTCTGAGATGAGGGTAGTAGGGCCACTGTCCAGATGGGAACTGAGGCACAGAGAAATTAAGGATATGTCTACATTATAGCTGCTACAGCAGCACAGCTATGGCACTGCAGCACCACAGTCAGATGCTTCCTACATCAACGGAAGGAGTTTTTCTGTCAATGTAGGTAATCCACCTCTGCAAGCGGTGGTAGCTAGCTCGATGGAAGAAATCTTCTGTCAACCTAGCTGCACCTATTCAAGAGGTTAAGTCAACCTAACTAAGATGGTCATGGCACAAAAATTCACAGCTCTGCGTGAGGTAGCTAGGTTGATCTAATCTTTTAGGGTAGATCAGGCCTAAGCAACTGGTCCAATGCCACACAGAGAGAATGGCAGAGTAGGGAACTGAACCGAGATCTGCCAAGTTAGTACCTAACCACTGGATCATCCTTTCTCTTAGACAAACCTTCCTCTCAACTTACTCTTCATAGTTTAAAACCAATGCATTGAATTCCACTCAGAAGCTTATTGGATGCTAGTGCTCATCTTATTAGCAATACACTCACATACTCCCAGTATTGTATCTGTTCCATGGGTAAACAGAGGATTTTTCAATCAGCTTGGTTTGTTGATCCAGAACCTTTCACCGGCACTAAAATTCACTTTCACAAAGGGGGAAAAAAGAGTGCAGTAACTTATGAAACACAACAGCCAGGAAAGGGAGCACTGCATTGCCATTACATTTCCAATCTGTAACCTATATTCACTAGATGATTTATTTTTTATTGTTAATTTTATTTGGGAGTGCCACAGCCCCGTCAGTGCACAATATTGAACATGAAATGGACCATTTCATTAAGAATAAAATTCACTACTATATAACCAAGCCAAAGAACGACAATTTTTGACCAAAGTCAATCTTACCCTGCTGTTTGGTGTGCTCCTAGAGTTATGAGCCACGTTCAAGTGTCTACCATCTTGATTGTTATCCATGATAGGGAAAGGAGTGACTTATGAAAGAAGAGTATCTACGGACCAAGAGGTCCCAAATTCCCCCTGGCTTCTTGTTCCCTAATTTCATGTCAACGTGACATTGACGAGTCTCTCTTTTCTCAAAATCAGCAGTATCCAAAATGCAAGATTTTGAAAAAATAAAAATGAGGTCATAGATATTTGTGTATCATGTCTAGTAGGCAAAGTGAAATACACACAAGCTTGGCAGAATTCCATTTTTTTAATGTCAGTGGATAATATCAGTGTTTATTTTTAAGCATTTTTTTTAGATTTTCATCTATTTAAATTTTCACAGTTGTGAGAAATCAGGGGATGGAGATGTCAGTCAATTATTTCATGACAGTACCTGGTGAGATTCAAGAAGTTAAAGCTTTCTAACTTTTAAAACACAAATTGTCAATATCACGTCAAAATATACAAAGTATCTAAAATCAAGCTAATAAATTCTCAAACACTATTTATTTGCTTATCTATACATTTTGATTATTAACAATGGAAATATTTTTTCATTCATTTGTGAGCGAACAGTGAAATCAATGTTTACTGACAAAAAATCTTATCTTTCTAAACCTAAATATATACCAGAAAATGGATTAGTGTTTTTTTTTTTAAATAAAAATTCTGTGCTCTCTTTAGTGAGGTTTAAAAGCAGTGGAGCATATCTGGGCTCTGACCTTTATCAGAGCTCACAAACTAAACAGGTTTGGACCTGGTCGGTTTTTGGTTCTACCACTGTTCTCCTTTGTGAACTTGGGCAAGTCACTTTTGTGTGTTTCTGTTTCTCCATTTGTAAAATAGAATCCAAAATAATTACATTAGAAGAATGTTAAGGTTGCAGAGTCAAGAACTCAAAAATTAGAATGTGCCAGAATTAAGAATGTCTATGCCACCTTACTGAAACCCTCGGTCGTACGCCTACCGATACAGCCTTTGGTCACAGGATCACATACTATTTTTCCCACAGGAACCCTGCCAGCATCAGTGTCTTATAAGGGAGAGTGTTAAGCAAACTTTAGTATAAGCATCACTAACAGTTCAGCCTATAACGAAGAAAAGAATTCTTACCTCCCACATAAAAAATGCTATGGGAGCTACAGAAGAAAAGTGTGACATAAGAGTTATTATTATTGTTGTATGGACATCAGATATTATCATCAGCCTAGGAACTGAATCCTCATTCCATCCCCTAAAGCCCTCTGCCCAATATTTTATTTGATCTCCAATGAGGCCTGCATCCCCTTTGAAACTGAGATAGAGGCTACACGCCAACTGAGCATATCTAATTGTGAGATGACAAATGTTTGCTGTTGGAACTCTGAAGATCTTTTTGATGTTAGATCCCAGTTGTCTTCTGCGGTCACCACTTTACTTCAGTTGATACACACAATTACATGCATGAATCAAATTGCTCTTGTCCTCACCCAGCCTTTTATCTTTGCCTCATGTGATATGTAGGTCTCTGAACTCATCTTGGGCCAAGTTACTTAGTCATTATGTATTGTTTTCCCCTGTGTAGAGTGAATGTTAGTGCTGGTGAATGCTGACAGCCGGTTTGATCCCTGTTGGGCTGGCAGGAGCCCCAAAGGGGCATCATCCAAAGGAAGCATAAATAGCCATCCTTTAACAACAACAACAGGATCAACTAAATACGGGGGACAAAGAGTGCAAATCCAGGAGTGGAGGTACAGGTCATAGGATCAAACAAAGTAACCAGAAGGAGATACCGAGCAGAGAATGGCAAACAATGCCTACTGCTCTGTGAAAGAGTCAATGGAGTCAGTGAATATCTCCTTGAGGAACACTGCCTGAATACATGAATGTAAAAAATGCAAGGAAAAGGGACCTCAGTCACAGAGAGCCACCCTTCAGCCCTCCACCCCACACACAGACCATCCCACTTCCTGGTCTGACAAATGGCTATTATGGCCTATTCCAGAAGGAGGTTGGTGAGAAGGTCTCTGGACTTTGTGCGGCTATGGGTCAGATGTGAATAAATAAAGAGGTGCAGGAAAAACCATAGCCAGAACCCCAAGGACTTGTTGTGAATGTTGACAGAGTGACAGCCCTGGAGACTGAAGACCTCTAGTTATCTTCCTAGCCAGAACAGACTAGGCAGCGGCAGTGAAATCTTCCCCATTCTGGTCCTCGACTGACCTGTTAGGGCCACCATGAGGTACAACAGGATAGTTCAACCTCCATGTCTATTCAGTGCTGTGCCTCTCTTCTGAGACCATTAACAAATATATCAAAATGTGAAGCTGTGTGTGTGTGTGTGTGTTGGTGGGACAATATTGGCTGGTCTGAGATCAGAAACTCATTTCATATAGGGCACTATGCCGCAATGACTTTTGCATTGTCATTGCATTGCAGTGTCCCTTGTTGACCTGCACTAGATTCAGAAGAACCGGGCTCTCAATCTCCTGTGGCAGTAGGCAGAAGCTTGTTCAGTTTAAAGTGTTCACCTTTCCGCCTTGCTCTCTTTCCAGCAACAAGAGAAACTTGACGAGAGCAGCATCTAGGCCCTTGAAATGCAACCTTTTTCCACTCTTTGTTAAGTCAGTGACTAGCTGTAATGTTCAGAGGGTTGATCAGGTGGACCTCTCTGTGATGCCACATCCCTTTTAACAGAGAAAGAAGCTTAATGCACAAGTCCTCTACACCAGAATTTTGAGTGTCTCCCCCCCAACATAAAAATTAAAAGAAGGAACATTCCAAATAGCTGATAAAACCAACATATCCTGTCAATGCTGTTGCACTAAAGCAATCAGTCATACCTGGAAGCTAAGCTGCCATGTAAAGCGATTGTATCTTCATGTTGGTAATGCTTTTTGTCGTGGTAGTATGTCTTAAAGGTACCTTTAGCCCAAGCACAGCTAGTTTAACATAATCTCTTCTGATTGCAAATAGGAATTTTAGCTGTGGTCAAACAGGCTTGACAGTGTTGCTTTCATCTTTGTACCATGCATGCTAAGGATATAAACAGAAAAATATCAAGAACAATTTATCAGCTGGACTGTATTGTCATACAGGATTGAGCAAAGACACTACCATTTTCTGATTATACCATCATTACATCCAGCCACCCTGAAGCACTGTTACTGCAAACATAGACGAGATGATGTTAAGGATAACGAAGTCAGCAGCCATATCTACTTCTAGAGTAATTCAGAGACATCACTGATTATCTGATGCATGATTGAGGAAGGAAACAAGTGGAGCTATATTGATTTATGTTGCAAAAGCAGCATGCTGGGCCAAATTCATCCTGGTGCAATCTTTGACATTGACTTAAATGGAGTTATACCAGGGATGAAGTTGGATTAGAGCGTGTTGAGAAATCACTGCTTGCCAAAGGAGAATGAAATATGGGGGATGAAATAGTATGCATTGTTATGTTGATATATGACTTGTTTTGTGATGTGACATTTACCTTCGATATTTGATGTGATATGCACCTGTGCTGCATATATGGGGATAAAAACCTATAATCACATCTTTGATGTCATACAATAAAGCCTGTTTATATAGCCAAATTATGATTGAGTCTATCCTATTCCCATTTGGGACATAGTGCATTGAACTAAATGAAGAGTTCACAGTGCACATTTTGTTGGGTTTTTTTTGTAACCTCTTTCTCTTGTCATAAGCCCTTTATGAACTTCTTAAATGGCTGATCATATAAGGTAATTCACTAAATAATTCTGATGAGGAACTCTTGATCTGTAGATTATTTCTGTGAAAATTCTCTGCAAATATCTGCAAACTAACCCATGTGGGTTAAGTGACTAGATCACATGGTACTGTGATAATGGTTGAGTGTAACCCTAGATTCAAGTTTCTAGGGCAGATACATTTGTATGTTTAAAATTGGCTTTCTGTAAAAATATACACATGTATTTGCAAGATGAGGCCCCAACTTCTGCAGTAGGGGAGAGAACTTTCCCACTTTTCCCTTTACACTGTTGTGCCCTCAATAAGCAGCATGTCAGGTAGCAAGCCATCTTCTCAGAGTCACATCGGGAGCTTAGTACCCTCTGATGTTCCATTTACTTGCCAGAGAAGTCTTGGTTTGATAACAGCACGTAGAGTTCCTCAATGTTTGCAAGGGGATGGCTGAGTGATTGCTGCAGCAATAATCTGCCTTCAATTTCCTACAGAATTTATTTTTTCCAGTTTACTGGACTTAATGCTCTGGCCCAGAAAGACCAAGGACTGGAAAATAAGCTCTGGCATCCACTGATAATGCTGAATACATTTGATTAGGTTTCTATTTAAGGAAGGACGCTCTCTGGGAAATCAAGTCTCACTCCTCGTTAGTGACTGTGATATTAGCATATCACCTGGAGTAAAAGCTGGGGGCTAGATAACACTCCAACTAAACAGCCATTAACAGCACAGTGACCCCCTGATTTTGAAGGAATTATTGCAACATCCAGCCTAGGTTTCAGTTGAGAGAAAACCAAATTTGCAGGACAGCTGCAAGAAAAGCTCACGCCTTTTTAAATTCGCAAACAGCAGAGGAAAAAGATACACTGTCCTGCAGCCACCAGAAAGATGGCACACTTGAATCTGAGAAGGGCTTTAATACACTCACTAAAAAGCACCAGCTGTCCTAATTTCCTTTCTCTCGGATATTAATGGGCAGGAACCAAAGAAGGCAAATAGCTGGTACCTCCATCTGTTAAGCTTACTGTGGCCTGGTTCTAACCCCACCCCTGTGCCATTCAGGGTGAAAGCAATTCAATTAAAAGGAAAATCAAACCTTGCGAAGTCTCTGTAACTTGCCCTTACTTCTTTGATTAGCAGCTTTCCTCAGACAAGATTAGACCCCCTGCCATTTGGGGATAGGGAAAAATAATATTAGGTCCATTTTCCCAGAGAGGTACACTGAGGGACAATGGCGTGAGAACCCAGGAGTCCTGAGTTCAATTCCCTGCTTTAACCATTGGACACACTACCTGGTTTTGTAGCTAACTTTCCCAAGGTTGAAAAGCTATCGCAACACTTCCTGTGGTAGGGTGAGAAGGCTTTGTTTCTTTGGCACACAGAAGTTTTAGTTTCTCAGAACTGGATTCTGCCTGACCTTTGTGAAGGCATGTGAGGTGGGGGGGGGAGAGGGGAAAGAATGGCCTAAGGAGCCGTTCCAGCCACCTTACGTTGACCAGGGAAGGACCAGGTAGAATGGCAGTGCCTGTGATCTCACGGGTTCCGGGGTTACTTCCTACCTATTCACTGGGGGCACGTCACCCTACAAAGAGGAGGGAAGGAAAGGCCATAGTTGTGTTTTCCCCCTTTACACGCTGGCCACCTGCACTGGGGAGAAAGCTGTGTCTTGCCCAGGGATGTAGTAGAGCATATGCAACATCTGTGTACCTGTGAGCTGCCGGTACCTCCTCCAGCAACTCTGCTGCAGCATCCCTTAGTATGGGCTGTACCTAGAAAAAACCATCAATCCCTCAGTAAAAAATAGAACATGAAAATAATCAGATCAGGGAGTTTACTGAAGGCAGATAATCCTCTCGGTCATCTCCGTGTTTCATTGGAGAACTGTGGAGAAAGTGACACGTTCGTCTCCTGGATGCATGGGCCACTTGGTTTCCTGTGATTCTGCTCTACTCACCTTGGTGGTAGGGAAAGGAGCTATTGAAAGGGCTTTGTAAGCTCAAGATCATGGCACTCTTGCATGTGTTTGACACAAGGCATCTTTGCAAGGAAATGGAGCAGGGGGCTTTTCTTTTTAAACTCAGACTTGTTGTGCCTCAAACGTTTTCATGTTAATGGATCCATTTTTCCAATTTATAACTGAATGTGTGTGTGTGTGGGAGGGAATATCAGTTTGTGAGTAATCTTACCTGTCCTTCCAAGAATTTCACATACAGCCAGGACCTGATCCAGACTTTGCCCTATTGAGGTCTGTGGAAGGAAACCTGCTGAAGGCTTCGGGTCAGGCCCATAGGCAGGGGCTGTTCTGTGACTGCACAGGGTTCTGGGGAGCATCCCCAGTAGGTAGTAACTAAAGAGTGGCATTTGCATGAGTGGGCACCAGGGTTTGTGGGGGAGAAAACATGTCAGATCTAATTCCAAGCGTCCTCTTCAGACCTGGAAGCAAGCCCTCCAGATGCAGCTCCCAAGACCAGCTCCAGCTAACACAGCATCAGGCAGATCCCAATACATTTCTGACTATCTCTGCACCTTGGCAGTAGCTGCTTTCACGCCAAGCTTCGCCTGCCTAGCAAATCTTCAGCACTTAACTCTTTAACTGCTGGCACTGCCTACCTGGAATATCCTAGGGGAATAATCCTCCATGCTGCCGTGGAATGTGGCTTTGTGTCTCTGAGTACTGACCATTTATTGGAAAGCTGGAACTTCACTAGTTCGGGATCTCCCAAGTCGAGGGGACAGCAAGAAAGGAGTCCATGCAGCGGGGATGTTAGGCCTCGGGTAAGGAAAGTGGTTAAAGGGGGACATTTTCAAAGCCGTGCAGGGGATTTAGTGGTGGGACTTGAGCTGATATTAAATCTCAGGCACTTCTTTGAAAAAAATTACAACCTAAGTGTTACCTTAACTCTACACTGCGGTAATGCTATGAAACAGACTCAGACATTAAAGCACCGCCTTAAATCTTGGCATGCCATAATGCTGTTGAACAGGACAATCATCAATCTAACATTTGGTCTTGATTGATGATGTGCTAGGGACATGCTGGGCTGCCCAGCTCTGTCATAGGCAAAACTGCTTATTAAAAAGGTCATGCTTTTCTTACTGCAACTGAAATGCTCTGTCAGCTCCGTTCATGTGGAGCAGGAGGACATCAACTAGGTTAATTGCAGAAGGATATTCCCCTAGGACATCCTGCAGATGGGGCGCTATTCCTGGCTCTGCAGGGGAAGTTGTGGTGACCCTTGGCACATCCTTAGCATACCCTCGGGCATTACAGAGCGTATGACTAGTTCTCACCCACAAGCAACACTGTTTTCTTATTTTGCATTTGTTTAAGGTCAGATGTAGACACCCAGCAGCCTTTGTTCTGCAGGGAGGATGATGGTAGCCAGATGCTTTGCTGAGAAGTCTCCTACCACATGCTATTGCATTGTAGTGGCCCTCTAGTGGCAGTTTCTGCTGTTCTAAGGAGGCTATGTAAAAATCTCCAGTCACTACTGCTGGGGGAGATACTGGGGTCTGGAAACAGATGTGAGAATCCAAAACTGGGAGAAAGAGGGGGCTGAGAGAGAGAGAGAGAGAGAGAGAGAAGGACCCCTTCTGATTTCCAACCCTTTTGTTTACACAGAATCTATTGGTGACTCGACCCCTGGTTTAGGGCCATGTGTTATTTTCTGCTCACACAAGCTGATGGGAGTGCACAATAATCAGTGGACCTGGGGCTAGTGGGCGGGCAAGTGGGTAATGTGCATACTTCCCCTTCTCTCTGATCATGTGGAAGTTCCTCCCTGGGGCCCAGTCCATGTCTGACTTTGTCTGGCAGGTGGGGAGGAGGTGGAGCAAAGGCACTCTCTGCAGCCTTGGTCCTCCTCAGCCTCACGGCGATTTGGGGTGCAAACCAAAGTGGTTCCTGTCTGCACTAAGTGATGCCAGCTCCTCCTGTGTCTGGTGAAACCTTCCTGGTGGGGATGCTTGTTTGGCAGCCTGATCCAAATCCCGCTGGATTCAGTGGAAAAATGCCCACTGATTTCAACAGGCTTTGGATCAAGCCCCAGCACACCTACCCATAGAGGCGCAGGTACTGGACTATAGGGCTTCCCTGTGGATGTTACTGGCTTCTATGGATCTACATGGACTTTGGGGATCTGTGGATTTCTGGAAGTCAAACCACCTGCCCATCCCAGGGCAATACGAAGGGGGAAGTCCGTTCTTTCTTCCACAGCCAAGTTCCCCTTTAATAGACTTTACCAGCAGACAGGATGCAAATATTTCTTAGATGTTGTTTTTATAATACCAAGCAGAACAACTAACATATTTTAATCAAGTGGAAAACCCTTCCCCCTGCTTTCTCCCCCACTCGCAAAAATTGGAACACATGGTTAACTCCTTTTTTAAAAAAGCTACTGAGAAGTTTAATGAGCCCTGGGCATGCCTGTAGCTTTTTCACATTTGCAAAACTTTTGTGGCTAATTAAATTCATTAATATTAGTTACTGACAGATTGGCCAACATTTACCAAGAGCAGGCATGCAGTAAACAAAGTGCCAATGGACTTCGAGGCTCAATTGATAAGCTCCCTATAGAAAACCCTACCAGGCTGAAGCAGTCTTAGTTAAATTGCCTCTCTGTTGCAAAGGGAAAAAATTTTTAATGATCGTATTATTAGTTAGGAGCCCATGGTCTGCTCGGTGTTGTATGACACAGGCAGGAAGACTTTTCCTACCCTGGAGAGGTTACCATCAAAGGCCACCTTCCTGCAAAGACCTCCCTGCAGGTTGATTCTACTTCCATACAAAACCTATTGCCAGATCAGGACCTAACATTAGGAATGATAGGAAGGGACCTCTTCCAATGCAGGTTACACTTAGATATTGCACTGCTCCTTGCTCTAGGAGAGAATTTCAGCAGAAGCATCTCTGAATGAACGAATGAACATGGAGACCAAGCCACACTTTCATTCTAGGAGGCAGACCTTCTTGGTGAGGTTGAGACACGTTGCTAGGGAGGTTGGCATTTCCATTGCCACTGTTTTAGTTGTTTGGCTGTATATAGAGGGCTACGGCCTTAAGCCCTAGCAATGTCCTTGCTGGCACCAAATCTAGTGTGTTGATACTGAGTCAGAGAGCACAGATTCTCTCTGTTCAGTGGGCCGGTGGGGTTTAATCAGATCCTGCTAAAAAGGCAGCACTCCTTGATCTGCTGAAAATGAGGCAGCCCCAGATTCATCTCCTGGGGAAGTCACTTCCCGGAAATGCTCACTGAACAAGAGAAGTGGTGGGTTCCTGGGCACAGTTGTCTGGAGTGTGGCATGACAGGTAATTGGATTGCTATGTGCCAGCTCATAGATCCTCCTGTGAAACCCCAAGGCACCACTGCCGACATCTATTTCTCCCCTGCATTTTAACTGCACTCTTTCTCATCCTCTCCTCTTCAGAGAGCTCTTTGAAGGACACTGTCAAACCATAAGCTGTACATTAAAAATAATTATTTGCCTATGTTACAAAAAGGGACCTCTCCCCACCGGGCTGGGGCCTGTCAGTCTCAGGTTCCTGATTCCTCATCAACCCTTCCCCTGTCCTTTGGTGCTGAGAGATTGCCAACTAAAAAGCCCCACTAAGTCCCAACAAGGGGCGTATAGTCCCCTTATACAAGAAACATCTACTTCACTTTTCACCCTCTGTGCTGTTCATGTACCCCGGGGTCCTTCACTCAGGTTGGACAATGAAGCCGGACTGGTCATTTTCACGTCTAGTCAGTTACTTTTGGATTCATGTGCTATACCAGCAGGCTCGAATTCACTGGAGACATGTTTAAATTGCATTTTTTTTAAATGTCACGAGAACATTTCTCTTCATTCTTAAGGCTTTGTAATAACCCTTTTTGACTTTGTGTTTAAATTCAGTTGGCAGCCCTCCCATTGTGTTCCAGAAGCAACTGGAGAAAAATGTCTCTTGGTCCCTGGAGAGGAAGCAGAATCCTTGTTCCCTGATACCAGAACCTCCGTTTCACTGGAGTTCTCCTTTGTTTCCTTCTGCTATCAGAATCCATGTTGTAGGATCAAAGAGGAGACTGTTGCTGAGATGAGGGCCCACTCCAGAAATTAGACCAGACTTGGGGTGGGGAATAAGCAGGAAGAGTAGAGAGAGGTATAAGAAATACAGGTTCTGTGTCCATGCAAGTGCCCTCAAAGCCAGGTTCTGCTAGCCCTTGAACAGATGTGTGAGTGGGGAGGGCACAAGGAGCTCTGCTCCTTTTACCATATGCTGGGGCTGGTCTTGGGGGATCCTGGTCTGGGTTGTCTGAGCACCCCTGAAAGTGCTAGGAAGTGGGAGAGATGGGGCCGGGTCATGGCTCCTCCTCTCTTTCTTTCTGCACCAGCCTGTAGAACTGGCCAGGTATGGTGACTTCTTCACTTTCTTCAGTGCTGATGCAGAATGCGCGCGAGTGTGCACCGACTGAGAGCCCGGAGAAGAATTCTGGCCCAGACCTTCTTTCCATTGACAACATGGCCCTTCCACACCCCCATTACTGTACCCAACAGCACCCAAGGCATAGTCTAGCCCTGGAATAGTGCCAGCTTGTTGACATTGCATGTATCTAACTGGAAGAGAGACACAGAGACAGACAGATTTTTAGGGATTCTCGGAGTCAGGCGGTGAATCTCATTCCATCTATTACATTTTTGGTGCAACTGTTAAATCAAAGCATTTCACTGAGACCACCTCCTTCCTCAGCAATACTACAGTAATTAAGAAAAGGGACTGAGAAAGACAGAAAATAGATAGGGTTAAATTTCAGATCTGTGCTGGCATAAACAAGAGCAGAATTTGGCAATTAATAGCGAAGGAAGCTTTTTTCTAAATGCACTGTTCTGTCCAGCTTTCTATGCGGTATCCTTAGCCCTTTCCATTTTTCTTCTAATATGCATGTTCCTTATTCCTTGTAAAATGCAACCTGTTATTTTAAGCAGCTACTTATAGAATAAAGTCCAGTACTTAATTAACGACATAAAACAATACATGCACATCAATATGCACTTCAACCAACAAGGGAAGAATCAATATTAAACCTGCTCTTAAATGACAGCAATGTGTCTGAATGAAGATGTGGAAGGAAGCTGGGAACCTGCAAAGTGGTAATTATTTCACATGACAGATTTAAATTAGTAGGGATTTATGATGAGAAAGCCAAAAGCAGCAAATGCTTGAACTGCAAACTAAGGTCCTTATTCTGCTCCCATTGAAGTCAATGGCAAAATCCCAGGATGTGGTTCTGCAAATACTCTATGAAGAGCAATCAACTTCCCTGGAAATATCTGGCTTCATAGCCCTACTGTAAGGCCTTGGGGCAGGGACAGCTTTTTGTACTGTGTTTATGGAGCACCTTGCGCAATTGGGTCCATGACTGGAACACCTGCGTGCTACAGTAGTACAAATAATAAGTAATTTAATAATAACAATCTGCTCTTGACATCAGTGAGATAGGACTGGGCCCTTCCTGTCAGAGTGTAAAGGACTAGGGCATGCCACTGCCATGAGTGGTACTGTAAGAAACAAATGAAATAAGGGTCCTGCTCCTGATGAGTTTTGTCTTTGGCTTCATAGAGGTCAGGTTCAAGCCCTGGGAGGTTTAAACAGGTTTAAGGATTTAGAATGGCTTAAACAGTTCTAAAAGGCTATCAGGAGTAGGGAGAGAGTCTACCAGGAATGGGAAAAGGGTTCATCAGCAAAGAAAGCTACATCACGGAGGTCAGCAAATGTAGGAATAAAGTGAGAATTGCTAAAAGTCAAGCTGAATTAGCTTTTGCCAAGAAAATGAAAATAAAGAAGAGATCATAAATAAGAATTCCCTAGTTCAGTGGGACCCCCTCATTTTTGATCAGGAATGATCAGACCTGGACCTGTTTATCATACTGACAAATAAATACTTCTGAACTAAAGACGACTTGATGTCAACTGTGCACTCCAAGCATCAAATGTCCTGTGGGTTGGTTGAAGACAAGAAGGACCTGTCTGTCTTTGGGCAGCAGCACCACAGTGGGGTCAGTGCTAACAGGCTTTTCATCTCTTGGGGAAAAGCGCTGCTTATCTAAAAGCCTGATTCAACCTGATGTGACACCTCCATCTCTTTCTGGCAGGGATTTTAAAGGGAACGGATGGTTCTTTTTAGTCCCACTGAAATACAAAGAAAGAGACTGACACAGGCAACCAGCTAGAGATGAAGCCGTAAACCTTTCTGAAAGCCTCAGATAAACTTTTCCGTTGACTGATTGTGAAAAGGTGAAGATCAGAAATGCGTTCTTTCCTCCGGAGTGCTGGGAAGAAAAGCGTCTGGCTCCTTCCCACAAGAGTGAATGCAGATATCTATCTGCAGCCCTGTGGATGCAACCCTTTTACACTCATTGGTAGGTCATGGTGTTTAAGATGGTATGTTGTGAACAGATAAGCCTCTTTAAAGGGACCGAGTGGGGTCAAAGCCAGAAAAAATTCCACAGCTTCCCCCATCCTCTAATTTGCACAAGAGCACCTGTCTCATGCTTGTCTTTTCATCTGTTTTTTGCACATCTGCAAATCAAGGCAATTATGGCATCAGCTGGACAATGGGATATTTTAGGGAGCTATTAAATCTTGCTGACATCACAGCGATTTGCTGGCTTGAGTAAAATGGCAGATAGTGAGATGCAGTCTGTGGGTTTAGTGGGATGCTTTGACCAATCCATCTATCTAGAATCCTTTTGCTGTGGGCAGATCAATGTAACTATGATCACACGAAAGGCTTTGCGGGTGCCCCTCGTCTCGAGCGGTGAAATCTGGGTGCGTCTGTGTGTGCATATGCACAGACCATTGCCCACTATTGGAGGGACTCATACATTAGCTGCAAGGAGTTTATTTGCTGATAACTGTTGTTTTGTCCTATCTAACTTGTGTGCTAATACCATCCAGGTACCATCCAGTCCTCCAAGCCATCTCTCTTCCTCTTACTATCCCAAGCTCCTTTCTTCCTACCAGCTTCCCAGTCACCCCTTCCTTTCCCACAGATTCTCCCTCAGATCTTGTGGTTCCTGCTGCTGCCTCCTCTTCCACCTCTTCCTCCTTTCCCTCATCCCATGCTGGGTTTCCCTCTCTTTCCTTTGCTCTCCGCGGCCAACTGACTTCAGCCCAGATCCTCAACATTTTTTAGGAACCTATCTCCTATTGATTTCATGGGAGTTAGGTGCCTACATACCTGTGAGGGTCTGGGCCTTTCTCCTCCTTCCCCCACATACTCAAGGGTCTTCCTCTAAGGAGACAGCCTGGTGGACTGTGATTAGAACAGCAGCCTGAAGTAAGGATTCAAGTGATCTTGTCAGTCCCTTACCCTCTCTCTCAGCGTCATTTTCCCCTCTGTAGAGTGGGGCTGCCTAACCCTTAACCATCCTGGAGAAGGACCGTCTAGGACGGGGGGTTTGTGAAGAGGTGACTCAGTGCTCGCACCTCCTTGCGACCGGACGTGGCATCAGGTACCTCCTGTTGACAGCACGCTGCAGGGGTCTGCCTCTTCCTGTGACAGCCAGGGAACTCACATCTGGCCAGCTCCACTTTAAAGTCTCTCCCCTTCCGGGGTAGTCAATGAACAGAAACAAAGGGATGCGGCACACGCCAGTCATCGTGGTAAGAGTCTCTTCCTTCAGAGAGTGCTCGTCGGACCGTGGCCCTAAACTGAGCTCACAGGTAACAGAGGAATGGGTCCCTCAAGGTGAGTCAGCATCTGGCCTTTCCTTCCCTCAGGGAACGGCCATCCGGCAGTGGTCATCTGGGAAGCCCTTGCCTTCAGTCAGCACTTTCTTTAGGAGCTGGCTGCAGGTCTGCTCTCCTCCCTAGTCTGCCATCAGCTGAGCTAGCTTGCTTCTCTCTCCAGCCCTGATGTCTCTGCCAGGTGTGACAAGGTAGAGCCACCTGAGCCCACATTAGCTCACTGACCCCGTGTTGCCCAAGGGGGGGGTTGTATACCCCATCACATTGGTATATAAATGCAATGCATTATGTTCATTATTCACCTGTCACATGAGGAGCAGCTCTGCCTGCTTGCTATTCTGGCAGCCTCTCCTAATCCAGTCTGTCACACCTGTGGAAAATTGAGACTGGTAGATTTTCATGGCATTTTTTTGGTTCCCCTAGACTCTGGTGTGGTTAGCACAGAGCCCAACAGTCAATGCGGTATAATTATAAAGCAAAAGATAGCTTTAGTGGATGGTTAAAAGCACAAGCAGACCTGCTGGCATTGACTTTTTTTTTTTTTTTAAGATCAGATATAGAATTACAGGGAATTTTAAAAACAGATATAATTAAAACAGGCCAGGTCAAATTTGAGGATCTTTAGAATGAAGCGATGTGTCTCTTGAGTCAGTGAGCTACTTACTGAGAGTCAGGTTCAATATTGCCCATTGCCCGTCTAACTAAACATCCCACTTCCCAAACAATGAAATTATGGCACCAATGTAGACAGCTGCAGCCATCGCATTGCTCCCTCTGCTTGTATGGTCTATCCCTTTCCCCCAGCTGTTGGTCCGTCTTGCCTAGTGAGACTCGTAAATTCTTTGGAGCAGGGACTGTTTATTATTCTGTGTTTGTGCAGCACCTTGCACAATGAGGCCTCGATCTTGGTTGGCCCCTAGGAGCTACTGTAATAAACGATGATGATTATTGATAACAACACTCCAAAGTGCTGCCCATTCCAACTACTTTTGAAATTGTTCTTGACTGTCTTCAGAAGCAAAGCTAGAGTCTTGGCAAGGGACTTTGAGGGAGAATTTCAAAGGCACTAATGGAAGTCAGGTACCTGACACCCATAAAAGTAAATGGGATTAGACACCTAGCTGCCACTTGTGCTTTTAAAAATCTCTCCCACTGATTTCAGGGGGAGTCACAAGTGCACAGAGCCTATTGGGATTAGACCCTAACAGAGAAAAATAAATGGCAAAACAGTACAGAAAACACTGTATTTAGTGAAGAAATAAGGCGCAACGTTAGCATAGCACCTTAGTGATTTAGATGCTGCAGTTCCATTTAGCACTAGTGATTTAGCACTAGTGGCCAGATTTTCAAAGGTACTTTGGCACATAAAGAAACAGATGGGCACCCAAAGGGATTTTCAAAGGTTCCTAGTTGCCTAACAACTCCCATTGAAATCAATGCTATCAGCTTACTTTTGAAAATGACATTTAGGCATCTACATCACCTAGGTGATTTGAAAATATTGTTCATGCTGTGAATTGGGTGAAATCTCCTTGAAGCTGGTGGGTACAACTGCTGCCCTTCATTCAGGATCAAAGTAAGAACTAATTAAGCTTTTCGGGGAAACGAGATAGCTGAAACAACAGGAGCCTTTGAGCAGAACACAGGCCCCATGCAATGCCAGTCAGGAATCAGAGTTATGTGGGCAGTGGGGTTTCACTAGGGGCTGAATGCAAACGCAGAGGGGGTTGGTTATTGCTTTGTGGAGCTGAATGTGTGTGTGAAGAGAAATGCAGAAACACCATAGAGGAAGCAGAAAGCCAAGGAGACAGCCAGAGCAAGCACTGGAAGCAGGCTCTTGTGAAAATGCCTAAAAACCTCACTTCCTCTCTAGGCTAAGTGCCTACTCTGAGCTTGGAATTGTCAGCAAAGAAACTCTCTCCTGATGTTTTTCCTACTGTGTTCAGGGAAAGTGGACTTTGTACATTATTGTAATTCTGTTTATTTGCATCAAAGAAATATCTGACTCCATCAACAATTTTTCCTTCTAATGGAAACAACCCACAAGACCCCCAATATTGGCTAACTGCTTGAGTCCAAAGGGCTAACAATATTACCCAAGATCCCCAAATTTTGAACTTCTAGAACTCTGAGTTCTCTAAGGCCATTTCCCCCCCCTGCTTTTCTGGGGGTAACTCACACAGAACCCCGTTCCCCTTTCATACTGTATGCTTACATAATCTTTTCAAAGATGCTAGCAACAATTTTTGTTATTTAAACAAAAAAGAGAGCCTATTTATTTCCAAAGATTTATATGGGCCAAGATTAAGCATCCTCTGTGGCTCCATCTGCCTAAAGGCCTACATCTTATCTGATCATTTCCATGGCAACAGCTGTGGGATTAGAAAGGGATGAAGGTCTAGGAATAGTTGCCGGAATTCCATGGAAGATGATGAATTGCGGATTAGTTTGCTACCTGCCAACGTTACCATGGTAATGTAAATTTACAAATTACACAGATTTAAGCTCCATCATTATTAATATCTATTTAAGGCAGCTTTCCCCCCAAATCCCATGAAGATGAGGTACTTCTCAAAGCTAGTGATGAGATACTTGAGGACATCCTCACAATTCCTTTATAAACTATCCACCAAATATTCCAGAGAGAGGTAACCCATTTAATTCAAGATGAAAGGCTACATTTGGTCACTAGTTTCAGGAAAACCCTTGAAAATCAGGCAGCGCCCATCCCTAATTGCCAGAGGAGAAAAGGGGTAGAGATTCCATCCACTTCATTTGTAAGTAATTAAAGCCTTTATTAAGGCCAGCTTGAGAAAATTCACACTGACTGTTTTACACCAGGAATACAAATTCTTTAATAAGAATTTATTTCTTCTCTTTGCAATATCAGGGTGGTAATAATTAATATTAAAACTTCGCATGTGTTTGGCACCTTTTTATCCCAGGATCTCAAAGCACTTTTCAAACAAAATGTACATCCCGCAGCACTCCTGAGAAGTTGGTAGGTATTGTTAGCATCATTTTCTATAAGGGGAAAAGGAGAGGCCTATTCAAGGTCCCATTGTGAGTCAGTGGCAGAGCCTGGAGTAGGTACCAGATCTCCTGACTTCTGGCCCCGCTCTTTAAGCACTAGGTAACACTCCTTAGTATTTTCTGATTTATAACGTTTGCCAGACTGTGAGGGGTGCAGGGTACCTGCTGATAGGTGTGGTAAAAGCCCTCACTAGATACAGTACGGTGTCATCTCAGGAGCACTATGGATAAGAAATCTCTAAAAGGTTTGAATAACAGTGCCACCCATTCTGCAATACTGTGGGCACTTTCGCCTATCTCACAGCGAGTAACCTGGACCAGTGAAAGATCCTTCCAAGGGGAGCGTTGCCCGAAACATCACTCTGACCTGCATGCCTCTCTCTGACACCTTCCCCATGACTATTTATGGATGGCATTGATCTCATTTAAAAATACAACCAAAACGGGTGAGGCTGCCAGGCTCAGGGCACTGGGGACAAAACATACAAAACTATTCACACTGGTGACTGCAGAGCACTTCGGGCCAAGCCGACGATGATGTTGCCATCTCAGCTGTTCTGTGGTCTCTGTCTTGGACTGGTTTCTCCCATGCTGTCAAAAAAAACCCAAAAAACAACTCCATTGTGACTTGTGCTAACTGGTTCCCGCCATGAACGGCTAAAGGAGGCCTGATCTCTCTGTCCTCTAGCGAAAGTCCTTCTGAGTCGCCGCTGAGACACTCTGGGTAACATTCACATAAGGTGGTAAAACTCTAATTGACTTCCAGGGGGTGAATTTGGCCTCCGGTAGGGGGCCGTACAAGGGAGTTGGCATTACCGTTGCCCCTATCCTGTACTTGCACTGGGGAGAAGGAGTTTTAATTTGCAGGGTTTTCAGTCCAGCATCTTTCCTGAGCGCTAAACACAGCGTCTGGTGATCAGCCCCCTCATTTCGGGCTTCTGTCACCCTTTTGGGCCATGGCAGGATGACAGCTGTGGACTTAGAGCACATGAATAGGGGGTTCGTTGACCGGTGAAGAAACCAGCTGGTGCCACGCAAGTGGGGAATCAGCTCGAAAAAGTCACACTCTGTTACGTCGCTCGCTCTGCCAGCCCCTGAAGCAAAATATGCCCCCAAAATCCAACAGAGGAAAATAAAGTGAACGTCGGGATTTTTGTGCTAGGCGTGGAATCATTCCCTCAGGGTGACCTAGGTGCTCGTATCTATGTATTTCCGAGCCTGCTCCTGCGAGGAGCTGTGTCGAGGGAGACACCTGTGCCCCCAACAGTGACACTCTACACAGGGGCAAAGGTCTGCTTGAGCAGAATTTATTGCGGGATCAGAGCCAGTGGCTACAATCCCACCCTTTTCTCCCCTTTCCCCAGGGATAGGTTTTTAATTAATTGATTGATTAATTAACCAAATTGCATTACACTCAATGACACGCTTTTCAGTTCTTTTCCTCCTCTTCCTGCGGATCTTCTCATGGCTATTCTGCTTTCCTAAGCCCCCTCCATTAGCCTGTCACCTTAACAGATGTCCCTTTTTATAGGAGGGAGATGGCTCCTAGGCTGAATCTGACTGGGAGAAACTGGAGGCAGAGCAGCAGCATGTATATAAACACAACTCTGCTCTCTCGCTGCTCTGCTGCCTTCAGAAGCTCTCGCAACCAATTAGGAGATGCCTGAATGTTTATATAATAATCAGAACTGCTTTTCAAGGCTGCAGCTGAGAAGTGGAATTTTACCAAAGGCAATAATATCAGAGGTGAATCAATTGTTTGGAAAATCTCCTCCCTTCCTGTGCAGTAAGTGCTATGGTTCAACACAAAGGCAGAAAGTTATTCTCATGGCAAACTGTGAGATGATGACAGAAATAGCATGGAAAAGGTGGGATCTCTTGGGCTTCTGCCGGTGACCTTCGGGGTTACCTTTTCCAATGCATGCCTGTGACTCACTTAAATTCCAGTTGTGTATGCTCAGTGGAGGGTGGAAGAAGATAAGCGGCGACTGAGTGTGCTTTCACTTGAACGTAGAGTGGGCACAATGGCTGGTCTCAAACTAAGCAAGCACCCAAATACTGTATTCAGTGCAAGCCAGCACAACTGTATGCAGTTGCTCCACCACTGATGCGTTTTCACATCTGGAGAGCACTTAGCTGTCCTGTAGGATTTCCAAGGGCTCGGTAAGGAATGAGGTCCCCACAGTGCATGCAGAAAGACCAACATCATCTTTTTTTCAGTTGCATTTTGCACATGCAAATTGGGTCACGGTTTGCCCCATTGTCCAATCTGCACACAACATAGGAGCAAGTGGAACTGGCTGCATATTGGAAATGGAGGCCAGAATTCAGTGCTTGTCTCCTTCAGATGATGGCTTATTTGCACAGTTCTAAGAGCTGTCATTACTGTTTAGTCCTGCTGCAAGTAACTAGGGATTGTTCAGAAACCAAACAAGATTCTGATGGTTTTATTAGCAGGGCATTAAGATGTTTATCTACTGAAGTCTAAATATTGCTGGGTGATAAAGAAGCCATTTCGGGAACTCATCCTACTGAGCTTCTCTTGGGACACTTGCCCTCTGATCTGAAAAGCTAAGGGACAGCTGACTCATTGTAAAGCCTTATGGTCTAATCCTGCAAAAAGTTAAGCATTTGTAGCTTTATACGTACAAGGAAACTCATAGATTTTAAAATCTTGGAAAATTTTGGCTCAATGAAAACAAAATCATACAAGACCAGACTTCAATCCTTGGGCAACCAGGATTCAGTTTCCAACTCTGCCACAAACTTCCTGTGTGATCTTGGGCAAGGCATGTCTTCACCTGGGCCTCACTTCCTCAGAGGATAATTACTATCTGCCTTGCAGCTTGTTCCAGCCTTGTCTATTTAGGTGGTAAGTTCTTTATAAGATTGTCTCTTACTCTGTGCTTGTTACAATTGGAGCTGATCTCACGGCATGTAAGTCAAGAAGTTCTCGGTAACCTGCTATTAAAATGCTTGAAAATGAGAGATCTGTAAAAACCTTTTAAAAAAATTCTTCCTTTACAGGATTCAGCCTTTCAAATTCATCCAACAAGATGTTCAATTTGGGGGATAGAAAAAAAATCCATATTTGTTGTCATCCTACGTAAATCATTATCAGAGAAATTATATGTGATTTAGTAATTCCCTTGTTGCAATGCAATTTTCTGTAGCATCTGACAAGATACATAGTATTGCAGAATGGGCCTCTGTATGACATGGCTGCCCCACTGCATGGGACGAGCAAAGAAATATTACAGAAAAAAAAAAATCAGATAATTCACTGCTCTGTTGCAGTTTTCTCTACCTGGCCTTAGCAGTCAGTGAAATGCTGGTGTGGAGACTGGTCGCCCAGCGTTGATTAAACACGGAACACCAGATCCTCCGCACTTAAATTGATTGGAATTGCAGCTTTGCTTGAGGGCAGCTGCGGTGTTATCTGCCTTCTTGCCTTATGAATAGTTTTGGAAACAGTAAAGACTCCCTGCTGGGCATTTCCGATGAGCTGACAAGTTCTGGAAGACTTGTGCTAATCAGACCAGGTGACTTGGAAACCTGCTTTCATTTCTGGAACTGACACATCAGCAGGAACATTGGAGTCTGTTCAAAACTCTTCTTGCACAGAGGGCTGCGATTTAGTGTGCTTATAATAGGGCGGTCATGTGTTCCTGGCAACCAGGAATGCCCCTACTTTCAGGGCTTGTCCTAATCTCCTTGTATGTGTTACACACGCCCATTGTTTCCTCCTGGGTTTTGCAACCTCCTGCATGCTGGCCATCAGAAGGACCTGAGCCAATGAATCTGAAGACAGGCTTCCTGAGCACTTGTATGTTTCAAAACCTCCTACCCAGCAAGCCAGTCATCCAGTCTTCCCCATAGACCTTGCAGCGAGATGCCTCACATCCTCCATTCATCTCCTTGAAGCATCCCCTGTATTAGTTCAAATCCCCAGGTGGCAGGGCAGGGAAAAGAGGGATTATTTGACTGAGGAACCTTCCCATACACACTTCCAGGATGGTCATTGAAACTGTTGCCTATATCCCCAGTATGGCCAACCCCACATGTTCAAAAACCAGAATCAGTTGCCCAACATGAGATTTGGGGAAAAAATTGGGGTTCCTTTCCTTTGGCCTTTCTGGTTTATGCCTTTTGAGACCTCACTAGGGTTC
Source organism: Mesoclemmys tuberculata (assembly GCA_007922155.1). NCBI lineage: Eukaryota > Metazoa > Chordata > Testudines > Chelidae > Mesoclemmys > Mesoclemmys tuberculata. Next base: position 12,081,621 of record ML675644.1, on the reverse strand, counting down.
GATATTCAAGTTTTCACTGCAACTATGAAGGCTAGATAATTTCTTTTTAAATGAAAGCTGTGATTCTCAACTAATCCCATGTATCCAGAAGCTGGGACATTAAGGAAAACACCAACTATCACAAGAGTTGTGATAAAAGTTCGAGAATAGGCAACGCTGGCACCCTCATTCCCCAGTACCATGACTTGTAACCTGCAGAATGACTGCAGAAATCTCGTCATGCAGCACGCATCTGTTTTGGCAGAAGAGGGGGATGGCAGTGGTAAGAAAAAACAGAGGCCTTGAGGTTTTCTGACAACAATTCACCACGCTTTTTTTCTCCCTTCTACAACTACAGATACAACCTATTTTCTGTTAAGGGGTCTGGGTGTTATAGTCCAAACAGCATTTGCAAAACCAGTTACTAACGTAAGTATTTAGAATTACCACTACAGAGCATTCACAATCCCCTGGGACCTAATTCTCCAGTGGTTTGTATTTTATCATCACTGACACCTGTGCAAAACAGTGATATTTCACCCCCGCCCCTCATTTGGCACAAGTATAAACAACTACACAAAGCGCAGGGGTCTGGCCAACAATCAGGGCCTGTGAATGCAAAGGTAATTCATGCATGCTGTCAAAGGCAGCAGTGGAAGCTGTAAATGTAAATGTTAAAGAAAATAGACAGGCCTTTAGACCCTTAGAAAAATATACTACAGTATTCTACAGTAATGGCGCAAATCACTGCACTTTATGATAGTGATGCGGCAATGTTCTCGGCTAGCAGCAGCACTGAAATAAAATGCTACGGACTGCCAGTGAAAGGAATGGCAAAACTCCCATTGGTAGGATTGAGATACTAAAGGCTAAGGTTCCAATATAGCCATAGGAAGTAGAGGAAACCTTGCTTAGAATGATTTCTCCTCATGATAACCAGCCTAGCTCCCTGCCTTGATTCGTTTGGTGATAAGCATCTATTTGAGCCTAGGCTTACTGGAGGTTTACCCACTGATAGTACAGATTGTGAATAAGTATGTGACCCAAGCTAGATGGGATACATGGTTTCCTGCCAATCTGAAATGCTACCACGTTCCTGAAGCACATTCAGCCCTCGGTTGTTGGATGAAATTTTACCAGACACACAGAGAGAAAGTCTATAAGTGGGAATGCACTTGAGTATTTCTCTATTTGCATCTTTCGCCTGAGTAGTGACAGCTGCTGCCAGGAAGTTGGCACCACAATTTATCTTCTCCAAGCCACAATAATTCCCTTTCCTCTCCTGAGATTATTTTGGCACAAACTCTCTGGAAGAACATTGCTGGAATTGCTCCGTGTACCAATTAGGTGGGGAGAAGACTAATAATTATCTTGCAAGCTAGAACATCCCTGCTGGGTCCCTATGTAGTGTGAAGGCTGTGGCGGATTTGCAAAGACCTCCTCTATAGCTCAGGCTCCAGACCAGGAGGATTTAATTAAAGCACACAAGGAGACATTTGGATAGCCCTGTCCTTTCCTTATGCTGAGTTGAACACTGCTCTCAGGCTGGAGGGTAGAAACACGAGATGGGGGTCAGAGCATCCGAATGAAATACAAGAGAGTGATTTTCAGGCTCATTCTGGCAGCTTGAGTTGGAGGCCTTCTGCGTGGTTTAATAAGCCATTATCAAATAGAACAGGTGGGCAAAAGGAACAGGATCATCTCTCATTCAGGATCAACAGGCCAGCTCCTGCCTCCCGATGGTCCATGCTACCAGCCTCCACCACCCACTTGTTAAATTTTCAAACAAACACCTTTGTTCTTTCTCCCTTGCTGCCCCTCCTGCTTGGGAGAAACTCCCCGTAAACACCCACAAAACGGCCTCATTATCTTCCTTCAGATCATTCCTTAAAACTCTCCTGTGTCATGATGCCTGCAAAACACCTGACAATAGTTAAGCCACTAATGAACTGAGTCACTGACCAATATTGTCTCACTGTTTCCTTGTGCTGCCCCATTGGTCTGTAACCATCTGTTGTCGCTGCTCTTATATCGAGACTGTAAGTCCTTTGGGGCATCCACTGTCTTTCTGTTGTATGTTCGTACAGTGCCTAGCCTGATCCACGACTGCACTTCTAGGCGCTAAGGTAATACAAATAAATAATAATAATGCAAAAAGAAATTAAAATGGCAAAAGTTGCTTCTATTTTCCCAGGGTTTTTTAAATTTTAATTTATTTATTTATTGGTGAAAATTTTCTCAACATTTTTATCAGGATCATTTTTTAAATTGTTATTTTTTTCATTTTCTGAAAACGGAGTTTCCCAACTGACAACCCCATTTTGACAAGTGAAATATTTCTACGATGATTCTGAAAATGATTTTTAGCAAAGATTTTTGATAAAATTTGAATAAAGATATTGATAAAGAAATCATTCTGAAAACTTCAAAAATGTCAACAACAATCACAGAAAATTTTGATTTCAAAAAAGGGCAAATTTTTGATGAAAAATAATTTCAATCACATCCATCAATTTAGTTTAGGCCAATTCTTCAACTAAAGTTAGTGAGGCAGATGGGTCCAGTAGTTAGCACATTAGCCTAGGACTTAAAAGATGTGGGTTTAAGTTTCTGCTCCACCAGAAACTTCGTGTGTGACCTGGCGTAAATCAGTTAGGGCTAGATTTTTTTAATGGTTTTTAGGCAGAAAGAAGCCTTGCTGGGTTTTCAAAAGTATGTAGGCACCTAACTCCCACTGATTTCAATTGGATTGAATCAGTGTGTGTGTGTGTGGTTATATGTGGGTGAGTGTGTGAAAAAGACAGATTTTATTTTAAATTCTTGAATGATTTTGAGACTTTGATTTGCCATCCCAGTTTGGGATGGGGCATTTTTTGGATATTGTGAAAATTTTCACAGGTCTAAAAAGCCATCTTTCCCAGCTCTAATAATGACCTACTTGGAATCCCCAGGCTGTACATGCTTTGATGTATCTTACCTTACATGCATGAATGTTAACTTCTTTGACTGAAATAAATGAACTGAAACATTAGGGGTGGAGGAGAAGGGTTGCTATTTAAAGGGCTGTAATCCACCTGGAATAACCTGGTTGAGGAATATTATGCTTCTATGGCTAAGTGTGTTGTTCTTATGCTTCAGGGTAATTTTTCCCTTTTTCTGGTTTATTTCATATGCTCCTGGGGCTCCCCTGCTGTCCATCAGAAGAGCGAATATGTGTTCCATAGGTAAGTGACACTTTCAAATGCATGTGTCCTACCGATTTAATTTAATCTGGTAAAATAATAAAATAGAAGAAATCTATCCAAAATGGTTTGCCTTGGTCTGGCTGCACAGTGTACATGACCTGTATGGAGATCATTCATATCTCATGTTATCAAATCCACAGGTTATTTCCTAGACCTCTATGCTACTATGAGCTCCAGCTGCAGCTCCCGTGTTGGTTCATGTTGTGAGGTGGTGGTGGAAAGCTGTGATGAGGCCATCAGCAAAACAGAAGCAATCCCCGATTGCCATAAAAGCAATTGTACTTCAGCAATCCCCGATTGCCATAAAAGCCTCTTAAGTATCATGACCACCAGCCAACACAAAGCTTTCCTAAGAGGAAAGCTGAGTGTGCACTCCACACAAAATACACCAAAAAGGCAGAGGCAAAAAGTCTGCCCACAGTATGAGGCCTGCGGGGGTTGTTAAATCTTGTGCTGTCTTTCCCAAAGCTTGGAAGTTGCTCGCGGTGTGTAACTGGTGCCTGGCATAAGTAGTTTAGCCAAAAGAACCCCAGAGACTCTTCATCCCTCGACATTCCAGGCCTAAATTCAGAAATATCTATGTGATGGACAGGGTAGGTCATGGGCCGTGACATTGCTAGGTCGCTTTGGATTGTTAATGTGATTCTAATTGCAGCAGCTTGTCATCTGATGAGGTGGAGAAACACAGGTGATTTCAGGGCTGTGGAGTGTTACAGAGTTCTCAGGGGTAATATTTGGATGCTGAGTAGATGTCAGCCAAGTGGACGATCAACTCAATGGCTCCCACTGGCATTAAGATGTAGGTTCCTGATGAACGTGCACTGGTAGTGATATTGCCATGTTTTCTATGGGACACCGATGTTCCCAGAGGCATATACACCAGGAGAATTTCTTGAAATGGATGCTATGCAACCCCTAATTCCCTGAAAGTCAATGTTACCAGCCTTAGCCTCCTTTGAAATGACATTGCATTCTCACTTCCTGTACCTCTGTAGGTGAAATGTTGGAGATGATGAGAGCTGGCTCCAGTGCTACTACTCAACCCCTTCCTGACTGCTCACACCAGTTATTAATGGTGTGTTCCCTTCCTAGATCCCCTTATCTCCTGTTTTCCCAGCATGTTCCCATCACTCACACAATCTCATCCAATCCAATCTACCTCTCTGAGGTCTAGGTGCCAAGTACAAGAATGTTCATCATGGCTCTAGAGTAGTTGAACAATGTTCTCCATCTTCAAAGATGGTATGCTGCTTGTTGGCTTTTCCTTCAGTAGTACATACAGAATGGGACTAAGGGCTGCAGTTCACTTGCAAGTCTGCTTGTGATTTCAAATATACATTCTACAGTAAAATCAGTGACCCCATAGAAGACTATAATAAGGCACAGCGGTGGTTAAGGAAACCTGGAGTTTTTGTAGTGAGTGTCTGAGCCTGGAAAGGATCTGCAGGGGACCACCCTGGGACAGGTTCATATAGTAGTGAATAGTTTTCCTTAAAAAGAAACATACAGTAAATTAGATTAGCAAATGATCTATTCTCTCTCAGTTGAAGCTGTGGCCCTTAACCGTATTATTTAGAACTGATTTGGATTTTTACAGATCTGATGTGCTACACACGCAATGTGGGAAAATAAGTATTTGGGAAAAAAAAGCATTTGTTTCTAATTTTCCAATTCATATTGGCTGTTCGTAGCCACAGATAACACGCTTGCACTTTCTGTTTTGTTGCAGCATCAATTTCATACTTACTGAAAACTGACAGTTGTAGGATAAAAAGGTATTTAATCTTTTGATTATATAGATCGTTCTAACGTTGCTTGGCATTTATTGTACAGTATTTTACGCCATATTTCTAAAGATGCAGATAGGCACTTAGTGGGAAAAAGTACCTAGGCCTCTAACTTCCAACTCCCATTGAAATCAATGGGAGTTTTGTAGTGTAGCGCTATTGAAAAGCCCATGAGGCACCTATCTGCATCTTTAGGCACCAAAAGACCTTTGAAAATCTGGCCCCTTTGTATCTGCACAACACTTCACAAACACTAGACAATAATCCTAAATACAGCCATGTATTATTGCCATTGTACGCATGGGGAAACTGAGGCACAAAGTCCAAGCTTTCAAATATGGGTGCCAATTGTCAGGCTCCTAAATCCTTACTTAGCTTCCAGTCCAGCAAAGCATTTAAGCACCTGCTTAAGCTCATTCCTATTCAGCCAAGCACTAAAGCAAGTGCTTTTCTGAATAAGGATGGACTGCTAAATCAAGGCCGAAGGCACCTAAATAAGATCCTGACTTTCAAAAGCACTGAGTGCTCAGAAGCCCCAGATGAAGCCAAATTTGGTTCATCAGGACCAGAATCTGATTTCATTTTGAGTTTCCATGTTAATGGGAAAAAGTGTTGCGTGGTTAGTTATATTTCTTCTGTGTATTCTAAAAGTTAAACAAACCCTTAGAGAGAAACTCAAGTTGAGTTCTAGAAATCAAATGAAGTCTCCTCCTCCTCTCATTTAGGGCAAATGACCATCTCAAGGCTGTCTCAGCCCCCCTAAAAGCCTTCACGCTCCTGCAGCAAATCACTCAGCTCTGGCAAAGTGTCCCTGTGAAAGCCCAAAGCATTGTTCTGTATTCATTTAGGCTGCTATTGGGAGAACCACAGAGTTTCTTTGTTTTCCGCAGAAGTTCCTTTTACCCTGCTTTAGAACTGAAGGCACTACAGAGAGCTCCCGCAGCCCTGCCCCTCTCACCTGGTTATCAACTCAAAAGTGGGCAATTTTGAGAATTTGCCTCTTTCAGTAAATTACAACCTCACTTTCCCTTAACGACCATACTGTGGGGTGACACTTTATGGCATTTTAATATTTTCCCCAAGATAACATCACTCTTACTTAGTTTAATTTATCATACAATCATTTAGGGTTGGAAGGGACCTCAGGAGGTCATCTGGTCCAACCCCCTGCTCAAAGCAGAACCAACCCCTTGTGAAATAACAATTGGGTAAAATGTCATCTGAGTTATATTAGACATAAGCCTGTAATGTCAAGCTGAGTATTCACACGCAGAGGAAGGAAATGGGAGCCCATTAACTTTTCGAATGGTTGAAGAGAAATGTATGTCCTGTGGCAATCTGATTGTTTTATCTTCATGAGTTTTGTTTTCTCTACATGGGTTTTAGTTGGTGAATTTGGATAATACCCATCTAGAGGATAGGCAACCGAAAGGAGCCCTGCAGATTCATGTTGAGGATTTGTATTGCTTTCATTGGCCTGCAAACTGGACCCTGCAGGACACCTAGCACAGGTATTGTGTGTGCTTCGGGGCCATACAGAATCATCTATCTTTGTAGCTGTTGCATATGCAATAGCATTGCAGCATTTCCCAGCAGTGCAGCCAGTGCATTAACACACACTGTTGGGTAATGGGAACTGCTTTGATTTTGTACAGGGGAAAGTACAGCAATGACTAAATATTATTCACAAATAACAGATTACAACAGCAGTATATCTACCCTAAATAGTACTTGAGAACAGTACTGAGGACAATGCTGTCAGCATTGAAGATAAAACAGTTTTAGCTCAATGATGTCATAAGATCCCATGTAGAAAAGCTGCACATTTTCCATGTTCATAAACCATAAGGAACGGACATGTAGAATACCTGTCAGCTTTTGGAAGCTGATCCAGAACTGCGGAGATTTACCCATCGCTGCTCTGAATATACTCTGACCCATCCTTAGTGCACTTTGAAGCATGCCTCGATGGAACATATTGTCTCAAAGTGACTGCAGACTGCAGCGCTGGAGACTAAAATTCTCAGGTTACCCATAGACCAAGTAGGCCTCAGGACTCACGCTGCCCCAAACCTCACCACTGTGAGCTATGAAAGGACTCCCCCTAGGGGTGAGGGGTTCAGTCCAGCTACCCATTTACTCTGCTTTTATCTCCCCGAGAAGATAAAAGGAAAAACACAGCTAACGGGCAGCAGGTGTCCAGAGGGAAAAAGCAACAGAATCTATGATTATTTCTGCAGCAAGACTAACTGGCTTGACGAATGATACATAATGGAAAGTGCAGACAATGCTCCACTCTCCATCCACTCTCTGCTCTGGTCATTTCATTTGCCCTGCTTCCCCCTCAACAAAATATAATGGAATGCATATTTGACGGTAAGCTTTTTTTACAGTGCAGGCTCTAAGAGGTAGGTAATTTTCTCTGGAGGGAATGCGCCAACTACCTCCCACTTAGTTCCTTAATTTCAAATGGCAGGGAACTTCATTTTCAATTTGCTTTCTCTTATCCAAGGTTCCTTCCATCTGCTCAAGCTGCTCTTCCCCTTCTGGTATTATGCAATAAGTTTGGTTGGGCATCTTGAAAGGAGAGAGATGGACAATGTATGCACAACTGGAATCAAGAATGAAACATACCAAGGGAGATGCTGCTGTTAGCCTCTATGCAGGTTTTAAAAAGGCACATCGTGGACTGGAGGTACACGTCCTGGATGTTCTGATTGGGCAGATCTCAGATGTTACCCCGGAAGCAGGACCAGAAGTAACTAAAAACTGTTGATCAAAAAGACCAAGGCCTTCCAAGAAGTGGGATGTACAATCACCAAAGACCTCTTTAATTATGAGCAAAACAGTTCTGCTAGTAAAATTGTATTTTAAAGCCCAGACCAACACACCTCCCTCACATGGATCCGTGGAACTACTTGCATGGCTAAGGGTTACTTATTGTGAGTAAGGTTGCAGGATCAGCTCATTAACTCTCTGGGTGATGTTTTTTTTCAGTTCTGAGCTTCTAGCCTGCTAACTACCAAAAACTCAACAGATTCTGAGTTTGCGCAAATTCAGAGTTGCAGATTGAAACACAATGAAACCACTCATTGAGGCGCACTGGGTTCCCTCTGGGTTTTTTGTCCCCCCGCCCGCTCCCAATTGCAAAGTTCACATGATTGCAGTGCAATAAACCCTTACAACTGCACCTGTCATCAGTAGGAAATAATCAGTTTGATAAAATGATAATCAAGCCAATCTTCCTCCTGGATACTAACTGGACCCAAACTGAACCATTTCAGAAATTCAGAAAACTTTGGCTACCTTTCTTCCCACCCCCCCTCTAACCATCTTTTTTCACTTCATTTGCCTCTGGATTAAAGAGGTAGAAATTCACAAAATCATGAGGAAGACAGAGAGCTATTCATATAGCACTTCCAGACCAAATGGAGATGGCAAGGACTGGAAATATCGCAGGAGAGCTTGTTCTTGTGGGAATTCAAGCTAGGATTGTGTCAATGGCTCTAAGGAGGTGAATTGGCCTCCCCTATTTACCTCTATTCAAGACACAAGGACAAGAAAATGTTCAAAGAAACTGAAAGGCTTAACTTGAAAACAGATACAAGAAAATGCTTTTTGTTCATGGTGCATAACTGGCTATGGAATTCATTCCCACTAGATGTCATTGAGCCCAAGACCTTGAGAGGTTTCAATAAAGGATTAGACATTTCTATGGACAATGGGACCATCCACTGTTATGTTAGACAACATATACATCTTAGAAAGGGGTATAAACCCTCATGCTTCCGGGCACAAGCCAACCAATAATTGCCAAGGGCTAGGAAGAAATGTCCCTAGGCAGATTATTCTCCAACTGTCTATTCGTGTACCTTTATCTGAAGCATCTGGTCCTGGCCACTGTTGGAGGCAGAATACTGAATTGGATGGACCAGATGGTTTAATTTTGCATAGCAATTATTATGCTTTATATAAAAATCTCATTGCATAATAAGAGTAGCTCTGCATTTCAGGGTGATTATTGCATTTCTCACTTGGTTAAAGTCAGCCAGAGTTCAACTTCATGCACTATTTCTAGCACCTCTAAGAGTGAAATAATGACTCAGAAAGGAATTGTTTATGCCCTCTTCTTGCCTAATTAAATCCAAAAATAGCATATTGCATGGGTGATGTGTGTGTGTGTGTATGTACGCGCTAAGAGGAAGGAGCTAATTCACATCATATATTGCAAGTATCTGTCACCCAAAAATTATACCACTTTTTTCATTCATCTTAATTCAGGCAGACTTAGATTTTCCTTCCATACATGTTTTCACTTTAAACATAGTCCTGTTCATCATGAATTTGACTGTGTGAAGTATCGGTAATTTATTGATGAAAAGCAGGAACCTTGGTTTAGGTTTTGTATTTTTACTCATTTTCAGGGTTTATTTTTGATGGCTTCAGTGTCTTGTAGCTTCCTGAGAAAATATTTATTGGTTTATTTGAACAGTGACTCAGTAAACTGAAACAGAGATCAATTGCTTCACGAGAGGCCTAAATCACACCACGGAAGGTTTACAGCTCATTTTCATGAGTGCAGGGATCTGGTTCTAGAACAGCAGGCTGAACTAATACATTTAGAAATGTAACCCCATTTTAGGGTAATGTGTCATTTGTAAACAGATCCTGATTTTCTTTGAAGATATTTTGGTTTTCATAAGCATTTGCCAAATAATTGAAATGAATTACTTTCAGACTACTAGTACCATGCAACTGGTTTTGATTTGTTGCTCTTCATTATTCAGATGCAGTTAGTCATTCAGGTCACATGGAAATGTTTCTGCTTCCTGACTGGATGACTGAAACAAGTAACAAACAACAAGGAATGCACTTTCTAATAGGAACCTTTCGATGAATGACCTCCAGGGCTAAAACTGATGACATTTTTGAGATTTGTGAACATTTTCATGAATACTTGGCCGTTACCGAAATCTCACATTTAATGAATATTATGACCCTACAGATCTGAAGTCTGTGTTTCACTTGCATCAGTGTCTGCGTATCTGATTGTTTCCCATCAGCCAGCTCTTTTTGCTACCCATGAGAACAACACTAACTTTTTTTAAAGACTCATAATAGCTTTTATAAACAGTTTTATTTATTACTTGCCCCTTCAGTTGGTGCTTAGCTCCTCTTTTGGTGTCAGCGAAGATTTCAAGGTGTTAGGACATGGTTCCTTGACTTGCGCTGGTTAAAAAGAAAATTGAAATTCAAAATTTTGACCAAACAAACAAACAAACAAACAAACAAAGAAAGAAAGAAAGACATTTTCCCAAAAATACTAAGGAGAATTTTTACCTGTTTTTCAGTTTCTTCTACCTGTGACTTCAGTTCAGTTCCCAGCAGCCAACCATACACAGGTTGGTTGTACTAAAAGATACAAGGTGCAGGACATCAACCAAATGTATGGGAATGAGTCTTGTTTCACAGTTCTGTTCTTCCTGCAGCTCCTGGCTTTTGGTAATATTTGAGAATAATAGCTGCCTGATGAAGCCAGCTTAGCATAGGCCCAATTGGTTCAGCTAGTGGGAGTTCTGATCTAGGTGCCTTTTGGAACACAAAATTCTCATTTTGAATCTTGGCTGTGCAAATAAACGGATGTTGCAAGAAAAGCAATCATTTGTCCAAACTCTGCTAACTGGCTTTTCAACTCTGGTGTCTGGCCACTATTTGACAAGCACCACACCTGGGAGTTGGGGCAGGTGGAAAAGGAAACACAATATATTAAGCCAAATTCTGCTCCCAGTTTTGCCAGAATAAATCATTATATCAATGCAAATTAGAAATGATTCAATTAATCCCAGTGGAGCTATTACTCCAGATTTACATCTGTGTAAACAAGAGCAGAAACTGATCCATCTCATGCCATTGTACAGGATGCTGGGCATGGGGCAAAGACCTTGTTAAAACCTTCTTAGTCATTTTCAAATCACAGGTGTTTACAGCCGTTTGAAACCTTTGTCACAATGTACATTCCCTTCTCCATCTATGAATTTAACCAATACTGAACAAACAGCTTCTAAAGCCTGTATATATAGTACAAGCAGATCCAGCATATGAAGGGCACTTTATCATGCTGTGGATGTAACATGGTTGACTGCATATCAAGGAGTTACTATGGTTTATTTATTTGCTTTATCCCTCTCAAGAGTCCTTTCATTGCACAACTGAGAACAAAGTTCTTTGTTATTCTCCCCAAGCGCTGCTGAAGGAATTCTCCCTTTCTCCTGCTGCCTCTTGATTTATGTTTGCCGACAGTGTTGTGCTGTATCTGATATGCTCCGGCTAATACCTCCCAGGAGATAGCGCAAGTCCAAGGGCTTTATTGTTTAAACAGAAACAGCTGGAATATCCTAAAAACATGGCACAGGGGCATGACAGATTGGAAATGGTATCTTCATTCCTTCACTAACATGCCCACTGCAATCTTTTCTAACCTGCTGCATCTCTAGGGTACTTCTAAAATTATTCCTTATCATGAAATATATCCACTGAACTCAGTTTTTTTTGTTTTTCATTCTCAGCTAAAATAACTCTTCCTGTTTACAGTAATAAGACTGCATTTGTTGGCACTTTCTATTCAGGGATCACAAATGAATTAAGTCTCATGACAACTCCCTACCACCACCCTGCCCGTTAGGGTAAGAAAGTATTATCCCCATTTTACAGAAGGGGAGACTGAGGCACAAAAAGATTACATGATCTGCTGAGACACTGTAATGTGTAATAATAACGTTCTGTTGCAGAGGCAACCAAGGGTCACCTAAGACCCTGTGCTGCTAAGATGCCGTACCCCACACACAACCTATCACCCTACCAGTTCCCTCTCCATGGTCTTGTCTGACTTTGACACCATTGTGGAGACTGAATTCTCCGACTTCTCTGATCTGCTCCTCACTTGGCTTCACCTCCTGTCTCCTTATCCACATATTAGGATGGAATGGAAAGGGGCCATTGAAGGGAAGGGTGTGAGTGGCACAGGTCAGGGGAGAATAGGGTAAGAGGGCCTGGTGTGGAGTGAGGCTGAGGTAGAGAGAGGCTGGACCAAAGAGCCAATCAGCACGGGGCAGAGAAAGTCCAGTCAGACCTGTAGAGAGTTCATTGAATGTGCACAGGTCCCTGCCTTGGCTGCTTCTGCTCAACAGCTCCTCTCTGCAGTTTTTCTACTGGGCCACATGGCAGGAGGAGGCACCACTTGGGGATTTTATTTCCACCAGTGCAGTGGTCCCTGCCTGATCACAGCTGATAAAGGAGCTTAATTCCAACTCTCCCAATGAGTCAAGCTAGATGACGAAGGAGTCAGCTTGCCTCACCTCATCAGCAGCCCTGCGGTCTCAATGCTCGGCATAGAATTCCATTCATCAGGCCCCCGGTAACCCTGAGTTTCCCGCCTCCCCATGTTTACTGCCATACCTTACAATCCTTAGCTCACATGCAGGCCCCCATTTCATGCCCAAGAAGAGTGGACTCCATCTAAACTAAACACACATCTTCCTTTTTGAAGAGCTAATGTTGATACATGATGGCAATATGCCCACCCGGCGTGTCGTCTACAAACTCCAGGCACTTCACAGTCAGGGAACAAAGCATCACCAGCTTTTTCCTGTCAGGGAAGAAGCAAAGATATTGGGGCAGATTCTCAGCTGGTGTGAATTGTTATCACCGTATAGAAGTTAATGGAGGATCTGCCCAATCATTTGTATGTCGTGCCCAAAGACCCCAGTCAGGGTAAAGGTCCAATTGCGCTGGGTGTTTGCACAGACACAGAAGAAGAGATGGTCCACGTTCTGACACGTTTACAGTCTTGCAAGGTGATGAGTCGTCCCTGAACTAGAGCCGGATTCAGCCATATGCGGTGATGAGTCATTCCTGTGCTAGGCTCCAGCCAATCCACAAACTAGGGGTTGTTCTGGTGGCACTCGGTAGGTATATAAACATCACAGGAGAAACAGCAATTTAGTCTGTCTGATGTTACTTCCTGGCTTGGAACTCTCCCCTGTTTCAGAGTGGTTACTGCAAATGAGAAAAAGACGAGGGAAGGAAAGAGTAGTAAGTCCACAGGGTTGCACAGACTAAAAATGGGCACAAGCTGCTCAAATCATTCATGTGTAAATCATCCAAAAAGCCAACCCCCTGCCTACCACTAGCAGGTCCCTTTTGCATTATTAATATAAATTCTCCTCACAACTCTCTTAGATGATGGTCCTTCCCACCAGGAGATGGTTTTCCTAGCCGCTCTGCTGCCCAACAGTGCATCCCTGCACATGCCAGGTGGCAGGGGACTGAATTTACCTTCCTTCTTACTGCTGTATTGTATTCCTCAAAGGAAGAGAGGACAAGGGGATGGGGTACTCTGTAGCCAGCAGAGTAATGGCTACTACACATCTGGCCTGTTGCTCCAAGTTACATTGGTGTAACACCGTAGATCTCAACGGAGCTGAACTGTTCCAAGGGAGAGGAGAATTGAACCAGAGAGCGTAGAAGAACCTGTGCGTTGTCTAATTGCGCTAGTTTGGCTCACCCTCTTTTTAGCTGAACGTGTGGATTTTCATGGGGGTGAAAGAGCCTGGAGAAAGCCATGAAGTTCTCTGTTTAGAACAGAGCTGGTATAGCCTGGCAGCAACCGCACCACCTCCTCCCACACTGCATGGTCAGTATACCTAGTACACAGCTAGAAAGGTTCCCCTCTAAAAATGTGAACGTACGACAGCCCCCATTGGCCTTTCAACCACTGGGATGGCCAAAAAAGGGGCAGCTTAGTGCCAGTTATGAGGGTAGTTTCTGTGAGGGGGGACACCTGCATACGGGGTACTGGACAGAGTCCACCAAACTCATGTCACACTTGAGCCAACATGCAGAGAGGGTTTGGCCCATATCTAAAGGAAACGATCCAAATATTGTAGTTGTCGTCTCTACTGTATGAATGTGGTTCAAGTTACTGAGCACGAGTGTTGCTTTGGAGGAAATTCGCAGCCGTACAGAAGAGGAACTAGACTGGGCTACCTTACAGAAAATCTTCACTCTTTGGTTCTACTTTATAAATTTATTTTAATTCCTGATTGGGCAGCAAGGGAGAGCCAGACTTTTTTACTCATGTATTTTTAATGCTTTCTCTCTTGCTTTTCAAATTCTGCCTTAAACCAGGATATTGGGTTTTGTCTCATCTGAGTATACCTAAAAATAGAGTCTGTGGAATGACTTTGAACACATCATTCACATATAGCATAAAAACACAGAGGGGGGTCTAGCTCTTTGTTCTGTGTGAGTCAGTTATGCAAGAACCAGAGCTGGGCATATGAAGGTAGACAACAGAGATCCTTGCTTTTATCTGTGTCTTCTCACAGCAAGAAACTAGAGTCTGGCCACTCAGAGTCAAAGTGCACTCTGAAATGGTGTAAGAATTATGACCTGGCAGGTCAAGAAGGAGCTATGGACTCTCTCATGTTGTTAAAGAGGATCCAACTCTTTTTGACATCTGACATCCAGTTCAGCACCATCAAGAGAACTCCACACTGATGATCAGTAACTCTGAAAGACAGCCAGATGGTAAAAACAAATGTAGTGTATTGACTGCATCTGGAATTACATCAGTGGTGAATTCTGCCCACCATTTTTCCCAACAGTAAAGCACTGTGAAGAGGTCACTTCCTCTTTGGATCTGTGGCTGTCAGACTCCATTCCATGTTGGCTTTTGCCTCTTCTCTGCATAAGAAAGAAAGTTCAGAATGTCATGGAGGAGGCAGAGATAATGGGACACATGTCTTTGTCTGGCATGCAAATTATACCAACTTAGACATTGTCAGACTTATACAGGGTTTCTTGGGGTATGTCTACACTGCAAAGAAGAGCCCGAGGCAACGCCTCCCAGAGCCTGGGTCAACTGGCTCTGCCTCATGGGGCTTGGGCTACAAGGCTAAAAATAGCACTGTAGCTGCTCCTGCATGGGCTGGAACCAAAGCTCTGAGACAAACCCCAGTGCTATTTTTAGCCCCACAGCTCAAGCCCCGCAAACCTAAGTCAATTTACCCAGGCTCTGACATGTCTTTCTTTGCAGTGTAGACATACCTTTAGAATCAGTCTCAAATCAGAGGAGATTTGTAATGGGATGTAAGTTACACTTCAATAACAGGTGTTAGTTTGAAGTCTGAGTCTAAACTGATATAATTTACATGCTGATAGGTCTGAGGAAAGTGTAAATTAAATTAATTTTGATTTCCATAGACCCATGTCTGAGTATGGCCTACAGGCTCATGCTGGACCTAAGGAAGTTAAGGTGTTCAACTCCCATTCACTTTCACTGGCCGTTCCTTTAGGCCTCTGAAAATCCAGCCTCAAAGCATATGTTCATTACAATAACAGCACATATTCAAAACCTTTCCTTTGGAGTCACACACTGAGACAATTAAAGCAACATCATCCTTCTTAACCAGAGTTAATTTAGATGGGTAAAGTGTGTCTCAGTTGGAATATTGTCAGATGTTTTTAGATCTCCAACTTTAAATAAATTTAGCCTCTGAATTCCCAGAGAGAGCGTTGCTAAGGTAACCAATGCCAGCCATTCTGCTACTGTATATTCTCCCCATGAAGCTTCATTAGGGCCAATCAGTCATTTCCAGGGTAATGGAATGTGTTGCTTTCAAAGATAAGAATATAGCTTTTAGCAGTGATGGAACATTTTAATAAATGTATTTTTAACCCATTGGCCTCTTAAGATCACACATTGACCCTCTCCTTATAATTATTATCCTCGAGAAATGAGAAGTAGAAAGATTATTAATGGATCATTTGCACACCTGGGTCAGGCACACACAAAACGATGTATTCACTTAGGTGGTCATAGGTTGAAAAATTGGGGTCTAGTCAACTTTGGGGGTTGTTATGGGTTAGAGCCTTTCACTTCTCTGACATAGGTCCAACTCCAGCTCACATCAGTGGTCACCAGCCACAAAATCTGGATCTGCCTGCAGTTTGGATCCAGAATTTTTGGACCATTTTTTCTGGTCCATGAGAGAGATGTAAATTAGCGGCAAATTTGAACTCAGAGCTGAACTTTGGGGTTTTTCAGATGGAGGGTTTGGTTCAGACCTGTTTGTAGCAGTGACCAAGAGTTATTCTGAGGCAAACCCACAGCCGAACCAGGGCTACTTGCTCAGCTGTAACGACTCACACTCCCTCTCACTCCCATCCCTGTTTTATCATTTGTTGTCCCCTATATTCACTTGAGTCTGGAGTCCAGTGGCTCCTCCCCTTGGGCCGTGGGTGGGGCCTTTAGATGTGGGCGGGCAACTCAATGGGTACAATAACTCCAGCAGAGCCGGCAGTGACTCATCTCTCGAGTGTGCGATAGCAGCCTATCCCTGGGCAGGGCCCAGGTCAGACGACCCTGTGGCACAGGTATTTCACTCTGACCACCAGAGTTGCAAGTTACTCTGTGCACAGCCCCACTCAGCGAGGCACCCTCCTGCTGCCTCTTGGTGTTACAGACTCCCCAGGCTTCCCGCCCTTGGTCATCTCCCCGTTCCTGCCCGAGCCTTGTCCCAACCTGCTTCAGCATTGTCTCTGTTCTATTCTGACCCTGCTCCAGGTGTATTCCTCACCCACTCCAGCCCTGCACCTGCCTCCTGACCCCCAGATCCTTGGCCTGAACCCAGATTCAACCTTGGGTCTGCTTCAGGAATCTGACTAGGATCCTTCTTTGGCTTGTCTATGGACTCTGATCCTGGTTGTGACATGTGGCCTGTCTCCAGACTCCAGTTTCAGCCCTGCCCTTGGCTCGGTCCCAGCTCGACCTCCAGCTTTGACTCTTGGTCCCTGTTCTGGACCACTGCCCCAACCAGCAGGCCTGACCATCTTGAGCCCAGAGTCTGACAATTATTATCATGCAACAGCTGTTTGGAGGGCTATGTGAAATGTGGTGGTGGTCTCAGCCCAGTTCCTAATGACCAGGCAGGGCTCTCTTCCCCCTGGGGAATCACAGACTAGACATAAGGTATTTCAGCTGAGACACAATGCACCCACCTAAGTCAGACTCGATTAAGAAAGATGCTGCTGCCTTAAGTGGATGGTCAGTGTTCCGTACACCAACATCACAAAAAAACAGCCATTTCATTCCCTTTTGTTGTTTTGGTCCAAATTTAATTGTCCAAATTCCAACCACTTTTAAAAACACCATCACAATTGTTACCAATCGGCACTTTGGCTAGTAACTTCAAAAGAGCAGTTAAGGGTCGAATAAGCCATAAAAACAGAATCATCCTTTCAGTGGGTCCCTCCAGAGCGGAAACACCCTGCCTCAGTCATTTCCCTTGGCTCTAGTGAGAAGAAGTAAAACAGTTGGCTCATCATCACCTCCCAGTTAATAGCCTCCAAAACAGCTGAACTGTGAGTCATAAACTAAAGAAGTGCACCCATCACACCAGCTAACACTAGTCTCTGTGCTGTGTCAGGGCCTTGAAGATGCTAAATCAATTCCCATTCTGTCCCATGTCCCTCTTAGCCACCACCGTTGTGTTTAAAGAAGAATCTCCCATAGAAGAAGATCTGGAATTAAGTGATAATTGGACAGGATGTCAGACTCAAGAGATGTTTCTTGTGGAAAGCTGATCTTTGGCCCTTCCTGACAGGTTGGCAGCTGTATCCCACTGAGGAATGGCTGTTACAGTGCTGATCCACAGAGGATATGAGTCTCTTACAGCCCCAGCTAGGAAGCCTCAGCTTTTCAAGCTGTAGGAGTTCATACATTTAGCTTTGGAAGTCCCCCGTGTGTCAGCCGAGAGAGTGGCCATTATACAAGCAGGTCTGGCCCCTTTGGGACCCAGCTCTGCCACCATGCATCTATCCTAGTTCACTTTAGAAAACCCAGAAAGAATGTCCTGTCAGGGAATATGAATGGCCAGACATTTGTGAGCATGAAGGAATTGTTTTCTAAAATGGCACAGTTCTGCACAGGACCCAGGAACCTTTCAAAAATCCCACAGATTGACAGGCATAATGCTGCAGTGTTATGGGGTCAGCGAGTGATAGAGCTGTACCAGGAAATAGAGCATGCTGCTGAACAGGAAGCAAGAAAGCTTAGAAGAAGCCTTCACACAGTGTGGTTTGCACGAGGTCCTGGCTGTACGCTAAAGCTGCAGCACCTCAACCCTGGAAAAACCCAAAGCGAAATTGCCTCTACCACCCCCTTGGGGTGAATCTCTCCTGTGCACTCCTTTCCAGTTCAAGATGTACTTTACATTTCCCCAGCACTAGTGAATCAGGCCTATTTTGTAAAATAACGGACATTACTCTGAATAGTTCAGGCCATGTGGGTCAATTACCATATCTTTTGCCTTCTCTTTAATGTGCCCATTATTGTAATACAGTAACAGGACATGGCTGCCCCATTGGCTACAGATTCAAAGCAGCTTTTATTTAACACAGAGGGCCTTATACATGGAACAAAGGCAGTTGTACCTGTCAGTGTGTGTGGTCCTTCTGCATGGTAATTTCGCACATTGAGAGCTTTTCTTCTTTGCCCTGTTAAGATGAGGAATTTAGTGAATATTTTAGGGGTATGAAATTTGAATGAGATTCAGATGCTCTTAACTGCAAAACCTAGTTGGAAAATGAATGGCTGTGATATGACAGATGTGGAGCAGAGCTGTTCCTGTCATGTACCAATAAGGGGACCAAACTCAGACCTCATGCAGTACAATGCACTTTGATGCAGTTGCCACCCACTTACTCTGGGTCTGGATTGGGCCCCCCCCAAACATAAGTAAGGCATAAACATAAGTCTGAATAAGTATACTCTGCAAGAAAGGAAGAGCAGTGATCTTTGATACCCAAACAAAGAAGGGAATGAGCAAGGTGTTCATTTCAGGAACTTTTAGAACCTAAATATTATCACTGTTCGTCAGTGTGCCATGAACCTGTGTCATTTACATCACTGAAGTAGAATCTGATGAAACAGGAATCTAGTTCAGAGATCTTTCTGGGACTTCTGAAACAACCTACCGTTCTTCTGGAGAACTGCAAACACCCACTGGAGCAGTGACTAGTTTGTTCAAAGGCATGAAGTCAGTGCAGAGAAGCTGAACTCCACCTTCTCTGTTATCTGCAGGGAAGGGAGTGAGGCTGGAAATGGCAGATGCCTAGCCAGCAGTCAGGTAAGATGAATTAATTAACTAACCAAGGATCCTACACCCACAGTGCATGGCAACTTATTCCCTACTGAGCAGATTCAATACTTGTATCAGTCATTCCCAGGCCCCTCCGGAGCAAAGGTCTTTTCAGCAAGGTTCCTGCCTGTTGGAAATAAAGGGCTTGACTGGAATCTTGCCGTGGTGTCAGAGGAACTAATTCTGACACCAGGTTTGGAGAAGATTTCCTAGAGGGATGATGGAAAAACTGTTCTTCCTCTTCTGTCCTCACCTCCCATTTTTCTTTGGTCTCAATGAACCGGCCCATCTCCCTTTGTTCCTCAACTCCCTTGAGTCTGCTAACGGTGGGATATCTCATAGACTCATAGACTCATAGGTCAGAAGGGACCAATATGATCATCTAGTCTGACCTCCTGCACAAGGCAGGCCACAAAACCCTACCCTGCAAAGAGTCGGTTTGCTTCTCATCCTCAGTCAATGCAAACATCACCACTCCCAGGTCTGCCTGACCCTCATGGCCAGAATGGGCACTCGGGTTTGAGCCTTTAAACAGAGCCAGAAAGATTTGCCTGATGGGCACTCACCTCCTTTGCATTTCAGAGGGAGGGAGAGGAACAGAGGGGTGAAAATTGACCTCATCAGTTTGCAAGGTGAAGCCAGCAGGACACTGGATAGGTTGGCAGGGAGACAGGAGAAAAGTCCCCAAAGCAGGAAAACTTCCTCTTCAGCTCTGGTTGGCCCAAGGGGATAGACAAGGGTAGGACATGTTTTGCCATGCTGTCAAGACTCCACTGAACTTACCCCAAAGGCTGAGCCTGCCTGGGAAGGTCAGAGATTCTCTCTTGGACGTGATGACATGGATTCTAAGACATAAATTCCAGCTCTTGCCTTGGCGTGTAGATTTTGTGAAAGGAGGTGGAGCAATCTGTCTCTTTCTTCTACCAGAGGAGAAGGCCATCAGACACAGAAAGCTGGAGGCACCTTCCTCCTCCTCCTCCTCATCAGCACTAATGAGAATATTTAGCATTCAGAGCTCAGCTCGCGCTACAGCTGAACTAATGTATAGCACATCTAAAACAAGAGAGGCACAACATGCTGCAGCAAAGATGCTCAGAGCCTCGGCTCTGGAGAAATGCCACTTCATCAGTAATCATCATTAAGCATTAAAGGAGGAAATTATAAACAAGATGTACTCTGCTTTATCCTTCAGCCAATGGTGTTAATGGCAATATGGGCGGTTTTTCCCTCCCTTTCATTAGTGCCTCACTGATCCCCTGCCAGGTGCACAGACCTACAGAATAGAGAGTGAGAGAGACAGAGCGAGATCCTGGTCAGGGCGTAGCTGTGTGCAGAGGTAAAGGAGCCATGCCGCGCAGGGAGCTTGGTTACAGAAGCTGCATCCTGGATCCTGGCAGTGTGTGGGGATTGCTTTGCTTTGCATATCAAAACTGCTTTTTATTTAAAGAAATAAAGGGAAACCGCACAGAATATTCAAATATTCCAGGCTACAAATATCTGCCTTGGCTTCCTGGAGCCATATGGACATGAACGGATTATGAAGAGGCAGGGGGGTTGACTGACTTGGGGATGATATGGAGATCTGGCCTTTGCTCCTTATTGCCTGGGCCAGCAGATGAGTGTCCTGGGGAGGCAGCTCCCACTCCAGCTTTTTCATCTCGGCCAGTGCTCCCACTCACTCTCCTCCTGCAAGTTGTGGGCCCCAATTCATGAGTGCCTTTCAGCTCTTGGATCTCTCCTCAGCCAGCATAAAGAAGCTGTAAAGATACCGCAATGCCCCCAGAGAATGCGTTCAGTGAAGGGGACCTTTGTAGGCCTAGGGCTGGTGGAACTGACTCTGTCTCCCCCCTGCAGGAGAGCCTCACACGAGAGGCATGGTGGGAGCATTGCAGGGAAGAGCAGGCGTCACAGGGCCACTGGTATCCTGTCAGGCTCCAGGCTGTGTAGATCTGTGCTAGGGGGGCATCTTGGCCTCCTGCTTTCCCCAGGGCCGAGTGCAGCAGGGATAAATTTTGCTCTGGGTCCTTCGGTCTCCTCAGCTCTTTAGAAGAATTGTCCACCACACCTCACCTCCCCTTGTCTTCCACTGAGGCACTCCACATGACGACCTCACGCCATGCCTTCCTTTTTCTCTCTAGTTGATGGCCACTTCCATCCAGGAAGCAGTTTCTTGTACTGTGTCAGTAACAATAAAAACAAATCAATGAGCCAGAAAGTGCAGATCCAGCTCCAACCTCCCCCAAAGTTAAGGGTTGTTCGAACAGCCATATTCTGATTGCACATTAGTCCCTTCGCTCCTTCCCCTGTAGAGACAACAAACAGGGTTTTGCAGATACCTCTCCTACAATGCACTCAGTCTCCATTCCATGACCATTACCAAGTGCCACGCTTATTGATTTAGAGCTGATTTCTGTCAGGCTGCACAGCTGGATGCTTAAGCAGAATCTGAAACAGCCTCATCCTCCTAGCACAATCATTTGGTTTATTTAAAAATAAATCTGCAGTGTAAAAATGTAGTAAATGATACTGTAAAATGCACCCTCCACTCCCCATCCCCAACCCACCCTCACCCACTCAGTAACAAAAGAACTATTTGAGACAATTGTATGGTTCTTGCAGTTTGTTAATGTGGAACTAATGCATAATCGTTTGATCAGACTGCTATCAATTCTCTTGAAAAGAACCCCATCAGTGGACTCTATCTGTTGATGCAAAAAAAACCCCCACCAAACCCAAAAAAGAGATCCATAATTGCAGCTATTTCATGTGCCATGTACATCAAAAGCATGAAAATCCTCTTCTTAGGGATTTGCAACTTTTGGATGAGCCGATTGGATAGCACCTGACAGCTAAAGGAGCAGAGCTAATAGCTGAATAAAGGCAAGAGAAGAAAACAATGTGTTTCCTCCCCCCCAGCCATTCCTTGAATGGAATGAATCTATTAGGTTTCTATATTCATTTTAGTTTTCAGATATCAAAGGGAAGCTGCCTGCCCCTTTGTGCAGCTCTTCAGCTGAGGAATGGAAGTGGTGAGGCACTGTTGCTCAGTTGGAGATTATGAGCAACTCGCTGACTGGAATTTTGAGCATCCTCTCTGCTCTTACTAGAGTTTGGCAATCTGCAGATAAGCATCCTGAAAGTTTGGAAGCTTATGCAAAACTTTTCCAAATACACTATCCAAAGCCCTTTGATCTGCAAATCAGAGCAGGAAAATATCACTAGATCAGCCTCTCTTATATTATTTCCACACTTGTGCTTCTGGTTCTGGCTAGAATTAGGCAGCGCAGATCTGAACAAATAAACAAAAATGTTAAGCACAAATTTCCTGCCTAAAAATAAAGAGTTTAGTTCAGGTTCGTCTTGATTTGTTCGGGCGTGGGGGGTGGAAGAGGAGGGGTGTCTTACTTTATCCAGCCATGTTCACCCACTACTAATGGTAACATTCTTAATTCATCTCTTATTAATTATATTTGGTTTTACTGAGAGCAGGGGGGATTCATCCGGATGTTGCTGTCATGCATGTTACATGACAACACCAGGTATAGCTGCATCAGTGCCATGGGAATATTGGAGAAAATAATAACAGGGGACTAAAAACATACTTTTGTGTTGAATTTTTAGGGCTGGGAAGGTGAATGGGATGGGAGTGTGCAAATAGCTTTCCTCGGGTCTGATCTAACTCCCATTTGCCTGATATTCCCTGATGTTTTCCTGTTGATGCCAATGGGAGTTGGATTGAGCCTTAGTTCTGCGTCCACTATGATCCTACTTGATTGTTACTCACCTTTACAATGCACCCTCCCTCCTACAGTACTTAGCAACGTACGGGGGAGATTTTTGTGCAGTCCTGACCCTCCAAAAGTTCTGCCAGGCCTGCCCAATGCTCAGAGTCCAGTGCTCCCCTCATTGTTCTGCCACTGTTCCTCAGTCCTGCAATACCCTAACTACCGCAGTCTTAAACCCACATTGCTCTTGCAGTGCACATTTGCCATGACCTGGAGCACCTGCACTTAGATTAGATTGGAATTGAAAGCTTCTTTCTTTCTTTTTCTCTCTTTCTTTTCTTATAAAACCTGTTCACTGATTTTTGCAGCGCAAGAAAAATCCTCTCCTTCCCTTGGGTTATTTACATATTTACATACTAAAGAAACGGACTAGACAAAGCGGAGAATAATAAGGCCTTTCGCAATTTGTCTCTCCAAGCCTAAACCTCCTTTTGCCTAATACATACTTAGCCTGAGCAAAGGCTGAATTTCTTTGTATGCCAATCGTTTTTGTAGACATACCGGAAAAACACAGCACACAACCCCTACAACAGGATCACACGCAGTCTGGCTTCTCTGTAATGCTCACCAGAGTGCTTTCGTTTGATCTATTGTGCACCTTTCAGGAGATACAAAGGGTTACAGCCAGGGTTGGTAGGCACTTGCTAAAGGAGAAAGGAAAACCAATTAGACCAATCTAAGTAAAAATGACACAGGCAACACAGATAGGAACTAAAGGAGAGCACTTGCAAACCTAGGTGCCTAAAGTTAGCCACCTGAATCAGATTTAGGGGCTAGCTTCTCATCCAAACTAAGTCATCTACAGTGCCCAAAAAGGGCAGCTGAGAATCTCCTGGCATATAGGAATCCTCATACGGCATAAAGCTAGTGCAGCCAGGCTCCCCGTCATCCAGTCCCCACTTATACCCCACCACACAGGGAGGCTTTGGGGGAGCAGGAACAGTTTTGGAAGGTGGGGCTGAATGTGCCCTGAGATTTAGTGGTCCCCAGCAGCTGAATGGACCTGAGGGGACCATTCCAGGTGGGTAAGTTAAAGTACCATGGTGGCCGCTCTAACCCATGCCTGGGACAAGTTCACTGCCAGGCCAACATCAGGATCAGAAAGAGAGTTTAGAGCCATCATGCCATCTACCACCATAGCCACGTCAAGCATGAGAGCAGCGCAAATGCAGATCAATATGGACTGAATGCCTCACCTCAGGGTTGAAAATGTTATGTTAAGAGCAGCATATGGGGCATTAGGTCATACCATTGCTCTGTACAACCTGGTAGCCCCTGGCAGTGGGTTATACCTGAAGCTTCATAGGAAGACATTCAGCAACCCAGTGCCTGCTGCAGTCTGTTTGCAGTTACGAGTATACATCAAGGGGAGACGTTCTCCCTGGATGCCTCTGGTAAATCTTTCTTTATCTGTCTGCTAAAGCACTCCAGTGTCTTTATGCCTTCGATAAGTAGACCCAGCTGTTGAGGCCTATCCTCCTCCGGGGAGAGAAAGGAGGAGGGCTGTAGTTTTTGTTTTAAGTGGAAAATTCAAACTTCATTAGTTCTACCATGTGATAGTGTCTGCTTCGGTCTAAACAACACGTCGATCAGAGACTGCCAGAGAGTTCATGCCAGTGTATCACAAAACATGTTACAGACCAAATATAGCAATGTTAGACACCTGCCAGATGTATCCCACTGATTAAGCGAGTCTTGCCTCCCTCCGCGGGGTTGTTCATCTAGCAGATAAAAGCCTACTTCTGCTACGTGCTCACATAGTTCCTCCTACAGGAATTAAGGACCATCACAAACCTCATTGCCTCTGTTCCAAGGGACAGGCACTTTCCCTCAACCTGCTTTCTCTAACCTAAACGCAGAGTACTGTGTATATGTAAAACAATAGGGAATTTTTTTTAAAAAGCCTACTGAAATAAAACATTATACTACGCACACACTTCTCCCCGGGGGAGAGGATGAAAGACAGAACAAGCCATGTGCTATTAGTCACTCTGTGTGATACACTGCTTGGAAGATGCTATGGTGATGAGGGTGGTAAAAGAACCTTTATAGCTAGAATAGAACAGAAGGATTCCCTCAAGTGGTAGGTACCCAGGGCCAGCAGGTACCCCAATTTACAGCAGCAGAGGGTCTGGCCCCCATTCTTCTGCACTGAAGATCAAAGTCCTATCTCTGCATACAGTGAGGGGAGTCGCACAGTACTCTGCAGCACAGAACACAGTTAATGCATTTACTAGGAGAGGCCGCTGTTCTGTCGGAAACAGTTTATTGAGCATAGCTCTGCCGATTATAATGAAACGTGCAGCCCACAGACTAAAGTGATTGTATTGACAATGGCTGCTGATGTGTTAGGAAGCATGCTAGTAAGGTAGCTAATGGAATAACACAGCCTTCTATGGCTAGGTCCTCAATTTGAAAGGAGCCAAAGGTGATAGCAATTGAGAGCTGCTTCCATCCGGAGCTCTGCATTGGGCAGGTGTACATGTTGTAGAAGTACAAGGTCTGAATGTGTCCTAGAGATAGAACTGTTTTCTCATCCCTAAATATTGTCCTTCCATATCAGTGTCATCTCATTGGCAGGGTGATGCTGAAGGGTTTTTTTTCCCCAGTGGGCTCTTTTGTAGCACATAACACAGCTAATTAATTTTTGCAAGTGAGTTACACGCTACTATGTGCTATTTATAAGTGCGAAGGGGTCCTGAAACTCAGGAGCTAATCTTTAATTACTACCGTCACTTATGGAACTGCAGTGAAGTTACTGAATCCATGTCTTGGAGAGCAGACAAGTCTTAAGGTAAGACACTGTGCTGTACAAAGGCTGGTGAAGTCTTGGAGTTGATATAAGATGAGGATTTTCATTTCCTTTCATTACAAAGCAACCTCCGGATTACCAGGGAAGCAGACAGCCGGGCACGTTATTTACCAAAGAGCCCTGTTGAGATTTTCCTTTCCTGTCCTTATCCTCAGGAAACTGTGACCTCTTAAAAGGGAACAAATATTTATGCTTAAAGAGCTACAGCAAATATGGAGCATCATTGGCAATGAGTTATTTTTTTTATAATTAGGGCTTTTCCATTATACTGATTTATTCCTTCCGCCGGGACATATATTATCCTTTTTCTTAATTATTCCTGACAGACTAGACAAACCATGCACTGCTCAGAAGCCAAAAGAAAAGAGCCCACTTTCTCTTCAAACACTCCAGCCGGCAGGATTGGAAATGCTGCTGCTGCTAGCAAGGCAAGACGTCAGAATGATGCAATGAAAAACTGCATTTCCATAGCATCTCGCAGCTCAGAAGCTATTCCAGTCACTGACCCCAGTCCTCTGGAACACCCCGGTTCAGGCAGCACAAAACGGCCCTCGCTGGCAGTTTCATCACTTCAAATATCCGCCTGCCTTGGAGCATCTTTGAGTGATGCACAGCCACTGGCGTCCGAGACCTGACTGTGGAAAAGGGGGAGTGGCCAAGGCACCCCTGCTTCCTGGTCATCCCTACCTTTTGGGATGGCTGGCAGCTATAGCGCTATGGTTCAGACTCCCCTTTGAGACAGGCACAGGAGTCCCTTCACCCGCCACAGAAATGCTGCCACCTCTAGTTTAACAGTACGCCCTGGAGAGGCCCTGGTTCTGGCCACAATTCAGGAGAGCACTTACAGAAGTGCCTAAGGTCCATGGAAGTCAATGCTGAATGTCAAACATGTGCTTAAGTGGTTTCCTGAATCAGGACCTCTGGGCATGCACAACTCCCCCTGAAGTGAATAAGAGGTGAGCGGACACCTAACACTTTGCACAAAGCATTCTGCACTTTGCAGGATTGAGCCCTAATTACAGCTCATTGGAAAACCAATACCACTGGCCTCTCAGCATGGTTAGTAAAGGTCTGTTTCCTACAGCTGTGCCTGTCTGCTGCATGACCTGCTGCTAAGGAAATAGTCAGGATCTTGATTTTAGATCTCATCTGAATAGTGGTGTCTTCAATGTCATTCTGCCCCCCACTCCATACTGGCAGCTTGATTCATTAGTCAGTGGGATGCATCTAGGTTTTCCTTGAAGGTCTCCCAGCCAAACACTGACCAGGCCTGCTGCCGATTAGCTTGTGCGATTTAATGAGACTACAGCCCAATGTCATAAAGAGGGCAAAACCTAAGCACCCCTGTAGAGGAAAGAGAACATCAGCTGATTTTGCTCTTGAAGATGGCCACTACTTAACAGTGAGCTAGAATCTATAGCACCTTCTGTTTGACAGCAGTATGGGCAGCACTCATTTTTAACCACATCTCACTATTTACTGCATTAATATGACATTTATGGTTTATTACTGGCAACAACAAAATGGGGGAAAACATGTCATTTGCCCTCACTATGACCAATGGATTATGAGAACAGGACTACCCAGAGTAAACAATTAGACCGCACACTAGACATCAGTCTCATTTCCATGGGTGTGGGGAATGTTTTCTTGAGGGAAATGTCAGAATCTTGAAAATTCTGGTTTTAAGAACTCACATGTCATCAGAACTACAAATACAGCTACCCACCCAGCTCCATCCACGTGGTCAGTCCTCTGTCTATCCCACTTCCAGCCCCACTCAGGTGTTCAAGGTCTGAACAAACAGTTAAATGCCTCAATGGATTTAAAAATTTTTTATTAAAGCTAGTACTATAAAATAGTCAAATGAAGAGTTTTTGAAGGAAAGATTTTCTGTGTATCTGGGGTAATGTATAAGTTACCTGAAAGATACAAGCTTTGGTTCGAAAGCCATAGAATGCAAAGTGTACATAATCTGCAATACGCCAGATTAATGGTTATCAGTTTAGTGATAGAGATAAGATATGAGCATTTAAACATTTGGGTACATCGCACATACAGAAGAAATATTGAGGTTGGTTCGTGGCCAGCAAGTATAAAGAAAAGTGTTGATTGTCCCTCATTGGATGATAAATTCAGGATAGTTAGTCCTTTTAGCAAATATGATCCAAAAAGCAAAAGTCTTTCTGCATCACTTTTCCAGTATATTCTGGCTCATTCCTCCTGTATTGCCTATGCCCCGTGATGTGTTCCATGTAGATGTCCCTGGGTGACCTGATGGTGTCCGACACCATGAGACGCCACATCAGCTGAGCATAACACCCACCCATTCCACACGCCTGCAGCACTCGCTCATTACAGGGGTCCCACGCACCCAGGGCTCCGATGATTAAGACGTTCTTTTGAACCTCCTTTTACCGAGATGACATGCTGTGATTTAGAAGAATAATTCCCTTTTGTCCTCTAGCTGTGTTCTCGGTTTGAGCTTCCCTGGCAACTTACTCTTTTTGTATTAAAAACATACTAAAATAACATCACCTAAAACACTACAGCTTGCTATAGTTTCATGCAGGATTCAGGGCTATTCCCCTAGAAAGTCAGTTACTACCATAACTTGCCTGGCATACTTTGTGTTCTAGTATGGAGCATTTGTGCTGGAGGAGGAGAGCTGCCATACGGGTCAGGCCATGGCTCATCTTGCCCAGTCTCCAACTGTAGCCTAAACTAGAGCTTCAGAGGGACTGTACAGAACAGCTTCTGGTAGTCAGAGATTTATCATTGCCCCAGCACCAAGTCGCATCCCTGACAATCTTGGCTAATAACCAAAGAGGGACATATCCTCATTAACTTTTCCAGCTCTTTTTTGAACTTACTTATATTTTTGGCCATTACAACATCCTGCGACAATGAATTCGACAGGTTAGCTGTGTGTTGTGTGAAAAAGTCATTCTTCTTGTTTGTATGAAACCTGCCATCTATTAATTGCAAAAGGTGACCCCTGGATTTTGTATTGTGTGAAGGGATAAATAACATTTCTCTATTCAATTTCTCCACACCATTAATGATTATATGGATCTCTCTCATATCCCTCTCTTAGTCATCTCTTTTCTAGACTGAGCAGCTCTAATGTTTTGTCATGTGGAAACTGCTAGAACCATGTTTGTTCATTCTCTTATTATCAGAAGAAAAGCGTGTCACAGCAGAGTGTCTGAGAGGAGGATGTACAGAAATGTAAGGCTTCTAACCAATTAGATTCTATAACAGTTACAGCAATGTGATTAGTTTTCAAGATCATGGGAAGAGAGGACAAATGTAAGGCACAAGAAAAGTAATGTTAAACCTAAAAAGGAGAGAGTGGTTGGTACATTTATTGATTTTAATGAGGTCCTTGATGGGTTTGGATCTGACACCCACCTGATGGTAGCACCTTTCAGATTAACAATACCACATGTGCAGACACTATGGTCATTGATGGAAATTAAACATAGCCCTTTCAGCACCCAGAGAACAAACCCTTGCTACTTGAGCTAAAGGAGCAACTCCTTTACAGCTGTACCTAAGTAGGCTCTTATCCACACTGTGGCTCGTTGCTCAAAGGAGAAACAGTCATACTCACTAAGCCACTGTATTGTAAAAGCAATGGGAGAACCTCATCTGGGGATGAAACACACCCTTTCTCTTGGTTTCTGTCTCAAGGCAATCATGCCTCCTTGTAAATACCTCAGGATTTTTAAAAACCACAGGCAATTGCCCAGGAAATTAGCACCTGCTTACAGAGAGCTGGCAGAACTCTTATTGAATCCTAATTCTGAAATGGATCCTAGCTGGATCTTGTGGAGACCCTGAAAGCACACTCCTGAAGAGTGTACTGTAGGGACAGCTTTTCTCTCCCTCCAGCTGTCCGAGATCAGGGAAAACACCTGGGCCCAGTGGGTGACTCATCTAATCAGCACATATGATCTCAATAACCTTAAATAGGCTTGTGCATATCTTATAAGGTATGAGGCCCTCCATCACAGGGGTTGTTCTAGGGTAGCAGGGTGATTGAATCATTACTGATCTGCAAAAAGGTTATGTAGTACAGTAGTTTAGTCCCTCAAGAGTTGAGCTAGGAGTATTTGGTTCTGAAAAACTGAAATAATGGCTGGGGTGGTGGAAGAAAGCTGGAATCTGGGCTTGTGGTTTGGTTGATGAGACTTTTTTATTTTTTTTAAGTAAGATGCATAAGGGAAAATTAATTTAGTCTTGTGCTATGTAGGACACAGAAAGGGGGTCTTTATTTTTGTGAGCCTTATTCTTTCCAGAGTGTGTCTTTCCCATACTACAGGACACAATCTGTGTCCCTGTGGATACTGTCTTTGGCATCCTAAGTAATGTATCAACCTACTTTAAAAAGGGGAAAATAGTTTCTAATATCAAAGAGTTTGAATGACTCTCAAACATTTTTGTATCTCTTTAACCATTATGTGCTGCTAGTGAATAAAGCACTAACACAGCCCATGTGCTTTCATCCAAAATGAAACAGGCCCTGGAACTTTTTTGAAGTTCAAAAAACCAAAATTGATTCAACTCTTTGCATTTGTGATGGCTCTTTTTCTTCTGCTTCTGCATTTAAAGGGAAGCTGTCAACTTAAGTTATAATTACGGCCTTTACAAGTACTGCAAACACCTGAGTTGGCTTGAACATTCCTTTATGTTTAAACTTTTTATGAGAGTTGAAGTGACTGAAAAATGTGAAACACAAATATAGCAGGCAAATAGGCTTCTACCAGTTTAGGTCCTGATTGCAGTGGGACTGCTGACATGTGTGAAGTTATGGATCCTGGCTGGCTATGTCCATTACAAACAACACTGTGCAAGTTACATACATATGTCAGTAGTAAATAAATTACAAGAGCTTATGACAGCAGCTCAGCTCACCTCACCTGCTGTGGCTCCAATGCTCTGTCCATGTGATCACCAAATAAAACAATTAGTAATCAAATAATTCAGTAAGAAGGGCTACAGGAGGGTGGTTGTAGTGAAAGCTCTGGTCTCCGATTCAGAAGAATTGGATTCATTTTCACTCTCTGCCCTGGATTTCCTATGTGAGCTTGGGCAAGTCACCTAATCGCTTTGTATGGCAGTCCCCCATCTATAAAATGGAGGTAATAACACTGCCTTTCTGCCATGCTTTGCTTGTCCTGCTTGTTTAGACTGCAAGCTTTCTAGTGCAGTAAATGTGTCTCATTCTGTCTCTGCACCACCCTTAAAATGAGGGGACCCTGATCTTGGTTGGACCTATGGGCACGACTGTAATGCCACGCATAGAATCCAGCAAAGCATTCAGCAGTGACAATACAAATATAAACCCTTTTGGGGGCAAGAACTGTCTTTTAGTTCTGTGTTTTTACAGCACCTAACACAGTGGGTCCTGACTAGGGCTCCCAGGAGCTATGATAGCACAAGTCTAAATAATAATATCCAGTATCCGTTAGTATAATTGGGGGCCCATGACTTGCAATTGACTTCACGTGTGCGAACAGGTTGGCTTACAGTTGCAAGACGGGGGCCTATATTTTTCATGAAAATGGTGATCAAAGGGTTCCGCCATTCCCCAAAGATTTGGGACACTGATGCTACAAATCAGCATAATCTAGCTCACCAATGAAAAAACAAATGTTCTGCTATTACCCATAATGGGTGGGAAGTATTTGCATAGAATGCAAAAAGTAATGCTCATAGTGAATGAATGAATGACTGCATTACATTTTATATCTCCAATGGAGTCTTTCAAGTAAAGAATTCAGTGCTGCAAGCAACTAATATGCTAAACTAGCCAAAGAATATCTGATGAATAATGCATTTGGTCAGTTTTATGATAATTTTTGGGGAAAAAAGATTACTTGCTTAGATCTTTATACAACACCACTGAAATGCAGCTATCTCTGGGGTGGAGGCAGCAGACAGTATATTGCACAACAGTGTTTGGATGGAAAGGAAAATTTTGGTCAAAGACAATAGAGTAAGCCCTTAGCCTTGGAAAAAGAGATGGGAGATTTATACTGTGTACACAGAGCAGACAAGATGTCAGTATTTAAGGTTTTAATTGAGGTGTTAAAGAACATTTCAACCCCTGCACTATCAGTACAAAGAGATGAGGATGTGTCTATTGGTATGTAATATAAGGGTTAATAAAAAGTCACAGTGTAAAAGCAATTTCAGTTCTTCTCTAATCCTGTACACTGTACTGTCCTATAAATCCATTTGCAGGCTCTCTCAGCATGGTACATTGCTCTGTGTGGCTTTACATTATAGAAAAGTATTTTATCTTTTGACTAACTTTGTAGGAATTTTGAAAACAGCAAAGTTCCAAGCTGCTGTCTCTAGATAACGTCTTTGGGGCTGTTCTTCTTGGACGTGTGGGATTTGTGTCTCTAATGAGGAACTGTTTTTCTATTGGCACACAACAATATGCCAGGAACACTGCACACCATGAGAGGAGGAGATCAAAAGAAGAGTTTTCAGGACAGGATGCCCTAGATTTTCTTGTCACAGATGATCTTTCTGATGACCTTTCTGCTGCCAGCAGGCTTGTGCTCCTATTGCTAAATTTTCAGCTCTTCAATGTTTAGAGATAGGTCGTCGTCTCCTCCTCCCTCCACACACAGACTCTCTCCTCTGTTTATCTGGGACCTATTTCTTCCTTTGATATTGCACTTAATTTACTTCCGCCCCCCCTTGTTTTTTTCACTAAGACCTATGCTGCTGCTTCAGTTAATGGATGCATGGTCCAGGCAGCTGCAAAGAGAACACTTATAGAGCAGAGGAAATTCATTGGACCCAGTTCATCCCTATGATAGAGCTGGCTTGTGTTTCTCCTATGCTGGGGCTGCCAGAAGCTATTTTGGCCCTTGTTGCTGACTAAGGCAGCCCTATCTGCCATTCTAACTTGTGCCCCTATAAGCCCAGGAATAGCCAGGGCAAAGTAAAGCTCCAGCCATGCCCCTGGCACATCTCTTGTGTCTGGGGCTCCTGTGTAGGAGGGAACTAGGAGAACCAGCACTGTATCTGCTGGAGTGGCCCATGAAGCTGAAGGCTTTCCTCAAAGGGGTCATATAGCTGATTTGTGGCTACTTTGCATCAGGGCGGCCAGCATAAAAAAGCGACAGGACACCATTACATCAGGCCCATTGACTTGAACAGAAGATTCTAAGGGTGTGAGGACTAAGTGGTGGATGAGGGAGTTCTGATAAATGAAGAACAGGACTGTCTGGCACTGACTTGGCTTGTGCCTGCCTCTGCTTCTTGAGATCCCAATTAACTACTCCCTCGTGTAATCACCTCTCTCTCTCCTGGTAGCTGGTCCTCGCAGGTGTTTATTTACCAGTTGCATGTTGTCTAAATCCCAGACTCTGAGTTCTCTGGGGAAGGCACTGTCTTTGTGGTGTTTGTACAGTAACTAGTGCAATGGGACCCTGATCTTTTTTCGGGGTCCAAAAAGAATAATAATTAATAAATAACAATAACGACCAAAGATTTAACTGAAATGTCATAACAAAATCAAATTGATTGTTTTCTGAAGTTTGGCTAATTGTGCCTCTTTCATATTTCTGTGCAATTCTCAGGTAAAGCCAGGACTGGACATTTTTAGCAAAAGGTACTGCCAGCCTGACTGGAAGAAGGCAACAAAGGAAAATCTTCTGAGCAAACTTGATCTGCTGTGATTTCACCTCATTTGCAGATCCAAGAGATCTGAGTAATTTGGAAGGGAACTAGTTCAAATGATTTTGAAAACTCTTTTTTCCCTTTAATTTCCATGTGCCTTTGCATTTCCTAGATTTATCCTGAGTCAGAAGTGGGAATGCTGATAATCCAGGGGACACGTTTTTCTCCCTGAATCTCCCACCTCTTTGAAGAAGGCTTGGACTACGTTTGTTAGCTCACCTGAACTGAACTGGAACTCCAAACACAGATGGTTCACCCATGAATCTTCTGAACGGATGTTGCTTTTTTGTGCCACGCACACTGAAAAAAAGAGACTCACACGTTGTTTTAATACGTGAATTATTGCTTATAAATTCTTTGAAGATATAAATTGTTACCTTTTCATTTCAGGGTATTGATTTTCATTCACAGACTCTCACTGGGATTTACATATTATATGGACGCAGTTCACCATAGAGCATCTGTAATCAGTCATCCCCATTATAGATGAACTGCTATTTACTATGGATTCATTGTAAAAGGATGTGGCTGTCCTTTTAAAAAATATAAAGCAAGGTTCCTGCCCACAATATTGATATACATACAGGCATTTATGAAATATTATGCTAGCCTGAGAATCTGCAGCACCAAATAAGCTTTTTCAAGACCTGTAGTTTCCACACTAGAGTTACTACTTGCTAAGGCATGATGTTGGAAAGATGGACCAAAAAAATGGCTACCTCTCCAGAGCTACTCATTGCAATTGACCTTGCATTTTGTCCTTTTCATTTGACATGCATGGGGTTAGGATCTTCTCTGTGCTGAACAAGGGAGGGTTCATTATGAACAAGAGAAAGTTGTCAGGCTACAGAGTAATAACTAGGGGCATGGGAACTTAATTAGCAAAAGCCCATTGAAGTCAGCGTGAATTTTGCCAGTTGTTTCACTGAAGCCAGGATTTAGCCATAAGAAATAAGCTGAAAGTTTTTGAGGTTTCATTTGATTTGGATAAGTACCAAAAGTTTGTTGGCCTATCCTGGAGCCTTTAACCAGCAGTAAATACCCTGAGAAAAACCTACAGATTTTCCTTTTGTCATCACAGTAAGTCCTTCTACTTCCTCAATGCTGACAGTGGAAGGTTCTCCTCAGGTAAGTGATTCAATAGAGTTGAAATGTGGGTGGTAAAGCAAAATGGGCGTGGAAAACACCTGGGGAATGTGCAGATAATGTGTAAGAAAGGGAAAAGAGAGAACCCCAAGTTCTGGGTGGATGTTAATGTGGAGCTAGTGAGGAGCGTGTGGCATAAGTGATGTGAGAATGGTACTAGCGATAAGTGAAGCGGCCTAGATCCTGTGACACACATGAACACTGAATAGAAACTGAATGAGTCCTTTTAACCACAGGCCATGTGCAATTAATCAGCTGCAATTGGAGTCGTCCCCCCCCCCTTCGCCTTTGCTGAATAATGTAAGATCCTTCCGGACAAATATTTCTGACATTAGATAAGCATGATGGTAGATTATTAAACTGGATCTCTTCCTTTTATGTCAGAAAGAGAAGCAGTGCCAGGGCTCAGAGAGATTCCCAGCTGATTGAAGGGAAGCAGACACTAGTACATCATGTATGTACCCAACAAAAGCGTTAGGGATCAAAATGCCTTCAGCTTTGTCTTTACCTGATGGAACAGAACTGCTTAGCAGACATTCCCTATCATGGACGAATAGTCCATCCTATTTCATACACCGTGTGTGACCGTGATTCTCTTGCCAGTGCTGGAGTGCAACGTCAGAGGGCTGAGATGCTGAGGCAGTTGCCCTGACCTAACTGTGGAACCCAGCCACCCCACAGCAGCAAAGATTTACTTTCAGGTCAGTCCTCTTATCGAAAAAAGAATTCTGCGGATTTCTTTTCCAGAGTGGATATTTGTGTTCGTGAAAGTGTAAGGGCTCCTCTACATAGGAGTTATAAGGATATGATATGCTAGTAAAGTTAAACTTTTAAACTGCTTCCGAGTGATGTAAGCTAGCCAGAGAAGGGCACTCATATCAGAATAAGGGTGTTCACACAGGGACTTTTGCTGGTATAACTACAGCAGTTGAGGAATTCACGCACTGCCTCACACCTACATAACTTCCTCAAGTAGACAAACTCTTTGACACACTCACTTATGGAAGCCAAAGTCTGTCTTTATTTAATCCGTTAGCTAAGCACAGTAGGGCAACTGTGGTATGGGCTCAATAGCATCTCATTCCTGGACATCTCCTGAGCAGAGATTACTAAATAGGTCCTGATATAGATGGCTATAAATATCTGTGCATTGAGAACTGAGGAAGGAGGGGACCGATTCCCCCTTAAATCCCATTTCACCAAACATAGCTTGAACTCTACTCCTCCAGAGTGGAAAGTGAGGGTTCTGTCCAATAATTCCTGGCAACCATCCAACCACTTCTCTCTTGGGATGACGGGCTTTGAACATGTTGTGGAACTGCAGATTGTATTTTTGAAGTTGGGATGCAAGAAAAAAATGTAGAGCAAGCAGTAAACCAATATTCATTTTTAAGTCTCATTCTAATCACTGTTTGCTTATTCCACCTACAAATCTCCTTCTGATCCACAGACTTGTTTAAAACAAGCTGACAGCTCTCCGCTTGTTTCTCTCTCTCTCTCTCTTTTGCTCTCTTTCATATTCTCCTAGGTAATTGCCACACAAACTGTACAAGGCAGCTTGAAAAATCCATTTGTATTAAATAATATGATTAGAAGGCAGAGACAATTGGCTGAAGGTCTTTTGTCTTTCATATGACAGGTGCCCACTTTAGACTCCCAAACACTTACTAGTGTAATCACTAACTTTGACATTCAGGGGCCTCTATTAAAAACTAAAGAAGAAGAATGCAGTGAGGAAATTTTGTGTGCTTGAAGTGGGTGGGCGAATGATCAGCTGCTGTTCTATCATTAGTTTTCCATTACCTATCAAGAATGTGTGATGCATTCATATAGTACCGTAGCTGTCAAAGTTATTGAACTACCCAATGCCATCTGACTAGGAATATGGAAGGCAAAATTAGAAGGATAGTTAACATTACGCAACTAAGAAGACCATGGGCCAGCTAGTGTTTTAAGGGGATGTGATTTATATGTTAAGAAGTGGATCTCCAACAGTGCAAGATAGACTAAAGCCCCAACTCAGCAAAGCAAATAGCATGTGCTTAACTTTAAGCAAGGGAAAAGTCACTCTGATTCAGTGCTGGATCTAAGTCTGTGTTAGTGAAATATAATGACATATATTATTACTTCACCAGTCATAATTAAGAATAATAGATGACTTGCTGAAGAGCCAGAAGAAAGTGCAAAGTACATCCCTGTTGATTCTCTTAGATTCACCTCTGAACATGGCCATTGAATACGCTCTGCTAGAAGCCATGAGAGTCAACTCCAAAGCTAGGTTGAAGAATATTTGGTAACACACAAATATCATGACCACATGAATGAATTCTGAAGTTGTGGGAAGTGTTTGGCATAGTTAATACATATTGTAAGAGACAATTCAAAGTGAAGTGACCTGTTAACACCTCTGCTGTCAAAGGAGAAAAAAGGAGGATTAGGCCATGTCTACACTAGCGAGCTTACAGAGGCACTGGTGTACAGATGTGGTTGCACCGCTGTAAGATTGCTCGTGTAGCCACCCTATGCTGACGGGAGAACCCCATAGTAAAACCATCTGGACAAGCGACATGTTGAAGCTCTCCCACCAACATAGCACTGTGCACGTTACCACTTATGTCGGTGAAACTTCTGTCACTCGGGGTGTGTTTTTTCACACCCCTGAGCAACATAAGTTTTGCCGACATAAGTGGTGGTGTAGTCATGGACATAGTGAGTTACACATGGATCTAAAAAGCCATAAATCCAGTATCTTTCTGAAACCATGATTTTTAGTGTTTGGAAAAGTAATGAAACCCTGTAAACAATGTATTGAGTAAGTCACCTAATGAGAACTATTTGAAAAAGAGGCGACAGTTTTCATTAAAATGTCATCCTGGTTTTTTTAATCAAGATTTCTATGGGGAAAAAATTGATAAATTTGCAAATTTCAAACATTTTTGACCTGTTATACACTCAGTTTTTTTGTATCTAATTTTGCTGGTCTTCAAAATGGGTCTGACAATATCAACTTTGCAGGACCGTAGTGAGGCTTAAGGAAATGTTTGCAAAGTACCCTGAGATGATCAGATGAAATATGTTATGGAAATTAAAAATGTGTATGTGTGTGCATCTGAATGTCCATTGGGGACTCTTGAATGCCAGAGCAGTCAGAACAATAGATCAAAGGCATCTGGGAGTGCATCTGTGTGTCCACTCAATCTTTCTAGGCATGTAACATTGCCATAAAATAAACATGCCTCATTGAGACTGTTATTAAAAGTCCATAATGCTAATTTGATGGGGGGGGGACAAATTCCCAGACAAATAAATCACATTTTTTTTCTGTTCAGTCATTACTGCAGATGATGAAAAATTGTTTTCACTAAGCACTTTAGGTGCTGAGAACACTTCATGAGTAACAACCATGATTTGTCTGTCACTCTCATTTGAACACTGGAAAATAAGCTATTACTGGATACCATCCATCAGCTACAATTCCAAACTGCCATGTGATGAGGGACTGGGTAATACAGAGAGTTGGTAATGGGATACAAAAACTAGACTTAGGTTGCCAGCTCCAAAACAACCTGAATTTGTAGTCACCCAGAGCCGTTGCTGTTTGGCAGCCTGTGTGAAATGAATTGGTCTCAGTGCACTTCTCAATGGACGGGTGCCCAATATCACAAAACGCATTCTTTCAAAATGATGTACACTGGTTCCATAACTCCTATTAATGAGAGCAGGTGTGCATTTCCCACTGGAAACCAACTCCTCATGAATTAACAGTGGTGCACCTCCCACTGAAAACTAATAATTTCTCCTATAACTTAAAGTAGCTGTGCATTTCCCACTGAAAACTATCTTCTTTCTTCCCCTTCGGAACACAAAGCCTGAGGAAATTAAATATGAATGATCAGTTTGCGAAAAAACCAGATACCCTCAAAACGTAATATGAC
Organism: Mesoclemmys tuberculata; assembly: GCA_007922155.1. Taxonomy (NCBI): domain Eukaryota; kingdom Metazoa; phylum Chordata; order Testudines; family Chelidae; genus Mesoclemmys; species Mesoclemmys tuberculata. The sequence continues at coordinate 12,043,024 of ML675644.1, read as the reverse complement.
TCTGGTCTGGTGCATTGGTTCACTGACGTAGAACTGAGAGCCGTGTGGGCAAGCTGACACAATCAGAGCTGTTGGTAAATTAAGTTCCTGCAGCCATTTCTTCTCCTCCACGAGATCTACGCGGGGTAGTGGAGTGGAATGCCCTGAATTCTGAGCTGGCATTGCGTGAGGTATTCACTGCACAGCTGCTGTTTTATGAACAAGCCCCCAACTTTTGTCTCTACCTGATGAGCACCAAGGCTGACAGCAGTGGCAGTGAAATCTACAGCAAACAGCTGTTCTGGCATTAGCTATTAATGTTTCAGGATAACTAACCTCATTCTCATCAGAGATGCCTGTGTACCTTTTAGCCTGGCCATGTGGAAATGGGCTATTATAGGCCTTCTATTGTGCTTTGTCACAGCCTAACTTTGCCTTTTATTTGTTCACGTACTGTATGGGTCCATGTGAAAGCAAAGCAAAATAGAGATGAAGGACATAGTCATCCTTTTAGGATTCCAATGAAATAGATGGCACGACATGTGACCACTGTTTAAACGTCTCGTTTGATTTTAGTTCTTAGAACTGAGTGGAATCTTGCAGAAGGTCGTAGCTATATCCACACCTTCTGTTCCTTCAGATTCCTTTCACCTGAATTTTAATGATGTTAAAATGCCTCAGAGATTAGAGCCCATAAAACATGTAACGTGAGAGATGTGACGGAATAGATTGAAACTGACTGCTGTCCCTCATAGTAAGAAAATGTCTTGTTCAACACGTTTCTGGGAGTGATCTGTGAGCTGAGAAATCTTGGACTGGCTGCCTTATTGTTGGTTTCAGCAGGAAATGCAATGGACAGCTGAGGAAATAAGTCCGATGTGGAATAAGGAAGTTCCTCTGACCTGGGGAACAAAGACAATTTGCCACCAAGAGGGAGGTGACTACGTGATCACCTTCCAAAAGCCTGGAACTGTAGCTGCAGGTTTATAGGTAGGACTGTTAGCACAATGAACATGGCAGCAGATGCAGCTACAGAACCCTGCAAATAAGTCTGTACCACGCTGCCGGTCAAGAAGAGGTTAGGGGGAAGAGACGGAGAGGAAAAGAACATTTTCTTCAACTATCAAGCTTCAACATATGGATAGGATTTGGAATGCTCCAAAGCATGGTGGAGTTGGGATCTGTAGGTTTAGTCCAACTCATTATAATGAGAGGGGACGTGAAATTTGGATCCACATTTCAATTCAGATTTCAACCTTCCCCACCCCCCAAGGTTTTGGCCTCCTCACATCTGAAGAACTAACTCCGGTTCCTCTCTAAGGGTCAGAGAAAAAGCTCAAGTCACTGTCTGTTCCATCAAAGCGCCTAGGGCTATAGGTTCTGGTTTAACTTTTTTCTATTTGGGAGTTTTGGATTCAGGCTTTCTGTAATTGTAACTGGGTTATGGGCCCAAAAAGCAGTGGAAAGGGAGTCACCCAGCCAATCAATGTAAAGGTGAGCAAGTCGAGCAGACCAGGATACTCTGTGTAAGAGGATTCTCCTCATGTTTCAAGTTAATGGGAATCACAAATCACACTGAAATAATTTGTGTGTGGACACATAAGAACATAAGAAAATACACATTGCAATAAAAACTCTTGCTGGCTGTGGAGATATCAAATCACCCAGGGACTGGGATGGAAAACTTTTGAGCTTATCCTGCAGATCAGTGGAAAATGAATGAAGATAATTTTGCTCCTCTGCTATAGAAAGTGAAGCTCTCCAAGTCCCAAAATATTTGTTTTTCTTCAAGCCACAGCTCCTGGAGCTGCGTGATTAGTTTAAAATCTCAGCTTTCATTTTAAAAAAAAAGAGTTAGTTTCTAGCCCTCAAGGTTGTGGAGAAACTTCTCAAACTTTTGGACAACCAAACGTAACCAAACCATTAAAGTTTCATCCATCTCTAGTTAGTATCAGTTTAAAGCAATACCTGAAGTCCTATCCAATGAAATGGAGAGAAAAACTTCCACAGCTCCATTCAAGCAGCTCCATTTAACCTTACAGAGAAAGGGGTTCTATTGTTTATTTGCCTTGTTCTTGACAAATGCACATACAAAAAGAGGATAATTTTAAGAGAGAAAATATCAATAATGTCATGAGATTCTCTGCGGGACCAGAAGAAATTGATTTGTCTTTCCCTAAATCAATATATAATGCCCTCCATAAAGGTGACATTAGTTTGACTATTGCTTGAGAATCATAATGTAAAAAGGTTTTGCTTTAAAATGTATCTCTTTTTATGGTCGTGGAAAAAGTGCAATTTATGTTCTGACATGGCTTACCATTTTCTTCTGAGGAAGTTTGTTTCAGTGCAGACTAACCCCAAGGCATGTCAATTGGCTCATTTCCTTTTTCACAGTGGGTCTGTGGGTTCCAGAGAAAATGTGAAAAAGTGCAGTGCTTAGGGGTTCCAGGAGTCTTTGGGTCCAATTCTTCTCTCGCAGTCTGGAGCGTGAAGCAGGAGGAAGTGCACTGAAGTGAACGGAGTTACACACCTCTCTAAAACTGGTCAGTTCAGAATTATGGCCCGATACTGTGAGTGTGCACAAACGGCCCTATCACTTCTGGGAAGTTTTATTCCTGGTGGGCCAACCTCAAAAATGTTTGAAGATGCCCTCAACATTTTGGGAGCTAAACCTACTTTTTCTCAGCACCAAGCAGATTCCCCTCCCGTCTCTCATACGCCACCTCTCACCTGTTTCACACTATCAGATCTGATACCTTGACAGACCTTTTTTATCTCTCAGTCCAATAAAGGGAGGGTTTACCTGTGAACATGGGGTTAATTTTCATTTCCCCACACAGGGGGTGATTAAACATACAACCCCAAGTCAGATCAGGAGTTTGATGTCCAAGACTCCACACACCTTGTGGGAAAGGTCCTTCCTCACTCCCCTTTTGTGCTATTCTCCTGATTGAATTGAAAGTGACACATTCTATCTGGCATCAGGTTACCATGGGATATCAATAGGTTTCTTGTTCAAATGTTGCTTTGTCAATTGTTAGGCCTATACATTTTGTGCCATGTGCTTGCAAGTATAGGGTTTAGGAGTCAGCAGGAAGACTTTGTAACCCTGTATGAACAGAGGGGAGTAATGTTAAAAAACACAGTGACAATTAAGAATTCTGCAGGTCTCTGGGGAGTTATTCTAGCCCCGTGCTTTGAAAACTGGGCCACTCCCTCTTTGTGGATCAAGGACTGAAATTTGGGGATAGAGAAGGAGAATTTTGTATCCGTGTAAAACTTCTATTGGAAAAAAGAGAAGCCAGAAATCCCCAAAATGTTCCTTACACAATAACAAGGAAACTGAAATGTCTTCAACTAAATAAACACAGAAATTGAATAAAATACTAGATACTGTTTAAGACCAAAAAAACCCCACACATGTAGATTTAACAATTACAAATATGGGAATGTTGCCCTTCATAGTTTGGCAAATATAATTTGCAGGAAAGGGGATCTAGCAATCAGGACAAATCTGCAAAAAATGCAGATTGAGTAGAAATTCTGCAAAACCACTTTTGCTGTTTTTTCCTGCAGGATAAGAAAATTCTATTAGGAAGTGGAGCCACTGAATCATGAAGCAAAAATAAAATGAGACTTTTTTTATTCCCACCTGGCAGAAAGCAGCACAAACCTGCCAAAAATCAAGACCGTCCTAAGGAATTTCAGATGGATCACAACCTGTTGTGAAACATTTGACACATCTGGACGCTAGCTGTTGAAAATTAGAATTCACAGACTAGATAGACCACAGGAAAACATCATTATCCACAACATATTGGCTCTCCTGTCCTGGTGGGGAAAGTAACATTACTGTTTGGATAAAGAGAATGGGGATTCTGACTGGAACCCTGTTCCTGCCTAATATCTTGTTGATTGAACAAGATGAAATTCATTGCAGTGTCTTGAATTATTGGATGAGGCATTGCAGCCTGGAGGAAACTTTCTTCCTAAACAAGCGACAGGAAATATTTTGTAGCTTAGATCAAGAGGCAAGCTCCAAACAAGCAACATAAGCATGATTAATTTGTGTCTGCCTTCTCCCCCATTCAGAAAGGCAGGCGACGCTGGCACATTCTTCAGCTGGAATGGGACTTACTTTCAGAAGACAGAATGCAGACAAAACTGCTTTGAATCCTTCCTGGACCTTTTGTGTAATGAACTGTAGCACAAATGAGAAAAACGTGAATATTTCTCAAATTAAAGCACTATCATATTATTATTTCCAGAAATGATGCTTCATGTTCATACTGCTTTGCCCTCTTTATCCCCTTCCCTCACCTTATGCACTCCTCATTTATTGACATCCATCTCTCCATTACCAAATCATTGTGACATTTGAGAGGAAGGATGGACCCGTGATGAAAACTCTGGGCTCAGAAGATCTGGGTTAAATTCCTGGTTCTACCACAGACTTCTTGGGTGAAAGTCATTTAACCTCCCTGTGCCTCTGTTCCTCACATGTAAAATGGCAATAATAGTCCTTCCTTCTTTTCTTCCTCCCCTTTGTCTGTCTTATGTATTTAGCTTGTAAGCTCTTTGGGGCAGGGAGCGTCTCTTGTTAGGCATACGTACAGCCCTTTGTGAAGAAATGGGAAACATTTGTATTATTTTTTCTGAATATGGTGCAAGCCTTTGTGAGTACATCTACATTGGAGCTTAGAGATGTGGTTCCTGGCTCACATAGATTCCTGGCTCTGCTACAGCCAGGACCTAAAAACAGCAGTGTGTCTGTGACAACAGAGAGAGCAGCTCAGGCTAGACTCTGAGTACGTACCCTGGGGATCGGGCAGGATTGTACTCCAGATTGCTAGCCCAAGTTGGAAATCACACCTCCCCGCCAATGTGGACATACCTGGTGTGTTTAATTGGAATGGGTTACTTGCTCTGGAGTTAAATCAAAGGAGGCTGTACATGAGGAAGCCCACAGGAAATGAAAGCACGGCAAAGATAAGTCAGTGTCAGCAGGCTTCAAAGCAGGCAAGATAAAAATTGCTGGGCTGTCAGTGGGGAATAAACTACTGATCAGGCTCCATCCAGGCCAGAATGCTTTACTCTTGGGATGAAAGGAGGTCTGAAATCTCAAAGGCCCTAGAAAGGGGAGGGGTGTTGGGTGAGCCAGAGAGGCTGCCCAGAGTGTGTCAGTGAAAAGCTGATTGGATGAAGTACACATATCAAGAGACAGACGCTGTGAGCACGGGCAATCTCTTTCCTCCCTGCCAGAGATGGAGTTAGCAGGACTGAGGGGCGCTTGCAAAGCTGTGAATAATACAGAAGCATGTAGGCCTTTTCTTGTTCTCCCTTGGTGTTCTGTGTGCTGTCCACCTTTGAGGAACCAATATATAATGGTGTGCTATGTTGCTGCAAACTTCTGCTGGTTCATTGCTCCCAAGAGGAGTATGTCTCCAACAGGGGTCCAGGCTCCTAAGGACTGTTGAAGAAGCCATGATGAGAAACGGAGGTATTGAAGCCAGGGATCCAGTCTCAGATCAGCAGTGTCTCAGGGTGCCCCATTGAGAAAGTATAAGCCTTAGCCATCACCTAAGAGGGATATACTCCCAGACAGAGGATTTAAAGATGAGAGGGAGAGCAGACCCTGAGGTTCCTTGATGCCATGATCTTGGTTGAAGCCTGAGAGGTGCTACCGTCATCTACAAGTGCTGCACTCCAGTATGCAGCATGAGGCAATCATAGTGCCATTGGATGGCAGTTCTGTGATGGGGACAGAGCTCCCCCAGGAACAAGGGTGAGACAAATAACTCATTCACATAACCCACCCAAGCGTCCTTCAGAGAGAAATATCCTGCACACGCAAATGAATGGACAGGAGACGTCCCTGCATGTGAGTAACTCAAGTTCCATAAACCCATAGGAAAGATCCTTTTGTTATCATCCCTGGACTCTTAGACTGGACAGAACAAGGAAAACGAAGGCAAAGGGGTTTTCCCCCGCTCTCTTATGTACACCAAGGAGAGAAATCCTCACAGGCCGCCTGCCCGCAGATCCTTAACACAAACATAAAAGGAGCAAGAGCCGCCGCCGAGGTACATCATGAAAAGCAGAGAGATCCAAAGGGTTGTGCGGCCTTTTGGGGCCCGCTCAGCAATCGCAGCCCATTGTTAGGGCAGAGTGGCACTTCCAGGAAAGGGAACAGAAGTATTTGTTGATTTCTCCAACTCCTCCTACATGGCTCTTTGTGATGCTTTCCACTCCTCCTCCTTACCTGGTGTTCTCATTTTTTTGTTTTATCTTCCTTTCTAAGCCTTTCACACATACCCCCTCAGGCCCATGTCTACATTGTGGACACTACAGTGGCAGAGCTACAGCACCGTTTTAAGCCTGGACCAGGCCTCAGGCTTCTTTATCTTAAGGCTTTATCTTTATCTTTATCTTTATCTTCTTTATCTTTATCCATAACCCCTTTCTTTTGCTCTCACCACTTCATTATCCCTCCTCCTCTGCTCACTACTTTTACCAGACTCGCTTTTATTCTGTACTTCCTTCTCATCTTTCCTCTTCAATTCAGTTTCCCCTTCAGAGTGTTACAGAGAATGGTGCTAATGACTGACACACTGGTATCACCAATGTACAAGCAATCAGTATGCAACTCTCCACAGAGAGCATTAAAGGTGCCATGAAGTAACTGGCCTCATAGTTCAAACTGCTGTGTGGGTTAAGATGCATGTATTTGTCTGGCCTCTTAGACGTTACTGAACTGCTCGAAAGAAGGGCTAATTTCCAGACCATATGGCCTGAGGGGACCTTGAACTGGGGAATTCTCAGGTGTAAAGTGCAGGGCCTGAGGGTGAAGAAAGAACCCAGAGTGCATTTAAGCAGTGAAAATCATGGGGTTAGAAGGGACCACAAGGGTCATCTAGTCAAACTGCTGCTAAGATGTAGGATTTGTTCTGTCTAAACCACCAGGACAGATGGCTATCCAGCCTCCTTTTGAAAGCCTCCCGAAGCAGTCTGTTCCATTGTTCTACTGTTCTCATAGTTAGGAAGTTTTGCTACCAGATCCTACGTTGGATCTGTTTGAGTTTGCTGTGAGTTGTGGTCCTGATTTACACTTATCTTCAAATTCGGCGGCAGTCAACGGGAGTTATGCAAGCTACACAGAGTAGCTTGCATAACTCCCTAAACTTTGTAAATCCTCTTCTATGTGGCGTCTTCACTGCATTGCACCACTTGAGAAGGTGGTTGTAACATGTTGACTTCTGAATCAATGGATCGGGTCTTCAATGACCGTTCAGTCAATCCAGATAGATCAATCTGACAGCAGCGAATTTGCCACCATGAGTGAAGATGTACCGCACAAGACAAAGAGAAATCTAAGGAGGCTGCCACTTAGAATTATAGAATCATAAAAGCTTAGGGTTGTAAGGGATCTCAGGAGGTCATCTAGTCCAACCACCTGCTCAAAGAAGGACCAACCGTAACTAAATCATCCCAGCCAAGGCTTTATATTGACAGAAGGTTTTGAAGACTTTGAAGAGTATTGCAGATATCACATCAGTTCAGCATGCTGTCCTGCTTATGTTAAGAACTTTATTGTGTTTCTAAGTCCCAGAAGACTAGTCCTTCTGGAGCTAATGGTACATGCCCCAGGACTGAACCCCTGCCAAATGGAAACCTGTACAAGTGATATGGACTTGAGCGTAGGAGCTGGGAATTTTTCTGGGTGTTTGTATGTTTCTGTACTGTGTGTGCAGCACGGAAGACTTGTTAAAACTTTATTTCAAGCTGCATTTAGTTCCTAAGAAGTGAGATGAAAAGAGCACAAATAAGCCAGTCTGAGGATTTTCTTTTTTAAATCACAATTCAAACTATTGCTAATTAAATCTTCAGTGTAAACCAGTTTCTCTCTCTATGGCCCATTAAAAGGAATCAAGAATCCAAACTACTGCCCAAAAGATACTTCATTTATATCAACTTTAAAGAAAACAGCAACACAGAAATTGCAAGAGAAGCCAAAGAAAATAGTTCAGTTGGGATTAAATGAAAAGCATTTTTCTCAGCTAACTCCCCAATTGCTACCTTTTCTCTTTTCCTTCCATCTGATGTGTTGTCTCTGCTGTCCCTAAAATCAAACTATGTATTATGAGGACAATTAATATCCAACCAAATATTTCTTTGTAGATTTAGACAATTTTAAATACTTTGAAGGGTTCCATTGAGAATCCTTGACCTGAAATTATCTTTCTTATTATTTGGTTGGACAGTAGATGATTTAAATCAAGTCAAACTGTGACTGTGGGATATTGTGTATATATACTACAGCAATCAACCGTAATGATCCAAAGCAAATGCAGAGAATGTAGGAAAGTTCTGTGTTATTTTAATGAAAAGTATATGTAATTCAATTTCCCTATTCACCGCTGTATTGCTACCCACTTGGTATGAAGGGGTTAATCTCTTTCCAGAGACAAGAAGAGGCAAGAAGAGAAGATTTGACTGAATATGAGTCAGGTAGGGCATGTTGGGCGTTGGTATGAAAGGGATCTCAAGAACAATCAACATGTAAATGGAGCTACTTCAGGGATAAAATGGAAGACCAATGACTGGACCCTTAACTGGCCAGGCCCTTTCCTAACTGGAACCCAGATGGAGGAAGGGAATCATACATGAAACCGTGTGACTGGAAGTTGAGACAAAGGATTGAGGTGTTGGGATATATGGAGAAAAATCCTGCTCCACAGGATTCCTGCAGCATGGAATTCAATCCAGGGATGGTTGAGGAAGGTAAGGGAGGTTTTGCTGGCATCAGGCAGTTGGCCTTCCAAGCCAGGACAAAACAGATCCTGCCTAGCCAGACAAGGAGAAGTTGCCAAATTAGGTGAGATATCTGAATGTAGACTTTGCTTTAGAGCGACAAGGTGGGTGAGGCAATATCTTTTATTGGACCAGCTTCTGTTGGCGAGAGAGACAAGCTTTTGAGCCACTCAGAGCTCTTCTTCCGGTCTGCGAAAGGTACTCCCAGCATCACAGCAAAATGCAAGGTAGAACAGATTGTTTAGCATAAGTAGTTAGCACATATTGTAAGAGACCCTTCCAGGTAGACTTTGCTTCATCATTTTAACCCAATGGCCCTACATACTGGAAATGGCTATGTTGCTACAAACATCTGCAAGTTGGATAGCTTCCTTGAGGATAAGTCTCCAACAGGGGGCCAAGTTCCTTTGGACCCCATAGTGGGAAACAGGTGCTGAAGGCAGGACCTACTCTTAGCAGTGCTCGCGCTGGGGGGGGGGGAGGAGGAGGAGACTCCCTTGTTAGCAAAGTGGAGGCCCCAGACCCACAAAGGTGGCATACACTCCCTGAAAGACTGTACAGTGGTCAGAGGCAGAGCATGCCCTGTGGATCCTTGATAATATAATACAACTTGCAGTCGTTTTCTGTAGTGTTTACTGTACAATACTGCAGCTTTTCTTTTAATGAGAGACTGTTGTACTACCTCGAGTCAATACATTTAATTCAAGGGGAGTAGAACCCAGCCATGCCCATAGTTTTCTAAGCAGATGTCTTGTCCCTTCCACTTAGAACCCCATCCTGTAAGCTGCCGGCAGCAGAGACTTTGCAACGCTAACACAGAGATCACACTTCGTTGTATTGGTACACGGCATGGTTGCTCCTCAGAGGAAATGGAATTGTGTGCATTGCCAATTCTACCATGGGATCAATGTGTAACGTTTGAGTGTATGTTTTGTTTCCTGACCAAGGGTTCTTAGCAAGGTTGGACCATCAACTGCACTGATGTACCACATGTTCCAAAGCTACATGCCAGTTTCAGCCTGGATCACACCATTCCTTTAGGCCAGAGGGTACAGATTCGAGTCCTACAGTCAGATCATGAGCAGATACTGGCGTTTTATGGAGGAAGTGGTCTACTGGGAGAGGTAGTATTAAGCAGGGATCCCTTCTCTCCCATCTCTGATGGCTGCTGTAGTGAAATTTAAAGAACTCACTGCCTTCGTTGAAAAGATTTAGCCCACAACCCAGCATTCCTTTTCTACATTAAACAGATTCAAGTGCTGTGAGAGCTAATAGCTGCCTTTTTCTCCTGCACAGTCACTGCATTATTGGTATGTAAAGGCTTGCCTACATGGTGCCACAGCGTGAACTAAAATTGGGTGACTTGCAGAGCACTCTGTTATGTTGCACTGTAACTGCCCTACATAGACACTGCTAGTGCATGCTAAAAGGTGCCTAGTTCACGTTGATGTAGTCCCCTTTGTAACAGGACTACGTTAACACATACTAGGGTAAACGTTTTATTATTATTTTCTAAAAATAAATGGAAGCAGATCTCTATTTCATTTAAATATTCCCCGGCAGTGTTGGAAATCCAAATACAGAAGCCCTGGGACCAAGTGTGAGAACCAGGAACTGAAAGGGACTATAAGAAGAAAGTGAAATGGAGCACACATGTTTTCCACACAGGTTGAATACACTTCTGATAGAAAACAAACAGCAGCATTGAAAGGTTAAATCTTTAAAAGAGCAAACCCTCCTTCACAGAGAGCACTCCTTCACTTCTACACTGTTATTAACAAGAGGAAAAGAATTTGGAGCAGATCCTCAGTACCTATAAATTGGTGTAGCTCCAGTGGGCCCTCCAGCTGGGTGATGGAAGATTTGTTTTAAGGTGGTTATTCTGTCAATTGCACATGAATATTTTATGAAAGGCTAGTCTGCAGGTTGCCTTGTGTAAGTTGATTTTCCTCCTAGCAATGTCCATGCTATGGTGGAGAGAGAGGCGACAGGGCTCCAGAGATGGTTGCTTTGTGCTGTCAGTATAAATTAGAGGCGAAGACTTTGGTCTTTAACCACAATGGTTTTTTACAAGCGCAATTTTCAGCTGACAAAAGGTATTTGACAAAACAGAATGTTTCCCACTCTGGTTTCGCCCTGCATGGTTTTTTTTCTGCCTGCCCTGTCCTTCCCTTAGACTCATTTACCAGCCATGAGAGCACAGAGGGGGCTCAAGCACCATAAAAGGGACATTCTGCCCTCTGCCCAGCAGCTCATAGCCATTTACAGCTGTTGGTGATAATTGTAGCTGAAAGGCCCATTTATGTACCCTTCATTTTCTGTTAAGGGGAAGATAACAATGGACCCAGAAAGAGGAAAATCTCCCCCTCTGCTTAACCAGGAAGTGTGGCCTAGCTGTATCAATGCATGGAGGCGAGATCTGCCTGAGGGCAGCTGGGGCACTTATTTTCACACGGGTTAGCAGGTCAAGCTAAAGCATATTGGGAATCCTTGTCTTTAACTCTACCTGCTAACGCATGTGAAAACTACAAGCTGCCTTGTCTGCACTGGGATTTTACCTCAATTGAGCTAATTTGAGTTAAGGGCACACCTTTTTTCTTACATGGAAGAACAAGGCCTTAGTCACCTTAGTGTGATGCTGGCAGACCAGGCACCAGCTCATGCCAAGGTCTTCATGTCTCAACTGAACACTAACAGAGGCCTGGCTGGAATCTCTGGTTCACCTGTGGGTTAATAGCCATATAATCAGTACTAGAATAATAAGAATGTGTGTAGTGTTTGGACTTCATTGAATGCTTGTGAGCTGCTGCCTGCATTAATCTTACTTGTAATAACTGTGTTCCATATTGAAATGTAATATTTGAATGGTTGTATTGTGAGCCACTGTGGCTGTATGAATCACCATACAGGGGAAGGACATTAATTTAGCGTGAAGAGCTGCTCTTCTACAGAAATTGTTATAGTCTACCCGAAAGAGAAGACCTAGCAACAGCAGATGGACTCTGGTTGGATTTTCCAACTGGAAACTCCCTCTCTGGATTGCGAAACCATCAGCAAAAGGACTAAAAGACTATTATTGTTCTGCTGGCCTCCCATCAAGATGAGCGATAGAAGTTTGCATTGCAGCTCAGAGCACATGGCAGGAGGGGAAGAAAAACGTCCTACTAAAGGAACTAAACATCTCTATGGTGCTTGGACTCTGGGGGGGGGCAGGGGAGAAAGGGGGAATGGTGTTTCTAGGCATAGCCAAGAGATCCCTAGTTATTAACTCTGAAGGTCAAGTAAAGCTTGCTGATTATAGAGGCCTATACTATATTTTGAAACTTAAGATTGAACTGCATTTGTGTGTCTGTTTGCCTGCTTTAACCTTGTAAATAACCCTCTAATTTCCTTTTCCCATTTAATAAATCTTCATATCATTTATATATCAGTTTAATAAACTGATATATAATATAATTAATGTAATAGAATTAACAGAACTAATATATATGATATAAATATAGATATATATAAGAGAACTAATATAATCAGTTTTATATCAGTTTATATATATATATATATGTTTATATATCACTTATTCTTTAATAACCTAAAGTGTTAGTCCCACACTGGAGCAGATACTTCATGACATCTCTCTTGGTATTAAAAAAAAAAAAAAAGAAAAACCAAGCTGCACTGATTACTTTTAAAAATCTCTTTCTATAAAGGTGGTTTTACTTGTCTCTGGAGATCTCTCCCCTGTTCCTCTTGAATCCTGCTTTTAAAAGGCGATGTAAATTAATCTGCATGTACTACACTCAGTGCACGGCTCGTTAATTAAAAAAAAAGAAGAAGAAGAAGAGAGAGTGAGAGCTGCCTTAGTTTTCCAGAGGGAAGCAGATTAGCATGCCAGAGAATCAAAAAACACTCTGAAATTCCAGGGCTGCAAACCAAGAGACAGTGGCCACACCCGGTTTTCTGCCCCTTAGGCCAAATAAACCTTTTCTTTTTAGAAATCCTGCAGTGCCTAAAACTCTTCAGTCAATAATTGCAGGCTTTTTTTTTTTTTCTTCTTTTTCTAATAGAGGAGTCATTTTTTGGCTTGAATCTAAAGAAGAAGCTCCAGTAACTTATGAGCTACGAAAGAATGACCATGCTGCCCAACTGCAAACATGCCACCAAAAACATAATTAAATCATTTTCTAAGTAATAGCAATAATATCTTGCATTTCCCTGGCTGCTTTCATCCCAAAGGAGAACATGCTTGAGAGATTGCAGACCTCAACCTGCATCCCTTACTCAGACAATCCCATTGACTTTGATGGGACTACTCACGTGAGTAAGGAGTGTAGTACTGGGCCTTCTGTATATATAAAGAAACATTTCCCTCGCCCCACCACTGGAATGAACACATGCACCTCTTGTAAGGAACAGAACAGCTATTTAACGGTGCACAACATTGCACAACAGTGCTAGGGCAGGACCTGAAGTACACTTTCTCTCCAGATGAAACTGCAGAGGGAATGTCAGTCATTGCTAACCTCTGCATCTTGTATGTGGGGCCTTGGACCCAACCGCCTCTCGGGATGAGCCAGGAGAAAAGGATGCACAAACATGCATCATTCTTACTTCTTTTCCGCGTCCATTTCGAGGCTCCTCCCCTTTTCCTCCAGATTGAAATGAGACAGGGAATACATTGAGGATGCTTGGTTGGCCCCTCCGTAACAAAACTGGACAAGTCAGACTTGAAAATGGAAGCCGCAGGAGACAACAAGGGAAACATCCATGGATTTGCACTTCACTGGAAGCCACCAGCCACCCTACATGCAGGTGACATCCATGGATTTCCTTACTTAAGCTTGTTTACAATGCGGTCTCTGTGAGAACCATGATTTTTGTCCTAAAGATTAGGAAACTCAATATAAAATAAACCCCCTTTATTTTATTTATTGATTTATGTAAGGGGAATGGTGTCTCTTGCTCATTCATTTTTTGGGGGGGGATTTAACAGTAGCTTTATTCAACTTTCCTTCCAACCCCAATAAAAATAATCTCTCTTTCTGCCTTTAGTTTGCTGGCTCATGAAATGAGAGGTCTCATACCACAGCAGAGAATGCATGTCACATTATTTATTAATTTATTAAGGGCGCATGTTTGAAAGTTTGATTCCTTGGCCACGTCCCCTCAGAGCGATTTCCATATAATGTAAAGCTGGGAATTACATTTGGAGAAGGTTTAGCAGGTCGCTTCCTTATATTAATATCGATGTAATAATATGGTTTATTTAAGACCCAATATCAGATTTTTCAATAGCCCTTTTCCTCCTCACCTCCACTGCTTCAGGCTACTTGAGACTTTATATTCATTATGGATACAGCCAGGGAGTATTTCTTAACGGTGAGAGCAAAAGCCTGGGCGTCAGAAGGACTGGATTCAATTTTTGACTCTGCCACTAATTTACGGTGTGATTTGAGTCCAATTATTTCACCTTTTGTGCCTCAATTTGCCCAGCCAGAATAGCCATGCTTTTACACTTTGCTTTGCTTTTCCATTCTAATCTAAAGACCCTAAAATACTGTCTTCCGGTTGACTAAAAAATGCTGTCTTGCTTTGAAAAGGCTGCCCTGTGTCATTGCAAATATCTGCTGTTTGCACGATAGTTTCCAAACGGGATAAGTTTCACAGGGATCTAAACTCATTTGGACTCACTCCGGGAGCTGTGGTGAAAATCAGGGTGTAGCTGCCTCTTGCAAAAAAGTGGGGACCTGGGGTCTAGCACTAAAGGGGTATGTTCTCATAGAGATTATATAGACGTCAGAGACGAGCTCGCCCTGTAGATCCATGGCAGCTGGCCTCTAGGTGCTGCCATAATAAAAATACTAAGGACTCAAACCATTAAATGTTTGCAAGGTGCTTCGAGATCCGTGGCCGACAGGTGCTATGGAAGTATGAGCCTTTGTTGTTGCAAAATGTGCTTTGAACTTAATTTGAATTCATGAAACCTTGTAAAATGAGAAGAAGCCAACATAGCTGAATCCAGCTAAGAATAGAAATAGACAGCAACGGATGTGCAACACACAGAGGCCACTGAAATGTTTTTAATGAATCTGATGCAAACATTTCTATTCTTATTAGGATTTGTAAACCCTTTTTTACACAACGTCTAAATGTTGGGCCTTAAAATAGCTGACTACAGTGGCTTTTTAAATGATTTATATTTTTCTGACATTTTCTCCTCCTGTATAATTCTGCTGCACTCCCTGGAAACATGACAGCCAGAGCTCTTGGGGACTAG
This sequence comes from Mesoclemmys tuberculata, assembly GCA_007922155.1. Classification (NCBI taxonomy): domain Eukaryota; kingdom Metazoa; phylum Chordata; order Testudines; family Chelidae; genus Mesoclemmys; species Mesoclemmys tuberculata. The sequence goes on along the minus strand of ML675644.1, from coordinate 12,027,957 downwards.
TTCTGGTCTGACCCCAGTTTTACACTGGTGTAGCTACTGGTGTAGTATTAATTACTCCTGAATGGCACCGGCGAAATGAAGTCTGAATCAGTCCTTTGCTTTATGCTGAAGTTCAGTGAGCAAGAAAACAAAATCCCATCAACACATTGGTATGAATAATGCTTTGTGATGTACTTATGTGCCCGTGTGATGATTTGTGTGTACTCAACTCTGCCATCTATTGGAATATCAAATTTACTCCATCAACTGAATTTCTGATGCATTCATTACAGTGGAACCTAGAAGCTATACACAAAATAAAGGGTAATATCTGTCCAAAGGGTGGACCAAGACACTCCTCTTTTAAGCCACCTTCTTAATAGGATTCATTTAGTGGTTGCTTCACATGAGTAGCTTTCTTGGGCCACCATTAGTTTACCACAGAAAGTCCAGCTCAGCGTTAGAAATACACGTATATATGAGACAGACCAGTCTTTTTTGTCTACGGGACAGTTAAGCATGTAGACTTTCTTCTTTGTACAGAGGGAATCCTGTGACATTTAGATCTGAATGTTCAGACTTTGAAGTCCACTGCTGCTTCTTGATGTTTTATGTATGTTGGCCTAGAGAGTTATCTAGCTGTTTGATGGAGTTTCAATATTCATCAGAAGGGCCTGAATTTATCCTAGTTCAACAGACTAGGTAAACTGTAGATGGGAGAGATAATTTATATGTGTTTTTATACTTCAACAATATCAAATAATTCAAGGGAGTCTAGCCAGCTGGTCTCCTTTCTAAACTGGGTATGGAAAGCCCGGAGTCTTTGTTTAGGTGGCTGTGATGGTGTGCAGAAGCCTTCCATATAAATTTACACATTTATCAAGCCTTTGTGGGATAATAAGCTACGATCTAGCCAGCCTGGGGCACCCTGGTGTAATTGTTATGATTTGTTTTGCAGATACAGTACAAATTCCATGGTAATCTTTCCTGAATTTTAATAAGGGGGAAAGGAAGACTTAATTAAAGAGTTCTTTGTGCTGTTTTATAGCAACTGCCATCTGCGAGGGCTTCAGCTCTGCCTCTTATCTCTATCACACAGCCCACAGCTTTGCCTTTGTAGACCGTGGCTAGAAGTGAGGCTCAGGAGGAGAGAGAGAAATAACAGAACAATCTATTTTAAAGAACGTATGCGCTACCCCCTCATCGTCAGTGGCCCAGCCAGAGTCCTTTGATACACCGTGTGATATTTACTGGCCATTTGCTGGCATTATTCCATTAAATCATTCCAGTAAATGAATGTTTACATTGTAAAGTGGCTTGCACCTATTTTTGTTTGTCTAGAGTGCATGTAGAACTATGTGATTTCTGTCTAAGGGGGCCTTTTCTAAATGGAATTAGAAGGGGTTTTATTTTCACCCAAAGAAATAGGGAAATATATATGCCAACTTTTTCAGAGGAGCTGCCAGGGGCACGTCCCAACAGCTGGTGAAATAGAGATGACCTTCTCAGCAACAACGAATTCATTTGTCTGAAGAGGATGAATACAGTTTGTTTGCAAAGTAGTCAGGTCGATATTGCCATCTGTTAAGGTTTTCTGTAATTCTTGTTAAAGCAGAGGCTTATAATTAAGGTTGAGTGCCCTAGGTCAGCGAAGACCCAGGTAAGGTGATGGATTTGTTCACATATATGGCCTGACATTTGGCCTGGATTTCAGAATAGCTCATGTCTGACAGTTGTTTAGAACTCTGGAGATTGTTTCTTTGCCTTGGTGCACTGAGAACAAACTCAATTCATTTAATTATGGTAGCTCCTTTTGTGTCAACCCCCCCCCAGCCACCTCCACCCATTTTCAGGAGAATTATACTTTGAGTTGTTTGACAGGTTTTTTGGGGTATCTTAGAACATTGACGTGCAAGTGTATCACTCTTGCCTAGGCAAGTAGCAGACTGCTAGATCCAAGAGCTAGTATATTTCAACACCTGTCAAATATACGGCATGAGAGTCCATGCTTAGGTCAAGCCTAGGCACAAATGCATAGAAAGCAATACTAACAATAGCCTTTACAATTAACATAAAGCACCCTGACCAAATATTAAAGCTGGACCTGAGATGGGGTGTTCAGATCTAAAGTACGCCCCATCTGGGTAGAGCCCCATTGACTTCCGGGACCTGCCTACCTCAAACTCATTGCAGTATCAGGACTTTAGTGCTGATCAAGAACTTTCCCAAAGTTTAATGCCCTTCTTCTTTGGGTTTCTGGTTTAATCCCATTACAGAATTCTGCCCCAGGTGTAAAGTTTGGAGAAGTTCAGACCTGACACTCCATCATACCAAATACATTTTGTTCACAATATACCATCTTGTAGTGTTGAAACTTCAGTTTTAATGCCTGAATTTATGGTAAGTATATTGGAAATTTTCAGTACATTCAAATCAGTCTTTTGAGTACATATTAAAGAGAGGCAATTAATCTAGACAACTGTGGGGTGGGTTGCAAATATTTGTTCATATTTTTAAATATGGCGCAGTACCGAATTTGGTCCAAGAACTTTGCAACGTGTCCTGAAAGTTAAGAGATTCGGGCTATTTTGGAATCAAACAGGAATTGTTTTGGGAAGTTCCATGGCCTGTGTTATGCAGGAAGTCAGATAGATGATCACAATGGTCACTTCTGGACTTTGAATCTAGGACTCTCTGAGCATATTCCAAAGAAAAGAACTCACTGCCAGCAGCTCCCTCTCTTTTAAACTAAGAAAACTCCAGGATCTCAGCTATTTAGGACTTTATAATTCCCCTTCAACTCCATCCAGAACCTGAAGGAGTTTTATGAAACAGTTTGAATTTATCAGGAAAATCTGAGCAACTTCACCAAAGACAATAGAGTTTTTCTTTAAAAAAAAATAAGTAAGGTTATTCAGAAAATAAAAAATAGATTGATTTCTTGTACCCTGGGCTAAAGAAAATCAAACCTACAAAAATCTCAAATCTACACCTCCTTCTGCTTGGAGATGTTCTTTCCCAGATTTGAGTCCCTTGCTAACCATTTTTCTCGCTGATCCATTTGCCCCATATTTTTCTCTTTTCATTTCCCTTTCCTTACACATGTGTGTGTTTGTGTTGCCCAAGGCCACCCACTCCTTTTACACATCTGCATGAGGAGCTGCCTATTCCACCGAGCGCTGCTCTAAAACGCTGTGATCAAGTGATATATAGCTGGAAGCGTCCTCAAGGATAGACTTCCAGAATTACACTTGAGCTGTGAATACTTTGCCCCCCATGGTGTTTCCTCCCAGTAGTAGCCATGCTGCTAATTAGTTAGCAGTTCACATGATGAAAAAAGAGGCCAGAGGGGCAACTAAAAATATATATCTGGATAAGATGTGAGTGGAAAATCTTTGGAAAATCCCCTTTTGGGTGTCTGCTAGTTAAGATCCACCTGTAAAAAGACTTTTGGGCATACTACCTTCTACTGTAGCTTAGATAAAGTCACACAATGCACACAAGGAGAAAACCATTAAAGAAAATATTATGGCTACTAAAACTGAGTGGTCCTTCTGCTCTGTCTCTGTCAGCTCTGAACTGTGTTGAACGTTGTTGTCCAAGTGTTCCCCGAGGTTCTATTTAGGACAGGATAATGTTAACCTAGGTTTTTGATAGCTGCTTGCACATCAGAGCTTAGACGTGAGCCTGGAGTTTCTCCCAGGTCTGTCCTCTGAGGCAGTAAAAACAAGCAGTTGCACAAAAAGCAATAGGATCTGGTTCACACGGACAAAATCTCTCATCTCAGACCCCCCAACTCTGAGCAGCAGCATCTGCTCTTGCTAAAGGAACGAGAAATGCTAAGTCTGGCCTTAGAAGTTCTTGCATTCTGTGCAAAGTACTGAGATCAAAGCTCATATGTATTTCAGAAAATATTTAGCCATTTCTCATTAACTAAGTCCACTATAAGAAAAATGTGTACTCGTTATTTTTAAACTAGAGTAGAACGCGGACTTTCTAGTTCTGTCTCATTTGAAAAAGAAGCTGCTGCTAGTTTTAAGGGGAGAAATGAACAGAAGAAAAGGCAGCAGGTTTCTCATTTCCATATGCTACTTTTGGATAACATTTTCTTTCCACACAGACTTTGCATGTGTGGATGTCCCTTGCTAGATGGCCAGTGGATCTGCTTCTTTAGCTCACTGGATAGAGGCCAGATGGGTGAACCAATCTGGGTGAAATAAGAGCTTCCTTAATTTCCTATCCAAAGAAAACTCGCCCCATTTTTAAAAATTTTCCGTTAGTTAATTATCTTGCACTGTGGTGGGCCCGTTGATCTTTCAGATTCTAGCTGGAAATGCCGAAATACTACAAGGAAATGATTTTCTTGTGAAGTTTTCAGACGCATTTTGCAAAGCCAAAAAGAATATGCTTCAGAGAAGCAGCCAAACTTAAGGCTGTTTGTGGCAACTCCAAAATTTTTGAAGCTCACCAATCATTCATTTTCAAGCCCGAGGTTGTACGTTCTGTTCTCATTGCAGCATCTATCAAATCATCAGAAGACATGGTGGAACTTGTACATGTATTAGATCAGTAAGAATGACAGCCCTGATTCAGCTAAAGCCTCTTCATCACATCATCAAGGATCTACAGCCTACCCTGGAAGACAGTCCCTCACTCTTACAAACCCTGAGAGGCAGGCCAGTCCTCACTTACAGACAGCCCCCCCAACCCGAAGCAAATACTCGCCAGCAACCGCACATCGTACAATAGAAACACTAATCCAGGAATGTATCCTTGCAGCAAACCCCATTGCCAGCTTTGCCTGCATATCTACTTAAGTGACACCATCACGGGTCCTGACCACATCAGCCACACCATCAGGTGCTCATTGACCTGCACCTCTACTAATGTGATATACGCCATCACGTGCTAACAATGCCCCTCTGCCACGTACATTGGCCAACCTAGACTGTCTCTATGCAAAAGAATAAATGGACACAAAGGAATGGTGACATTAAAAAACCAGTAGGAGAGCACTTCAATCTCCCTGGACACTCAGTAACAGACTTGAAAGTTGTCATACTTCAACAAAAAAACCTGAGAAACAAACTCCAGTGAAAAACTGCAGAGCTGGGGCTCATATGCAAACTTGACATTATCAGACTAGGTCTGAATAGAGATTGGGAGTGGCTAGCCCACTGCAAAAAATAATGTTCCCTCTTTTGACATTCAGAACTTCTCATCAACTGTTGTGAATGACCTCATCCACCCTGATTGAATTTACCTCGTTAACATTTGCCCTCCTCACTGGGATGTAACTCACCCATCCTTGCATGTGTGTATATACCTACCAAACTGAAGTTTCCACTTCATGCATCTGATGAAGTGGTTTCTGCCCACGAAAACTTATGCCCAATTAAATTTGTTAGTCATTAAGGTGCCACAGGACTCTCGCTGTTTTACATAAACAGGGCACACTAGAAAGTAGTCACGGAAATCTCTCCAAACACTCAGAAAAATCAAATAAGTAACAAAGGGTTTGTTGGGTTGGTTTTGAAGGGAGGATATGCAATCCATCACCTGGGGCAGCATTGAAAGGGAGGTTTACATAATCTGAAAAATGAAGTTCATATATTGTAATGAATGGAATAGAATGCAGATGGGCTGGAAGGAATCAATAGTCATGAAAGAAATTGGCTCTCAAATCCTAATTGAAATGAAAATGAGATGCACATCCAATATATGCATAATATACCATACATAACATGCGAGACCTGAGCTAATGAAAAAGACTCCTCCATCATAAAGATATATACAGGCATGCAACTGGGGAAGGAAGAGAATTCCATTATGAAAACGTCCTAGAAACAGGAAGGGGAATTAATACAGGGGGGGAAACATTGCCTGTGGAAACTGAATTTTCACCCTGCTCCAGATCAAATCTGCAAACGTCTGTGACAATAATAGCCTTCACCTATGAACACCTGTGAATCTTGAGTAGGTATTTTGTGCCCGGCTCTCACTATTCATTGAAAGCTCTTGTTTGTTTATGAACTAGCATGTGCCGTGGATTTGTTCTATTCTATATTTTAACCTGTTGTGCTTTAATTGATTGGGTGCTCACTTGCCTTGGAAAAGTTCAATAAGGCCTAGGACTTACTGGCCCAGCAGATGGTGGCTGCATATCAGGACTGGCGTACTTTGGAAGGGTTGTTTGGAGACTGACTATGAGAGTGGCCAAATGTATGCAAGTAACTTACATTTCAAGAAGTGATTTTTGGGTGCCTAATATTTTGACTTGTCCAAACTGAGACACCTGGGTCCTAATTTTCACTACATGTTGAGTACCCAACAGCCCAAAACCAAGACAACTGTAATCAGAAGTCAGGGCCATGTCTTTGTCTCTGAAAATACATGATGGTGAAAGAGTTGACTAGCAGGAGGTCAAAGTACTCATGGATAATGAAGCTATGAGTGAGTTATGCAATTTATTGCACAAAGGTGCCAAAAAACCAAAACACCTGCAGATCACATCACACTATTATGAATTCTCTCTGTATGTTTGCATACCGTGCAGAATAAACATTTTAGAGGATCTTCAAACTTTTTATGGGGACTATTTTTCAGATCCTTCTCCTTGTAAAGCCAGCTACCTTCATTACTGAGGCTCTGAATCAGAAAAGTGAGCGTGCAGTTTTGTGTGGAAAATGCCTGATGTACTTGCAAGTTAGATTCAAACACATGCACACTTTTCACGTTGATCTCTTGAGTCCAAAATGCACAGTCCTCTGAAGGAGAGAGAAATAAAATTGATTCATTTTAGAAACCTCCACCAGTTACATGCTCGTCTCCAGAAGAGCAGAAAGGAATCTGGATTCAGAACCGCTGTTGTCAAAGAACTAAAACTTCAAACCTGTCTGGGAAAAGCGTAGAATTCTCAAAATGGGGGACGATTACACCAACGTCCAAATAAAATCCAAAGGAGCATTGAAATCTTCTGTTTCTCCACATGCATATAAGTCCCGATCCTGCTCCCAGTTCTGTTTCCCAAAGAGAAGAAATTCCCATCTTGTGGGGTGTGGCCAGGAAAAAGGGAGCATAGCCGAGTCATCCCTGTACCCGGCTTCCAAAGGGCACTGGCATTCAGCATAAATTAAGGCAGTTTTCACGTTTAAAACCACACATGCCCCTGCCCTTCCAGATTTATACCAAGTGCTCCTTGGATGGACCTGGGAACTGGAGCTCTGGTTTCTCAATTAACCTGGGCCATTTTGCACATATTGAGTGCTCCATATAGATGCCTCCTTCTGCTATTCCTGCATTTGGCTACTCCTGGTTTGAGATTACACGATAAAGGAGAGTATGAGTCCAATCTTGTGTGATGCGAGGCATGTTTATCCTATTGATGTCAAGGGTGCCTAGCATCTCACAAATCCATGTTCTTTATCATTGTCTTGAGTTGCTCCTTTTGACAGGTTTCTTCCCCTACTCCCAACCTACTTCCTTGAATCCTGGTCCCCTTGTCTGAGGCCCAGCCTATCTTCCTTTCTCTTCCCTTCCCTTCCATCAGTAAATTTTTAGGGTGCACAGAAACCCCCTGCAATCTTTTCCAAGGTTGTTCTTAGCAGCATAACACATTTCTAGCTGCTATCTTTACTTTGCAGGAGGGAGTGCATGTAATTCCTTTTCCTCAGGAGACCAGATGCTCACACAGTCAGATCTGGTTTGCCTTGCGGTAATTTAACGGTTTATTTTTAAGAGACATATTTAAAACCTCCACTTTCTGCAGGACAGAAACAAAAATCCCTCAGGTGAGTTCCCTTCCTCTGGTTCAGTAAAGGCTCAATCCAGCCTCTATCCCTGATACTGATCACTTCACTTCCATGAATCTGATTCAGCAGGTAGAGCTGGGCGAATAACTGATTTTTCAATTTGGTGGCAGGTCTGAAAATTTTTTTAAACAATTGGTTTGGATTACCTAGGGAGGTGGTGGAATCTCCATCTTTAGAGGATTTTAAGAGGCAGCTTGACAAAACCCTCACTGGGATGGTTTAGCTGAGGTTAGTCCTGCTTTGAGCAGGGGGTTGGACTAGATGACTCCTGAGGTCCCTTCCAACTCTAATATTCTATGGTTCTGTGAATCAAATTTAAATTTCTTTTAATTTTCGGTGAATCATAAACGTCCATTTTTGGGTCTGTCCCAGAGCAGGGATTCAAACCTGGTTTTCCACATCCCAGATGAGAGCCCTAACCCCTGGGCTAAAAGCTAGGGGGCAGGAGTGGTCTGGCTGTTTGGTGAATGGCCAGAACTATTTGTGTCAAATGTGTGAATAATTTCAGGTTGATTGACAGTGCTTTTCCCTCCCCCACCTCCCCCCCCAAGAAACTATTAGTCTGAAAAATTCACCCAGCTCTATATCAAGTCACTTTTTTCCTCCAAAACTTTTTCACCCTCACCCCTGAATGAAATCTCATCCGGGTTGGGCTTCTGAAGAAATTTTTTGATGGCAACAGAAAAATGTGGTTTTCATCAACATTTTTCAAAAGGGGAAAAAAATAATATTGTCTTGGACATCCCTCATAGATCTGTACCTCACTGTCTCGGTGCAGAGATGTAAAATACTATTCTGAATACTATTTTCCTGGTATGTCACAGCCCTGCTGAAGAGGGGAGTAGATGAGCAGAATTGCGGGGGGGGAGACGAGGCAGGAGCAAGCTGTAGTGGTAGAGGAGCGTGATGGATGCTTTCCTACGTCTGCGCACACACTAACTATAGCCAAACCCAGCTTGTATTATTTTCCCTTCTTTCCATAAGCACTAAAAGGCTACAAATAAACTCACAGAATCTAACAGCTGAGGTATATTTGATACTGTTGCATTTAGTAGTGTTTTGGGCTTCTTTCTGCACCTGATAATATCACTCAAACATTCACTACATATTGGTTTATGGCATCGTAAATCAGGGCTTGGTGTGAAATAATTCCCAGGAGCGTTTCCCTAGCTGTTGAACCAGTCATTGGAATTTGGTCACCTAGCTCCCTTAGGCTGCTTTGAAAATACCAGCTCCTGGTTTTAACAGTCTTTATGAAGCCTACTGACAAGCCTTTAAAACAAGTAAAAATGAACTTGCCATTACTGTGGCTTTCTTTAATGCTCGGGCTGTGCAGTACAGGGAAAGCCCCCACGTTGAGAGCACTTGAGAATTCATTCTGGATCTAAACAACATTGCTTTTCATGGACATGTTTCTTTACTGTCCTCCATTGAAAAGGTTTGTAGGGAATTATTCGCTTTCCCATGAGCTGGCAAGGAAATGACAGACAAATTATGACGTGACACTGTCTGTATGTGTGTGTGCTTGGTCTATTACCACTATAAGCTCCCAGAAGAAGAGGGTGTTTTCATCTTGCTATCATAGGCAGTGCTGAGCAAATGATTAGCTCTTCACAAATAATGGTCCAGCAAACGAAGGTTTGTACTGCGTGAAGGATGCCCAATGACCCATGTGAAGTGAGTCTGTGGTTCTCAGTCTAGTCCCTAGTGGACAAGTGTCCATGTAAAGCACATAACCAGACCTGTCAGTACTACCGGGACAGACAACATGAATGAAACGTTTTTGAAACTTACAAAAATATTGAGCTTTGGGTGAATTCAGGATATGTATGGGTGCGGATGGGGGACTTGTTGCTTCATCTGAGCTGTTTTCTCTATCCCTAGGAAAACTCCCCTCTGTTCTGAGTGCCTGGCTAGAAAAACAATGAGGAGTCTGTCGCTATTGTAATCCCATTGATTATTTCCCATCAAACACAGTGTGGTGCAGTGATATTTGCACTTTAGCTGATTCTTTGTGTGCTGTTCACACCCTCTCTGTTGTTTACCAGGCCCTCTTATTTCAGACATTCATGTCGCCTTCCCTAAATGTAATTTTGTACTGACTGAGACGGAGCGGCAGTTGGTGTTGGATTTATATTTTCAGTTTAATAAAACCAGGGGGAATGCATTTGCTAGATCAATACAAAGACACCTGGGGGCGGAATTTCAAGAAGCCCTGGGATTTGTGGATATGGGAGTGCAATTTCAAGAAGCTGTGTGGGTTCATGGGGCTGCTTATGCTGGGCGAGAATATTAACTCGGATTGTTTTGATATAAAGAGTTTCTAAGGATCTTTACCCGGTGATCACTGGTTGTGTCTTTTTATGTTTCTTCATCATTTCATAGTGCCAGCCATTACCCTGTGTAACTGGATGTGCCCTATCAGTAGCACAGCATCACTCCATCACTGGCCATCTTGCCTCACCCTAAACATTCTGTTTGTCCAAGACACTTACCTCCCCCTTCACCAGTGGTGAGCTGAGTTCTTCTATAGCTTTGGTGTCTATTGAAGAGGAGTTTTTTGGGCACTCATTTCCATGGACATTTGTGCACAGTATAAAAAAGCACCATATATTTTAGATTGTTATGGCTGGAGGACAGCTTTTTAGTCCCTCCTCCTGGCTTGGCTTTGCAAGATTTTAAGACATTCAGCAGATGCTTATGGAGTGATGACTGGATGCTGGAAGCAGTTCCAATCACTCATGTTGAAATGAATGTTTACTATCAGAAGTTAGGGGTCTATATTGGAAGTCTGGAGAACTACACAACCCTGAACCTCAAGGTAGCTCAGCTCTAGGTCTGAATTTAGCCACCCTGGCCTCTTTATAATGGGCCAAAATACAACAGCAAAACCAAGCTCCGCTGAATTTTGGATTTAGATTTGAACTCCATGGCTTGGGATCATCTCTGCTATTTACTGATCTTAATTGCTTAATTGGTTAATATCAATAAGACACTGAGGTAAACAGGTATTTATTTGAATAAGGCCTCTTCTGTAAACTTCAATTTTATTTAGGTTCTGTAGACTTTTGTTTTTCTTTATCTTAAATAAGGTTTATATTAATAGAGTCTGACAGTACTTTGCTAAGAGATAACCTTTACCTGACCTTAGGCTAAGCAAAACTGCAGTTCCCCAATTCTTTACCACTAAAAAGCCCAGAATATTTTAAGAAATGCTGAGAGAAGGAAATGAAGGAGTGGAAGTACGAGTGACCTAGGGAATAAGAATAGTTATTAGGTCATTGATCGCTCCTAGAACATGTGGGGAACATGACCACCCGTGTCCCAATGCTGTAATTTAAAAAACTCAATATGGTGACATCATTACTTGGCCTCTGCCCCCTTCCCCCATCTCAACTCCTGGAAGGTCTGGAATTAAAAAGACTTAGAACTGAGGGAATCTGGTCCCAGACTGGAAAAAGAGTCCAGGCTGTGTATTGAGGAGCAAAAACCTGCTCATACCATCTGTCAGGGCGAGACACAGCTTGATTCCTGCTTAGTTTGTAGAACTTAGACTGCAAATTTATTTTTATTTCTTAAGTAACCAGCTTTGATCTCTACACTTGCTACTTATAAATCACTTAAAACCTACCTTTCTGTTGTTAATAAATCGGTTTTATACTTTACCTAAAACAGCGTGCTTTGGTTGAAATGCTTGGGAAATCTCAGCTTGGTTTACAAAGGCTAGTGTGTGTCCAAGTTAATGAACTCACACCAGTTAGGCTTCTGACCAGCGAAACCGGTACACTTCTGGGGTGTGAGACTGGGAAGCTGGGGGGAACTGGCTGGAGCCTCCCTATCGGTGGTTCATGAGTGGCCGGGAGAGCATTCATGTAACGCAGGATGTGTCCCTGCCTGTGGGTGTTGGTGTAAGTGCAGTGTCCATCAGAGGTTTGTAGCTTGACACCAACACCACAGTGCCAGAGACAGCCCAGGTTGGTACCTTTGGAAGGCTGAGTGGTTCCACAGCCTAGTTGCACCCCGGGTATCCCATCACAGTGAGGGGCTAGGGGTGAGCTGTTGCTGGGCTCTGGGGAGAGCAGGGGATGTTGGGGAAAGTGGCAATGTTAGGCGTTGTGGGGTTGAAGGGAGTATGGCAAGTGGTGGGGTTGGAGTCCTAGATGCTGGGGGTGAGTGAGGGATGGTTAGTCTATAGCACATGGGGTTGAGCTGGTGGAGGCTGCAGTGAGTACAAGGTAAGTGAGGGCTGCTGGGATACGTGTGGGGGCTGTCTGGACAATTGGGAATGAGTGGAAGACAGTTGGAGTACCGCATATGCGAGGTGGGCGGGGCATTCAGGTGTCTGTTGGTGGGGTAGGGAGAGAGGCATTCTGGGATCTTCAGGATGGAAGACGCTATATAAAGTATCATTAGCTTTATTGCATACAAATACCAAGACGCCCTTTGATCACTCAACCCAAATCTCCATCTATAATCGACTCATGTCACTGTTTGCTTCCGTCACGCTTACCTACAGGCACAAATTCTTCTTGGGTTTTCAGATGCACGGAGAAATGATTTTCATGGCAAAAGATATCCTCGCCTTTCAAGCCAAGTCCCTGTCTTACCCCAAAGATGTCTGCTAATGCCAGAGTCGTGGGCATGGCTGTTCCCACATATTTTGATGTCCCAGGAGAATGAGTCTCAGCCTTTCTGTGTTGAGAACATATATATGTATATACATACACACCCATAGGCCCCAAACAGCTTGTAATGAGAACCAAGAGGCACAGAATGCACAAATTGTGCCTGCAGGTTCACAGATCCTGTATATAGATTTATTTCTTCTCTTTGCTATTAATTTTGCCCATGTCCTGTGTTCTATAAAAGTCCCTCTCTGACTGCCAGTCCCTCAGTTCCATTATGGATTTTATTTATTATGATTGAGAAAGCGAAGCGGCATAAACCCATAAATAGTGAACATAGAGAATGCTCATTGATAAAAATCTGGGCCTTCCTGTCTCTTACAGATGGTTTGAGGGTCCCCAGTTCTGAAGGGCCAGGCAGATCAGTCCAGCTCCCCAGAGACCTGGTGATAGACAATATTAAAAACAATATTTTTGTTTGCACTGAGGAGCAGGAGGAATTGACTGAGTTATGGAAATATAAATTAAGCCACACTGCTATTGATTTACAGCTGCTGGGTCACATTAGACTGTGAAACGCGGCTGTTCAGAGAACTTCTCTCCTTCCTTTTACATTTATGTAAACTTACTTCGGTTTAAAAAAAGAGAACAAGAGGGGAAAAATCGATTGAAAGAGAGAACAGAGATTTAATTTAGCTTGGGGGAAATCTAATCAAGGAAGGGAAATGATGGAGATAAAAGTAACCCCTGTCCCCATGCAGCGTGGGAGAAGATCTAGCTGTCTGATGTTTATTAGAATTAATTAACAATGTTCTGCCAATCTGAGGCACTGGGGGCTGGGAAGGGACGGATTTGCTGCTGTTTTAAGAATGAATTTGACACTCGCAGAGCAAAAAAAAAAAAAAAAAGGCAATGATTCTTGGTTTTTTGTACCTAACGGACACAGTGGCTGAAAAAGCCAGGGTTTGGACTGACAAAAGGAGATGGATAGATTGCAACAACAGTAAGAATTGGAGTGGAATGGGGTGGGGCAGACAGGTTGATGCTAGGTTGTTAGTAAGAGAGCAAAGCGTGTTACTGACTGTATTGACAAGAGCAGAGTTTTTAGTGAAGAGGTCTTTCCAGATCTGGTGGCTCCAGTAGACTGGCAGGGAGAAGGGTCTACAAGAGCAAAACAGTTCTTATCTGCATCAATAACCCCACTGTGCTGCTGGGGTTACGTATTCTGGATGTTGCATATGCAGGATGCATATGTGGAATGATCTCTTATTTGACACAAGATAGCTGGTATCAGAGCTTCAGAACCCTAGGGCATTCCTCGACAGAGTCTATCTGTGATAACCCATAATTTCCTGCTGTGTATCGCTATTAGGCTACTTAGCTGTAATGTAACATTGATGTCATGGTTGACATATGCCGCTGATGTTTCATTACACTCAGTCAAATAACGAAGACATAAAGTCCAACCACCTGCTCCTGTACCTGTACATTTGAAAGGCAACACTCTTAAGTAATTAAGTTCTTCCCAATTGATCTAATTTAATAATTATTATAATCTGGTGGGGGACGTACTTCTTCTTTTTATTTATTTTTTTTTAGATTTTTCCTCATTCTGTCCTCAAGAAGTGGGGCAGGGGAGGAAGGGGATCCTATTCATGTTGGATCTACACTATTTCGCATCATCTTGGATAAGAGAGTTAGCCAGGTGACAGAGGGCAAGTTAACCACCAAAGTCCTTTTCCCAAAAGCAGGGTAGCCAGGACTTCATACAAGGAAGAAACTAAAAAAATTACAAATAAAGGGAGCTGTGTGTTTGCAGCTTCAATATTATTTTTAGGGGATGTAAAAAATCAGCCTCTACCAAATGTAGGGGGGAAGTTAATTTTCAAAATTCAGAGAGGGATACAAGTTAAAAATAAACAAGCCATTGGAATTAAGCCATGTAAATGTACTTGACAGTTTCCCAGCTCAGGAAATGATTCCCAGTAACAAATAGTTCTTTGGCTGTGAAAATGTAACAATGCATTGGCAGCTCACATAAAACATAGGAAGAAGGTATTATGTTTCGCCATGCTGCTCCCTTGTGGTGAGGCTGTTCAAGGCTACGTCTGCACTTGGAGCTACAGGGGTGATTCCCAGCTTGCGTAGATGTACTCACACTAACTCTCATTGAGCTAATGTGCCAAAAATAGTAACACAGTCACAGTAGTAAGGGCTGCGGTAAGTGTGGCATGGACTAGCTGCCCCAAGTACAAACCTGCTTGGTCCCTGGGGGTACGTACTCAGGGCAGCTGCTACAGTGGTGACGCTACTATTTTTAGCATGCTAGCTCAATGAGAGCTAGCAGAATATGTCTATGTGAGCGGGGAATCACACCCCTAGTGTAGACATAGCCTACAGAGCAGTGGAATAGAGATGGCTGAGTGACCAGTACGGGTGACGTTTTCAAAGGAGGATACACGTGTGCCTGTAAAACTGACCCCCATACAGCACAGGGCATCAGTCACTGAAAGTTGTTTCCCCACTGACATCTGTTCAAAAGCTCATGTGACATGAATGTAATGGGCCTCCGTCCAGTTTCCAGTAAACTAGTATCTATCTACCAGCGCCATTGGCAGTCTGACCACACAGAGCAAGAAATGAATGAGCTATGCAGGGCTTCTCAATCCAGCTTTCAGCAAAAGCCAGAAGTGTTTGGGTTGGGGATCTTATGCTGGTCCATCGCTACACATCCCCCCTACTTTTCCAAAATGGTTGCAATCTGCAGACTGTTTTTAGCAGCCTATGAGGACACAACATCCTTCCTTGCAAAGGAAAGTCCGTTTCCTAGCAGCTGATGTCCAATGGAGTAGAATGCAAAGGAAAAGCCAAGCAAGGCTGTATATTGGGGTGGGGAATGGGGGCAATCTGACGATTCAGAAATTTGCCAAGCATTTCAGTAAGCTGCCTTGAAGCATGCCAGCATGATGCAGAAGTGCATGCCTAGGTCTGAAGCAGATGGGTCAGTCTCTCCTCAGTGATTGTATCATGATAAATTCAGTCGTTAGTACGGAAAGGTGGCACAGAGCTGAAAACAAGCTGAGAAATTGAGTCCCATGAAGGTAGGAAGGTAACTAGGCATGGAGGGAAAGAAAATCACTTCTCAAATTCTTCTCCTTTGCATTCTCTACTTAAAGCCAGCATTTGCCAAGTGACAATCCACATGTGGCATTTCCTCCTGTGCCTAGGAAAGTAATACAGTGAGGGCCAGTTTTTGAAAACCCAGGCTCCCCTTTTGCACACACAGCTTGATTGTGAACCACATTGGTGAGCAGTTACTTTCATGAGTCTTCCCATTACCTTCATTAGGACTACCCTTGTGTGTAACTGTTTACCTGTGGGAGTAAGGAGTTCTCAATCTGATTCACAATTTACTCACAAAAGTCATTTTGGGTGCAATGGTCCATCACAGTTATTTGGGACATGACTAATGCCATTGAAATGTCTATGTAGCTGACTCTTGACCAGGTTTGATGTCAAAATGCCACCTGGTGTGACAGCAGCCTGGGTTGAAGAGACCCTATTTAAAATTGCACCCCATTGCATAAGGTCTTGCAGCATCATATCCTTCAGCGACTTATTCCTCTTGGTTGCTCATTTTCTCATTCTGGTTACCAAGGACCAGATTACCTGGATGTATAGAAGAGGGCAGTGCACAAGGAGCCTTTCCCACTTGGGAGTCTCATGCAAGGCATTGTCAGAACTGCAATGCTCCCTCCTTCCAGATGGGGTGGTGACAGGGTCATGGCCCTACCCTTTGGAGCCAGCCCATCCCAGAGTGGAGGCAGTTATGCTTCATTCAGGGCAGGGGTGAAAGTTCATTCACACTCCTCCCACGCACCAGGGAAATCAAACGTGCATTGTGAATTCCTCTCCAGTCTGCCCTGGGAGAGGAGTGACCCTACACCACTCCGCAATAGGGGCCATTTCCAGAAGGTACAATAGTGTCTATTACTCATTATTATTATTAGAAATAACTCAGCAACTGTGCTGTCAAGCACCCTGGAGACACTTGAGGCACTGCAAAATACAATGCAACTACAATAATAATCACAAGAAACAATTTAGAAATCATCATTCAAATGGATAATAAGAAAACCATGTAAAATATTGAAAGGCATCATTAAAAAGGGGGCTTTGTGGAACGTGCAGTCATCTCACAGAAAATGATGGTTTGTAACTAACTTTCATGTGCTCCTAGTTTGCTGGGAGCAAAATGCCATTTCACATTTCATTTAGAATTTTAAAAACCAACAAAGCCATGAACAGCATGATCCCTGGTTCTTTCGGTATATCCTTTGCCTCCGTTCCCATTTGCCGTCAGGCATGGTTAAACAACCTGCAAAAGGACTATATAGATTTCTTGAATCTACTATGACTCAGTCCCACAAGCGCGCTGCACTCTTATTGATTCTGAAGGGAGGTCAAGGTTGCTCGGAACGACACATTCTTGAGCCAGCTATTTTCCTCACTCAACAATTGCACCATTACTGTCTTTTAGGGCTGACTGAGATTTTCCAGTCAAAGGGTTTTTTTTTAAATGAAAAGTGGCTTTTTGTTGAAATTAACATTTTTTGTGAAAAATCTGATTTCCTCAAAATTTTTTGAGTTTCCATTCCACCTCAAACCCCCAAATTCTCTGTCAAAACCGCAAAATTTCAGTTCATACATGTTGGTTTTTAGTTGCTGAAAGCAGAAAAGATTCTGATTTAGAATTTTAAAATTGTAAAGAAAATTTTTGAGGAAAACAAAACAAAAAATTCCCTGAGGGGAAGAAAAACCCACCAAATTCTTTTGGACCAGCTTTCCTATAGCTTTAATTTACCACCTCTGCCTTGGCAACTCCAGAGTCTACCTCCTCACCACTGATCACTTCCTTAGCAAATGAAGACTGCAGAGCCAAGGGTTGGAAGGCCTAAAGGTCTGAAGTTGGGTCAAACTTCTGTTGTGATGCTGCCTGACCAGTAGCATGTTGAATTGGGGTTTCCCTGGAAGGGGCAGGACTAAAGGTGATCTGGCTGGAAGGCAAAGTCACAGGTAGAGCAGGGCACTACACAAACAGAACATCTATTGTCAGGGGGCACCAAAGGAGTATGGGAGCCACTTATAAGTAGAGTCAAGCCTTATTGAACTACAGCAAGAGTAAAAAGTCCCTGTGCCTAATGTTACCTCCTGAAGTCACACTGAAATAACTGCGGGAGTCCCCTGCTAAAATAGTTCAGAGGAATGTGGGTAACGACATGCAACTTTCAACACTTCCAGAGCTCTGTGCAGAAATATGGCCATTCAATCACCTCTAAATCTTGTCCTAGGTGTGCGTCTCGCTGTGAGCTACAAGTCTCTCTTGACGCTCTGAACTACCCGGAGCAGTAAGCAAGGAGGCTGTAGCTAGGACCCCAACATGAGGCTGACAGCTACAATGGCGTCATTACTTCCTGCCTCCCGCTGCTCTCCTCAAACTACTGCTCTGAGCTATGGCTGGTTTTTTATTTTATATGCAATATAATTTCTCCGTAAAGAAGAAACTGATTGTAAATCCAGATGGAAATGAAACAGTTTGCATGAAATTTGCTTTAATTAATTAGGTAAATGCTTGCAAAGTGCTTTGAAGATGGAAAACACTGTAAAAGTGCTAAGTAGTAATAATAATAATATTAATTAATATCCCCCGGAAGCATGTTTACAGCACATGCCCAGAGTATTCCTATCTGACAGCTAAAAATTGCCCTTTTCCATCTGACATTTTATCAAAGACTATGAGTAATGCAATAAAATAAAGGCATTAGGGTTTTTTCACCCATAAAGACTTGAGTTTGAATCTAGTTTAAAATGAAATGAATGGTCCCGCTGCCAAAGGTACAATTTAGAGCAGTTAAGCAGGACATAGGAGTGTTTTAAATGGGGTAGAGTCTGATAAGGAAGGCTGCGTAACTCACTCCTTTTCTGTCTCCCTTTCCCCCAAAACCAACTGCCCAGAAATGTGGTGGGTTGTAAGGGTTTGGAGCATATGTGCCTCCCTGAGGTTTAGAACTGGAACAAAAGAGTCATCTAAAATGCATGCTGAAAACAGAAATGGATCTTTTCATTTGCAAAGTGCTCCTGACTGGTGCGTGGTGAATATTGCAGAAAAGTATTCCCTTCAGTGTTGGCTGAGTTTTTTCTTATATTTGCCTCCTACAAACCTGTCGACAAGTTTCTGCATACAAGAACGTTCGTGAGAACAGAAAGCATTGCACAGTCTAATGTAAATATGTTCTTGCCCACTTGTTCGCTCTAGAAGTGCTTGTCGGAGACCTGGAAAGCTCTTGGAGGCTTGGGAGTTACAGCTTTAGCTCTGCTGTCCAGTCTCCTTATGTCATACTGCCCCAGTTGCAATTGGCAGTAAGCTTAGAACTGGACCCCTCAATTTAAAACAGAGGGGACTTGCAAGACAGCATTCTCCTTGGAGCACCCTCAGCTCCAGAACAGGCTTCCCCCACTGGTCCAAAATATCCCAGGTCTATTGGCCTTCAGGGTACATCTAATTATGCAGATTTCTGCAGAGGTGGGCTGCAGAGCAAAAGCAGATGGGGAAAGAGGAGAGTCTGGTGTTCTGTGGGTGGTTTAATTTCATTTGCCTTAGTGAATCATAGAAATGTAGGGCTGGAAGGAGCCTTGAGAAGGCATCAAGTCCAGCCCCCTCCCCCCGCAGCTGAGGTGGCACCAAGTAAACTTTGGCCCTTACAGTCTTTGTGTAACATTAACGGTCTCTAACGGTCTGTGCTTTGATGCTGCAGCTCTGTAGTTCGAACCCTGCCGATGACCCGCGGCGGGGTCATTACACGTGAATAATTAGCCCTGCAGACTCTAAAGCTAAGAAGATGATGAGGGGAGGGAAAGAATGAGGAAAATTGAGAGAAAATAGACTTAACCCCCTGCAGTTCGATCATTCCCCCGCAGTTTTATTTGGTGGCACCGAGGCACTTTCAGAGCAGAATCAAACTCATTAAGTCTTTTTGTTGGTGAAGGAAGGGAAAAGAGAGCACCATTTGTCAGCGTGGAGAGGCTTTGTACATTTCACAAGAATAGTCCATTGTGGAAAGCACCTGCAGAAAGCTTTTCCACTCCACTGGTGGAGCAGCCCCATTGTTTGAAGCTGGAAGCGTTGGCACTGGCTTCCCCTCCTCTGAGTAGGCGTTCTATAAGTACCTACTTAAGATCCGTTATCTGGGCATGTGTACATAGCAGGTTTAGCAAGAAACACTTCTCCAAATTTAGGTTCAGGAATTGACTTTTAACAGAGTTTAGAATCACCAACGTGAGGAGGAAAACGGGATGCCTGGATGTGGCATCTCCCCAAAAGCCTGCAATGAAATCTCCTGAGAAGGGGTGGGTCTCTAAGAGGTGGTCTGAGTGTGGTCAAAACACCTGGCTCACAATGATAGGAAAGCTATCATTTATCAAGATCTTCCTCAAGATCACCTCCCCAGTGTGCCTCAACTCTGACCTGTTGGAGAAGGAAGGGGACTCATGCTCCATGGCTCATTCACTCCTTGGCATCCTAGCTGAAACAGCTAATGCAGAAACTTTGCCAGTCTCTTTTCAAAAGTTCCCAGAGTGGCCAAGTTCCAGGGTTTCATTTTGCCTTTAGTTGCTCGGTAACTTTTCCAAGAAATTTTTCAAAACTTAGAGAGCGGGAGAAGGAAAAAAGTAGAAAAAATGAGGAGGGGCTAATTAGACAAGATTAATGTATTGTTGGAGTAGAGAGGTCATTGAGACTCCGAAGGGCTTTCACGTCTATGTGAGCAAGAAATACTCCCAATAAGGGTGACAGTTTTCACATCTGGGGAGCTGGATTCAAAGCTTCGTTTTGCTTAAAAGAGAAAATACTGCTCGGTGGTGATACAGTGACTAGTGTTCTGGGTTAGTGTTCTTAGGCACTACCATAATAAACTTGATTATATATTCATTTAATTTGGTGTCGCATTAAATCTTCCTCTGGCCATATCACAATAACACCCCAAAATGCATTGCTTTTGGCAATTGCTTTATAATAGATAATCAGGATACGCAGCAAGCTAGAGCTCAGGGGTTTTGGCATATTTATACAGAGAGTTCAGAGCTAGAATAGCAGAGGATGTTACAAGGCAGGACTGACGTGCACTGGTAGAGCTGTGAAAGAAGCTTGCACCACATGTGACAAGATTATCTTTTTGCCCATCCTGCTATACTCCAGAGCACAATATTCAAACACACATGGAAACAGAAGCCTAACATAAAAAGCCATTTTGTTTATTTTGTGATGATAATTGAAGATCTATTTTATTCCCAGGACTGTGGTATTTATTTTATAGTCTCAAAGTGAGAGTCTGACTTTACTTTCTCTTCATTCAATGTACCTGACACACACAGTAAATTGGAAGAAATTTAACAAGAACAAATGATGGAGTCCAGTGGAATGCTTGTAAAAGATTGGAACCAGAAGAAATGGACTCAGAGGTATTTATAGAACACTCACCAATGGCTGAGGAGATAGCCATTCTCCAGCAGAAAGAATAATAGGCAAGCATTTATAAACATTTTATATCATTTCAAAGGTAAACTATTAGCCCCAAGCAAAACTTTAGAATTGCTACCGAAGCCTAAAGGGTCTGAGAAAACTGGTTACTGTAACATACTTGGCCTGACCGTCAGAAATAAAAAGGAAAGAAGGAGGAGTTGGGACATGTAAAAATAAAATAACCTTCCTCAAAGTTAACATTCATCCTCCTTTTACAGAGGAGAGATGGGAAATCTCTAAATGGCCCAGATAGAATTGACTGACTAGAGAGAACGGGGTCAACCTACTTAGTTTGGCAATTATATTTATTTACAGATATCCCCAATAAGGACTGAAGGATATGGCTCTCGGAAAACAGACACTTACTTGTAGCGCTGCACACTGACCTATTCTATAAGCCAGTTTACTTGAGAGCAGTAAGATCAAAGACCCATTGACGAATGCCTGATGTGAAGAGAAAAGAAAAGACTTTCGGCTCCTTCCCCTGGAGAGTCCTGAACACTCATTTCCAACTAATTTAGGATATATGCCAGGAAAAGGTGACTCCGTTTCTCTATACAGCACATTCCACACTAACTCATTCACTACCTAAGTGCTTAGTCCTTTTCTTCTGCGGCTCTCTGCTAGCAGGCACCAAATATGGTTTGCCAATGCATATGCCTCTTTAAGGGCCCAATTCTGCAAGAATCCCTATACTCCACATTTGAGGATTCTCAGTACATCACAAGTTCAGGTACGATACGTAAGTAGCTGGCTGGCACAAGGCAAACAAATATAGAAGCAAATGTCTAAACCTTTGCTGGTGTTAATCAGCAAATTCCATTGACATCTATGGATCTACACCAATTCACACCAGCAGATGATCTAGTCCATAGATTACATTCTTTGCTAACAGTTCGCCTATATTGCAGTTAGATAAATAATTTATAATGGCACAAAAAGAGTATCACCGGGGTGAGACTTAAGTTAACCTTAAGTTAACTCTGCATTTCCTGACTTGAAAGGGTTGTATTTGTCAGACACAGCCCTTATAGTAACACAAATTTTTGCATCAGGCAGGAGCAAAGGCATTCACCTTGGGGAAGCACCGACTGATATGGAATGCAACAACCCACCAGCTGGCAGCCCTGGGCATTATAAACACATCGTCCTGGTACTCTTCTCTCTGCACTGACTCCATATTGAGTACAGAGTGCAGGTCAAGTGGCTGTCCCGATATTAGAAAAGCATTTCATGAGATTGGCTCTAGCTACCTGGCAGACTGCCTGTCCCTCTATGATCACGACTTCCCAAGACAGCTACATAACCTGAGCAATGAAAGTGATGATAGACGGAGGGAGCTTCTGATTGTGGGAGATGGAAATTTCATAGCACCTGAACTTAGACTAGAGATAAGAAGGACTAGTAATAACTTCAATGCAAAATTTCCTTCTTTAACTTGGCTTTCCTTCCATAAGTTCGTCAGACACATGCACCCCCACCCCACCTCCAAACCTAAATATGCGATTTACACCTCGATAGTCGGAAAGAAAAGAGAGAGAGGCCTTATTTTTGCTTTTAAATACATCTATGGGGAAGTGCCAAATGAAATTTCCTACCAGAAAAAGCTCTTCTCATGAGTAAATCCAAACAGCAAACAAATGCCAAAAAGAAAAAAAAAATCATTTTTAAAAAGCCTTTCATATGGATCCCACTTGCAACATAATTATCCGTCTATCCTTACAACATTTAAAGGGGCATAATGGCAGGAAGAGAAGAGGAGGGAAGTTGATAACCATTTAGCAAAATCCATTTAGGATAATTAAGCAGCTGGTCTGGTGCTTCACTTTGTTGATGTTAAATAAGTATGGGAAAATTGTATTTCAAAGAGACAACAGCCTAGGCTTGATCCCAGTTAGCCATCTGAATGCAGCTAACTGCATTAGGATTTTATCCACTGGGGAAAATCTCATTGTGATGATGACTGACTATTGAGGAAGGCATTGCTTAGAGATGAAATAAGCTCTAGGCTGTATTTTATTATAATGACTAACTATGAGGGTCTGTGTTTCAGTTACTGTCTGTTTGGGAGGGACACAATCTCTTTAAGGGCATTCTGTAACTATATCATTGCTCATACTGTGTATAAAGACGACTGACAGCAATGGAAATATTTTTAATTCACAGCACAGGTAGGTAGGTACAAGCCATATGTGCCTTCACCATATGTGCCTTCCACGTGTTCTGTAGGAAGAATGTCTAAAGATGGGAGCTGGGTTACTTTGGTCCCCACGACCACCTAGTTCCTGGCCTGCCAACGTGGTGTCAGCTCTGATTGTGTTTGATTGGGAACTAGACTGAGACTCAGATGCTCTTCCCATAGCGAACCAAACAGCTACTTAATGCCACCAATCTGGTATCTGAACCATGGAACTGCTCTGCAGTATAAAATATAGAGTGTGACTGTTGGGCCAGATGCAGATCCTAGTTATATGAACTGGAGCTTTGCCTGTGCCTTCAATAAGGGCAGAGTTGTGGCCATGGTTGTGCTGAGAAGTGAGAGAACTGCCAATTGTGCTGACCAAAACCGGCTCGTTTCCTTGTAGTCCACCATCTGTCTGCCTGTATCCATCTCTTGCCTCTCTGGGGCAGAGCCCCTCTTTTTGGTCTATCTTTGTACAGCACCTCGCTGCACAATGGGGACCAGCTGCTTGGCTAGGGTTCCTAAGCCCCAGAGTAATACAAATAATAAATATTAATAATGTAATTCCAAATATTGCACATGTGGCACTTGGTCCATAACAGTGAAACACACATCATTTGAACTAAGTTGATTATATGACTAAGGCCTAAAGCGGACGCTCTGAGAGCATGTTTCCACATGTGATTCCAATCTGCAAGATTTAACACAAAGCAACAAGCCAGCAAGAGAACAGTCTGTTTTTATATTATAGCCTTTTGCCCTCATCCTTTCTTTGTCTTGTCTATGGAGATTATACATTTTCTGGCACGTGGACTGTCTCTTACTCTATGTTTGTACCACGTCTCGTGCAAATCAATTGGTCTCCAGGCTCTACTGTATTAGTAATGCTAGAACTATTAATAAGAATTAACAGTTTCTGTTCAGACAGTCTCTTTCTCATGGTTGTCTGCTCACATACGATCATGGAATCATAAATTACAAGGCTCGAATGGACCACTGTGGTCATCTGGTCTGATGCCCTGAATAACTCAGGGCACAGAACTTCCCTGAAGTAATTTCTGTTTGAACAAGGGCATATCTTTTTTATTTAAAAAATTCCAATTGTTATTTAAAAATTGCGAGTGATGGAGACTCCATCCCAACCCTTCATAGGTTGCTCCAATGGATAATTACCCTCGATGTTAAAAACATGCACCTTATTTCCAATCTGAATTTGCCTAGCTTCAACTTCCAGCCATTAGATCTTGTTAGACCTTTGTCTGCAGTTAGCTCCTTTCCTTGTGATATCAGATTTCCATGTGATTATATTTAGGTAGAGCACTTCAGTTGTGAATACAATCCTGTGCACAGAGCCTCCCTGACAGGCCTCATCTAGTGGCTGCCAAGAACAAATTTGATTTCATTAGCTTCCAAACAAATTTATACAAAAATAATGAGGAAAACAAAAGAGTCAGTCCATTGCTATAACTAATACTAACATTGGTATTAATCTGGTTCCAGGCTCTAATTTTCTAAGTAGTGGCTGAACAGCCAATCTTGTCTGGCTGATACACACTGTCCATTTGAACTGATTTATATATAACCTGGGCCTTCAACCAGCAGAATGGAGGTGTCAGCATGAAAATACACTGACTCTGGAACTTTAGACCTAATAAAACTTTCCTGTATCCGAATCACATTGCCCGTCTCAGTGGTAATAAATTATTGTTTAAAACATATTAGCCTTTTCAGCATCCCTTAGGAGAAACATCCATTGCTCATTTATTTTCCTTTTGCTGGATCTTTGCCTTCACAAGTCTGACTCTTCATTTCCTTTCATTGGCTTTTGTATCATGTGAAGGCTAAATATTCCCACCAGAGCAAAGCATGAACTATGTGTCGTGTGTGTGTGTGTGTGCGCGCGCACACACGGACATAGAAATATGTTTCTATCCAGGCAAGGGAGGGAGAAAAAGAGATCGACACAGTATGACAGAGAGTCCTTGAAACATCTAAAGAGACCGTTGCAGGTAAACAGAATATGCACAGATGTTGGTGTAAGCTTGGTCCTTCCTCTGACCGTGTTTCTATGAATATGTCTGAACTGCAATCAGGGGTGTGTTTGCACAAGCTAGCCCAAATCTAGACAGCCAAGGCAGTACAGACTTCAGTGTGGGCTAGTCACATACCTAGGATTTCAGGCAGGCTAATAAAACTGAAGGCCCGCGCTGCCATGGCTTCCCTGCTCCAGTACCCAAGCTATCCAGAATAAAGGTAACTCAGGTATGTCTGCACAAACTGAAGTCTCACTTCTGGATTGCAGTGTAGATGTATTCAATGGCACATTCCTGTCCATTGGTGGTCTGCTTCTAATGTGCATTACCTGTTTGTTTGTTTTTTCTGTGGCCGATGCCGTGGAATATTTTCATCCCCTCCTATTTTCTGCTCAGGAACTTAGCCATGAACTTTCATCTGCTTCTGTTGGACTCATTGTAAAGTCTCATGAGACAAAGCCCAAACAGCCAAAGGGCAGAGACCAGAGTCATCACCGCACGCTTATTGCCTATAGTTTAAAAACTCCTGGCTCACTGATGGGGAAGTTCGGAGTCAAACATAGTGACCTTTTAGTTTCTACTGTATGATAATTGTGGCGGAAGGAAAAAGGAAGAACAAGCATTGAATCAACCAGACCTTTCTCACACTGCCCAGTATTTGTGCCCATTTAAAAATAATTCCTTTTCCCACAAAATTCAGCATATACTTTATATCTTCAACTGGGCCACAGCTCAGCTTCCCTTTTAGTGGGTGCAGTTTGCACTCCCATTTTTGCCATGTTCTCAGAGGCACACTCCTATCCTCAGAGGTTATGGAGAATCATTTTTCTTCCTCCTCCTTGTAACAACCTTTTATGTACTTGAAAACTGTTACCATGTCCCCCCTGTCTTCTCTTTTCCAGACTAAACAAACCCAATTTTTCAATCTTCTCTCATAGGTCATATTTTCTAGACCTCTAATAATTTTTCTGGCTCTTTTCTGGACTTTCTCTAATTTGTCCTCATTTTTCCTGGAATGTGGTGCCCAGAATTGGACATAATACTCCAGTTGAGGCATAATCTGTGTGAAGTAGAGTGGAAGAATTACTTCTCATGTGGTGTAGAATATATGAACAGCAACTACTATTTGAATCAAGTCTAGCAGAGCTCAGCCAGATTGAACTTCCTCTTCAGCTCACCTACATAAAGCTGCTGGCTAATAGGAGTTGGGCTCATTTTCTGAAAATGTTACCTACTGCCTATAGCCCATACAGAAAGGTCCTGGTATGATTGTTAAAGGCTGTAAATCCAGTCATTGGAAGGGGGAATTGATTATAATGGGTTGAGTCCACTTTAGTATCTAGTCAATTGTTAGATCTATTTCTAGGTGTGTTCCATTATTTCAGGACTAGCTTGTTATATCTCCGATCAAAGTGATCGAAGGCCTCTTGCATTTCACATAGCACTGAATACTTTCAGGTTTAACAAACCGTTATAACCTCCCAGCCCAACCACATGGAACCAAACATGAGCCTTCCATCTGTTCTCTTTAAAGTATTTTAGAAAGGTGAGTAACATCACTACCCCCATTTTACTGATAGAACATTGATTTTCAGATAGAGGTTAAATGACTTGACAAAGATCACATGGCAAATCAATCCCAGAGCCAGCAATAGAACCCAAGATTTCTGCCTCCCAGAAGTCTGTATCCTAGCCTCCAAATCATGCTGTCTTCCAGATCTATATAGAGCAGACCAAGAAAGAAAACTAAAACATAAAAGAACACCCTACACTCTACAGTAAAGCAAATCGTAAGTCATTTTAATTGACACTGGCTGTAGATGCCTTAGCTTCACCTGTGGGATGGAGAGCAAACGGAAAACAAGGCAAATGTATTATCGGTTCAATAAACTTCCATTGTTAAGTCTGGCAATGGCAGGTTTTATCTGTGTACATGCTCTCTCTCTCACTCACTCACTTTCTCTCTGTCTTTCTATAATAAGGGATTTTCTGGGCTGACATTCTGAAGCTGATGTAAATCAGAAGACCAGGAGCCTCTGCTCTTCTTGCTTATGGAACATGAATGGAATGATGTTTATTTGGATGAGCTTGCTAATAAGCCATCATTCATAACCACAGGACAGAATGAAGCTCATGAAGGAAGAGGACATTCATACAGAACAGATGCCTCTCCATCAAAGGGAATGAATGTCACTCTGCAAATGTCCACTACTCAATGAACAGCTATTTGTCTCCTTGCCTCCCATTAATTTAATCCAATATTCCTCTCCTTCACCTGCACAATGGATAGAAACCTCACAGATACACAGGCAGCAGTGCCAGCTGCTCTGTAACTCGTCCTCTATTTCCCTTAGGTACATCGGCCCTGATTCAGCAGAGCCCTTACACACATGCTTAACTTCTAAAACCATGCTTAAATCCATCCCTCTTCAGCAAAGCATTTAAGCATGTCCCCTTGACTTCAATTGCAATTAAGCACATTTAAAGTAAAGCACATAAGCACACAGTAGGAGTGCTTTGCTGAGGTGCGACCTTGAATAGCACCAGATCCCACAGTGTGTAGACACCAATTTACATCAACAAAATTGTTCACAAGAGTCAGGGGCAACCTCACACAGCTGACTCACAAACGGAACTCCAAGGAACCACAGATAAAGGGGGATTGATTTTCCTTCCAAATCAGAGGAACTCTGTGGAATACGTGTATGAGGACTTGCCACCAGTTTTAGAAGCATCAAAACAGTAAATAGTTCTGGCTGTCTTAAAACCCAGGAAGTATCTGTGTATTTCAGTGGGGTGTTTTCAGGGAAAAATTTACAGATGAAGTCTGAAACATTCGGGCAACACTGCATCATTATTTTTTCTGAAGCCTCTACCTGCAATTTCCAACACCTGCAAGTCATGATTTGATGCCAAAAGAGAGCAGATGAGATAATTCATTGATTTTTCCCATGGATCTTATGATGGTAACTAAAGTAGTCCCATTTGAATCCTGCTCTTCACGATCACACACAAAAACAACATCTTGAGGGCTAGATAGAGACCAGGCCATGAAGGGACAAAGGTGAATTGTCCACCAGTACAAAGATGAATTGTCCCTTGAGTAAGGGAATGAGTTGAACAATATCGACTTCTAACAATTACAACTTGGCTTAACCTGGCCCTGAATTGCCAATGGCTCAGCATTCACAAAGGTCAAGACATTTATCTGCAGATATGATTGGGTGTTTTAACTCAATTAATTTTCAACATACTGAAGTGGCTCTTTATAACACACTAGAAATTCAGCCTATCTTTGGGTGTGCCTGTAGCCTTGCCCAAGATCAGGCTAACGCATCCAGCGAGGAACATTTGTGAATCTTATAGAAAGCCAGATTTTGGAGGACATTCAGTTCTGTATTTCCTATTCTATCAGCCATACTTTTGAGCTGAAAGATCAGTGAAAAATACCAAAAGAATCACTTTAAATGTGAGGTTGCCTTACCCAAACTGGTGGAACAATACGTTACCGATTTTCAGACTATCGGAAGGACATGACTGAGCAATTACATGGCTGCTTTTCATAAGCGGTCACTGAGACTGTGTGAAAACCACTTACTTATGCACACATACTTAGACGCCAGTTTAACACTGGAGCCCACACAATGCTCACCAGTCTCCATTATTACTGTTCATAATATGTAGGTATGAAGCAACACACCCTGGAAAAGCTCCAACGGGTCTGAAAGACAGTAGCCCATCTGCTTAGCAGTACACATCGCTATGAACTTATTACCACAGTGCTTTGCTTTCTGCACTGGCTCCCCAGTTCTAGATCTCTGTTCTGATATGTAAATCCCTCCATTGGGTTGACCCTTCCTACCTGAGTCCTCATCTCTTTCCCACATGACTAGGATTTCCCATGCTAACTATGACACAGTCCAACCAAGAGCTGTCGAACAGTGAGGAAAGTGCAGGAGACAGTGTTGTAACAGACTTTGTCACCACAGACAGAACCTTCATAGGAGTTGGACCTAGACTATGGACGTCATTCTGGTCCGAGATAAGAATGACCATGGTCCTCACCACATTCACAGCTAAATGCGGAACTCATTTCTTTGACTAAGATTTCCCTCACTAATTTCTTCACCCACAACACATCCACTCTCACCCAAAAACATACAACACAAGCAAAACCCATAAATTAATCAAGCTATGTTTCTGCTACCAGCTGGAAAGTAAGACTGGGAGAAATTATGTTTTTCCTATTTTTAAATACATGGGAAACACTCAGATGCTGTAGAGCTGGAGTGCAATATAAGTACTGAGATGGATCTTATGGTGTTGGGGTGCCATATAATTACCTAAATTGATATATGAAGGTTTACTGAAGACAGGGATACATGAACAAGAAACTCAGCTTCTTTACATGGGAGAAGATGCTAGTTCAGTTCAATGGCTGCTGAAATTGCAGATGTCTCTCCCAGGCTCAGCAGTGATTTTCTTTCCTTAATTAATCAATTGCACATGTAACTGAGGCCCATTAGGAAGGCAGATGACTGCCTTCAGACACTGATTATTGGCCTTTGGATGACCCAAAAATATTTCAGCAGGATGAATAAATTTCATTTGTGAGGTTTTAATGAGATCATTTAACTTAACAAAAAACAAATAAAATACCATACCAGAATAAAATACCATACCAGAATATGGGTATAATAAGCCAACTATACCTACATTGTACACTTGGGACAAACACAGGCCCCAGTTTTAGATGTTGTCTTCACTTGGACAAGTACATAATGATTTCTGATATCAGCTGTACGTTAATACAATTAGCACCACAAGACTTATGCCTTAATAATAGTAAAGCAGGACTGATGACCTGAGACTGTTCTGGTTCAATAACCCAAACTGGTCATCATTTTTGTTATTATTAACAATAAATTGCATTTCTCTAGCACCCCTGACCCTAAAGAGTGTCAAAATCTGCTTAGAAATAATGTATGGTGTGTGTGAATACATAGCTAGCTTGAGCTCGTTATACATATTTTACAAAAGACTTCAGGGCCAGATTTTCAAGTGCTTAGGACACATTATTGGGACTAGGTCTCGGCTTCCATTTATATACCCAACTAAGAACCAGATTTTCAAAGCACTCTGCACCTAGAAGCTCGTATTACAATATTTATGGACCGGTTTTTAGAAGAGTTTAGTATATTAGGTGCTGGAGTATTGAAAATCTGGCCACGGTGTGGGTACCAAATATTTTCGACAACTGCCCATTGTGTGCTCTATGCTGTATGTGTATATATGTACTCATCTCATTCATTCACTTTAGTGACAAGACAAAGAAATCCCTCATCTCCTCTGCCATAGCTTCTTTGAAGTCTTAACTACCAGAACAGCACCATTAAATCAATATGGATTGCCCAGTTTTAGGCATAATTGCCTCCTTTTGTGATGAATCCATGTCAGACATTCCAGAGGAAAATCTACACAATCTGAGACAGTTCCTTTCCTGCTCTGAGGAAATCAGAGTGGAGAATAGTGATTGACCAGCCACCCATATGGAGCGTGACGCCATAGAACAAGCAGAGGAACTAGAATAAAGGAAGTCCATGCCACCACCTGCAAGTGGATTCATGCCACTCATAACTACTGAAAGGTTTTGGATGGACCACTTTTGGATGAACCACCACAAGTCACAGGAACCACTTCAGTCCCACTTAAATCTTACAATCTTTCACCCCTACTGACCAACATTATCAATTCCTTCTTTAGTGAGATCATGCTACAAACTGCCTAGAAATGTTCAATAGTCCAGACCATGATCAAAAACCATCACGTGACATTAGCAATCTCACCAAGGAAAGCCCAGTTTCCAAATGCTCCTTCAGGAATATTTGACCTCCATCAATATTTTAGACCTCCCTTCCCATCAGAGTTCAAGCTCAGACATGGCATGGAGGTGGTAGAGGGTGCAGTCATGGACAAAGCTTATGTGTCCATGCTAATACTGCTTGATCATTTTTTTATTTTTTTTGTCTTTAACACCAAAGACTATGTAAGTGACTCATCTATGAGATCTTGCAGGTGTGGACAGAATTTTACTAACCTTGGCTCACTCATTCTTCTCTGGTAGTTTTCATGGCAAAATTCAGTCTCCAGGAACCTACCCATGATGTTCCATGCTTTTGTCACTTCCAGGCTAGACTAATGCACTGTTTTCTACCCAGGGATGGTCATGAAGGCCAAGCAGTGGTGCATCATGAAAATACTTACCTCCTTCGAAGCATGAAATGAAGAAAATACTTCTTCCACCATAGATCATCAGAGACTGCCTTTCCCTCTGTGGAGTGAGGATAGAGCTGCTGTAGGTAGTGGAAGTGAAGGCGTTTTGGTGGAGGGCTCACATCTGTGGAATTCCTTACCAGTGGAGGTCAGGATGAGCCTGATTTGTGTCACGTATAGTGCATGGTGCATCTGTTGGCTTGCTCTGAACTTCCCCCAAAATTGAGGGCTAGCAACATTCTCCTGACAGACCATGCAAAAGGCAGCCCTCTAGGGATTTTTGGAGAGTCCAAGCCTTACTCGGATAGAACTGAGCTGAATCTTTTTTCCATTCACAGCATTTAAGCAGCGAATGGAGAGACCAATGGCTGGACAGATGGACAATACATGGACAAAGGGATGCATGTTGGTCATATGTGCATCAGTAACCTCCCCTGTAGTGAGGAAGGAAAGAAAAATAGTGCCCAGTATATTAGCCATTCTATGGGACTCATCCTATTCACTGCATTAATAATAACTCTACATCATCCTATGGATACTTTTTTTTTTTGCATTCTTGCTAGAACAGTGTGTGCTCTGCACATGTATCCTGAGTAATTTTTTTTTTTTTTGGCTGTCTCAGACTTTGAGGTCTGGAGAGGACCAGCTGAGTTTTGGGTTTTTTCCTCCTTCCTCTAAGGAAATCCATGCCATGTAGGGGTGAGATGTCAGGAATATGCAGATAAAGTGGCCCAAAAGCTGGTATGAAGGCGGCTCAGTGAGAAGTACAATTTGCATTGTAAAGAAGCCTCATAAATATGCAGCCTATTAATAATTGCTTTCATTGTGACAAATGTCACCAGGCTGATTTGAGTTGCTTTGGAGGTGGAACGAATAATAATTATGTGACACCTGAGAGGAAAACTCTCTCGACAAATGGATTCTCGTCTTTGTTTCTGTAGTGCAATTTAAACACCCAAGTCCTGGTTGTCAAAGTCTATAGAACTAAAATTATTTCTGCGGGACACCAACCATCTCACCAACCAACCAGCCCCATTAAATTTTATATTTCACAGGACTGAAAGCAAAACTTGAAAGGACAGGGCTGTAAACAGCAATGGAGAAGATGAAAGCACTTGGCGTTTCAGGCATCTCTGAAGCTAGTGTTATGAGCAATGGCCTAGACTGTCTGTGTGTGAATGAGTGACACCGAAATGAAAGTTACTGCATGTTGTTTGATGTTAGCTGGGGAGCAGAGAAATGACTCTTGTTACCAATGACCCCCTCATTTAGGAGATTTGCAAAGCCCTCCACTCCATCCTTCCATGGGCACAGAAGGCACAAGTCAAGGACCACGAATGATCACAGTCATTGCTGCTTCTACAAAGATTCTGCCAATTGCTCCACCCTGCAGATGCAATGTACTTTATAATGCTAGTTGGTCACTGACGAGTTCCTTTGGAAACAGCAGAAATAGAAGAGTGATCCAGACGCAGCGCCATAATTGTGAAGGGTGAAACTTTTAAATGCTTGGAGTGAAATTCTGGCCTCACTGAACTCAACAGCGCAGCTCCCAACACCAGCCTGCAGGTATAGGAATCAAGAGAACTGGTCCACTTTACACAGTCCACCAGACAGTCACTCGCTACAGGTGGGGGTTGGGTTTGAGTAGGTGGCATAGAGGTGAATTGCTAAATAGCCCACTGTGAGAATATCAGTCCCGCACTGCTGTCCAGTCTCTACAACCCCTTGAAAGGTTTCAGAGATGGTAACCACAAAGTTATCAACACCTTTGTGTTCTATGTTTTGTTACCTCTGGTGCAAATATCTGACAAGGAGAAAACGGAAGTGTGGCGTGTTAGGCAGCAAGTATTTAGCTTAGTGATTGAGGCTGTCTTTTAATATAGTGTAATGACACCATCCTGGCCAGGTAGCAGGGAGCTGGCGCATTATGGGCTTTTCTACCCTTCCAATTTTAATTAAAGTTTGCTGTGATTTAAGATGCTATCTCCATTGAAGGTCTATGCTTTCCTTGTGGGTAATAATTATTCTTGACTAATACTGTAAGTTGCAAGGCTGGTGATTAGTAGTTTTATGACATCGTAATTTCATATTGTCTGAGACTTGGATATTTTGTTCACTGCTTCATAACTTTGATCAGCAATGAATCTTTGCTTTTAAAGGACAAGTAGTCTGTAAACCTCATTCTCCCTCCTCTCTCGGCTTTGTGCTTTGGCTTTCCTTCAGAGGGTGTGTTCTTGTCCGGGAGTTGAGCGAGCTGTTGTTTCCCCCTTCTTGGTAGAAAGCAAGCTGCTTTAGCTCATTCAAAATGTCTATGATTGTTATGTTATTTATTTGTACTGCTGTGGTACCTGGGAATCCCGTTCAAGGAGCAGGCCCTGTTTTGCTCAGCACTGTACAAACCCATAAGAAAAAGAAAGTCCCTACTCCAATCTACGTATAAGAGAAGAGACAACAGGTGACTATACCAGACAGATAGGGAAGGAAACAAGGGGTCGGTATTATGAAAGCGAAGCAATTCCAATAATTCACCATGATGTCTCTTGGCCAGTTCAAGGGCTGATGGGAAGAATTGTTTGAGGTCTCTGGTCAGCAAACACTTAGGCTATTTTCCTCTGTGCTGGCTTTTTCTTTGGCAGAGCGAAGGAAGGGATCTGTCATGAAGCCTGTTATGCCTGGACCCTGGGGTAAATAAAGCAGCTTGGGGCCTCCTCTTGCTAATGGCGACTGGGAATGGCCCCTGTGGGATTATATCCCAGTTAAACATAGTCAAATTGCAGTGTGTTCTGGCCATGGCCCCTCTTAACCCTAAATTACCCCTTTCCACCAGAGCTGAATTGGAGGGGTGGTGTTTAAGGACAGGCTCTGCCTCACCTGAGAGCTTCCGGGAGAATTCTCAGCTAGGTAGGTCTGGTGCTTTCTAAACCCTTTGTGCCACCTGAATGCAGCAGAGAATCTGGTCCTACAGTCCAGACTTAAAATCTGGGATTGTGCTAAAATGTGCCCATTTCTCAATCCTCTGCAGCTTTCTCTGTTTCCTTGTCATGCCTGTGAAATTCCTGGTTGTTACACACTACAGTGATCTGCTCTCCATGTTTTCATTCCCTGACAGTGTCTTGCTTATATGAAAAACTTCAAACTTAATGTTATGTTGTTGTTAAGGGAATTTCTGGAACGACAATAATCAAATGTGCTAGATTTATATAATCTTGCTTAAAAATCCATATTGCATTAGCTGTGAGTTCCCAGATCTGTTATATCAAACAAGGGAAGACCCTCCGGGAACTCATCTGGAGATGAAGGGAAATAAAACAGAGAAAGGGAACTGTGAGTGCCTGAGCATCCCTGATTTTACTCATGCTAATACCATTGGTGGAGATTTGGTAAAGAAATTCTTCTCCTAAAGGTGAGAGATGTCTGCCACCTTTTCTGAAATTCTCAGGACAGTCATATTTTTCACTAGGCTGTCAGTGACAGGAAACCAAGGCTTAGAATCTGCAGATGCTGTCCTGGGAGTTGCTTACATGAAGTGGATTCAGAACCAGGCCCCCCAAATTCACTTTGGGCCTTGTGATGTTGAGCTGTAGCCTCGTGACTGGTGTTGTCACATGGAGAAGCCAGAACCTGTTTGGGGGTTCCCATCGCAACACCTCTGCTTCACATAATTGAAAATGGAGAAAGAAGTTGAAGGTAAATCTCTATTTATAGCTCCTCTGTCTGCCAGTGCACAAGTTCTGTAGCCAGCATGACATCAGAGGAGGATATGAACAAGCAAAATAGGACAAAGGAAGATGCGGGCCAGTCAAGTCCCTTCTGAACAAATTCTGAATGACAAAACTGGGAAGAGCTTGGAAAATGTTGGGTTGACAAACTTAATGGCTAACTGGAAATAATTTACCTTTGCAAACTAGAGAATCTGGTTAAAGTGTCAGTAACTTACTCTCTTCCTCTTGCTATTCCTTCTAAGGGTTCAAGATCTGTATGTTGGTTTTGCAGCGGTGTAGCGTACTTTAAGGTGCATTTCGTGTTGGCTAACGGTGCCAGTTTATTGCCTAGATGAATAAAGTCATCCACTACCTCCACTGTTTGTCCAAAAGCAGAGCTGTCTCGTGTCACAACTTTTGTGCTGACACGATGGGCAATAACTATCATCAAATAGGCACAGCCTGCCAAACTTCCTAAGGAGAATTCATTTAGCAGCCTCCGCCATAAAGAGCTGCGTAGGGTATGGAACCAAAATAAGGTCAAACTATATATAAAAGTATAGATACAGGAAGGGTGTGAACAAATTGGAGAGAGTGCAGTGGAGGGCAACAAAAATGATTAAGGGGCTGGGGCACATGATTTATGAGGAGAGGCTGAGGGAACTAGGCTTGTTTAGTCTGCAGAAGAGAAGAGTGAGGGCGGATTTCACAGCAGCCTTCAACTACCTGAAGGAGGGTTCCAAGGAGGATGGAGCTAGGCTCTGACAGTAGATGCCAGAACTAGGAGCAATGGTCTCAAGTTTCAGTAGGGGAGATCTAGGCTGGATATTAGAAAAACCTCTGTTAGTAGGAGGATGGTGAAGCACTGGAGTGGGTTACCTAGAGAGGTGGTGGAATCTCCATCCTGAGAGGTTTTTAAGGCCTGCCTTGACAAAGCCCTGGCTGGGATGATTTAGTTGGGGTTGGTCCTGTTTTGAGCAGGGGGTTGGGCTAGATGACCTCCTGAGGTCCCTTCCAACCCTCATCTTCTATGATTTTATGGTTCTAAGGACAATGAGAAATTGTAGCTTCAAAAATGCTGATTTGAACACCATATCTCATGGATTTACTGCAGTGAAGTTTTTAAAAAGTACTTATAGTCTGTATCCCCTTTGTCTTTGAATTCCTTCTCTGTGGAAACCCCAGCTATAAAGTTCATCCCAGGCAAATTTTCCTTCCATAGTAGATAACTGAAGGTTGCAATGACCTTGGCAATGATTCAGAGGTAAACTCCACTTCAGCATGAACTCTTCTTGATCAATTTCTCTCCTGTGCTAGACACAAAGAGGCTTTGATTTGCCATCAGGCAATAATCTACTTTCTCACTTCATTTTTGTTTCTCTTAAACAAACATTACATTTAAAGTAGGAACAAAACCTGTATCAGCAGGTGGTATGTACTAGATGACCTAATTAGATCTTTTCTATGGTTTTGGAAACCTTACTTTGTACAGGATAGTGTGCGTCTGGCTAGGGGGGACCAAATGGCTCAGCGGATTAGTAACAGATTATAGAGACTTTCACTGATTAGTCATTGGGTTGAATGTGGCTGAGATCAGCAGTTCCGACCGGAAGACTGGCTGGTGACTTCAGCACTGTTTCTAGAGGAAAGATAGGCACTCCATGGTCCCAGCTCAACAACTGGCTTCAGCATGGTCTCAACACAATACCAGTCATTGACAGTCTCAGTAGAGCCGGCACTGAAGGACCATAGCTCATCAGAAGGATGTCTTTAATGGAGACATCTGAAGCACATTGGTAAGGCAGTGTGGGGGAAGCTGCTTCTGCCACGGCTGCCATTGGCTTTCAGGATTTGTAGACGGTGTTACAGGTCAATATGTCAGGTCTGAGTGCATCGAAGAGGAGTATGTTGGGACCTGTAATGTCTGCAAGTCACATCACCATATTCTTGAGCAGAGCGGGCGCCCAGACAGGGCGAACAGGGGACATAAGGGCTGTGTAGAATTAGGCACTGAAGGAAAGCAGGCTTCTAAATTAGTCACTAAGGAAAATCCAATAAATAAATAGCTGCAAAAATTTGGGCCAGACCGTTGCCTCTGGCTGAGGAGCAGAGAGACAGCTCAGGGTGGCAGGGAGGTATGTTGGGCTCACCTATGCATCCCCAGTCCTAGGTTGCCTGTATGCAAGGGATTACATTTATTAGGCAATAGGAAACCTTTTAGGGAAGTGAGAACCTGTACTGAAGGGATAAACTGTCACCAAAGTGGAAGCAAACGGCTAACACAGAGAATAGACAAGGTATTTACATAGTAGCTGGGGTACTGTCAGTGTTCAGCATGAACAAAGACACCTGCTAGGGATTTCAGTTATACAGAGAGAGTTCTGCGTCTGGCAAAGGACAGGACAGAAATTACAGCTGAATTGGAGGAAGACCAGGCTGAGATCACAGAGGTAAATTCTAGAAAGGTAACAGTGTCGGGCTAAAGGATCAAACATCAACTGGCACGTGTCAAAAATAAAAAATAACTGTCTGTGTGTGTGTCTATCACGAGGGTTTGTAGAGCACCTGATACTGTAGTATCTAGGCACTTTATTATTTATTTGTATTATAGCAGTGCCTAGAGATGCCAAGTGAGATTGAGACCCTATTGTGCTAAATGCTATATGTGTATATAGCAAGAGAGGATCCATGCCCTAACAGCCAAGACAGGCAAAGCGAGCACTATTATTTCCTTGTCATAGAAGGGAAACTGAGGCACAGAGCAATTAAGTGACTTGTCCAAAGTTACACAGGGAGTCGGTACTAGACCACGGAACTGAACTCAGATCTGTTTGTATATGGCCAAAATCAGAACGCCAAATAGTTGCCCTGTTTCCTGGTTGCTAAATAGATATTCGTATAGACATAATGGGGGCTTCTTGATACATTGTTGATTGCTGTGGCGCAGTTTGTTGCTAACGGGCATTGTGAGAGGGGAAGGTACTCTTGGGAAGTTTTCAAAGGTTTTCTCTTCTGCTTGTTGTGAACTTCGAATAAAAAGCATGAAAGTGCTGAATTCACCTCTTGAAGATTGTAAGTGCAAGATTCTCTTCTCAGTGTGAAGCAGAAAATTTCAAAGTTAAGAAAGAGCTCCCTCTGGAGAAATATTAACAGCTCCTTCTGAATTCACACAGACCCCTTTGAACCTGCTCCAATTGCTGTCCTGCCTGAGGCGGTTTGTCACAGACAGCAACTGACATCTCATGAAAAATATTGGGCAATTTCATCCCTGGCGTAACTCCCTTCACTTTAATGAGATTACACCATGAATTGGATTACACCATGGCCCATTCTCTTTCAAATCAGTTCTGCTTAGATATCGTGTCTTTACTGGATTCCTTTTCATTCGTTTATTGTGAAACAACAATATTTCCAGGAAAACCCTGCCATTTGAATCTCAAGAAAAAACAGTATGAGATTCATCTGTTGGACATCAGCACTTAGCTACCGAGGTGTCAGTTGCTTTATAGATAGACAGGTTTAAAAATCGACCTCCCTGGAGTAGATTATTCAAACCAAGAATGTTTAAAACTAAATGTACTTTGTACCATGCTTGTTGGTTATTTCCTCTTTGCATTTTACAGTGAAGTCAGACAAGTCAGTTTCACTTTTGTTTCTAATAACTTTTCCTTTCTACTTATTGTAAGAACTAGCTCAATACCTTTGTTTGGGGGTCACAACACTAGGAGAGGGGGGCATGGAAGGAAGACCTGCTCCAAAGCTGATTAAAGCTAATAGAAATATGTTTTAGTTCAGTGGACATAGGATTGGGCCCTGTTTGAATAAATATCCTGCTTACATTGCAATTTGCTTTAAAAATAATTTAAAAGATATCAGTGTCTATTGAGCTTCATTTTTTTAAAAGAGACCTTTTCTGTGACAAGAATTAAATGTGGGGCCCAACGCTAATGAGCGTTAATGTACACCTCACACTCATGTACTCTAACCCACTGGTATGTGTCTTACAAGCTCAGTGCCCAATCTGCAGGGTATATGCATCTGTTACAGCAGTTAGCTAGCAATCAGCGATTCTTTAGCTCAGGCTTTAGCCACTTGTGGGTTTTGTCCTGTTTTTGTTCTTTAGCTCTGGAGGTTCCCTGTTCAATCCCTGGTATGTTGGCCAAGACATGGAAAGTCAGGATAACCAGACTGTGTTGTCACGGCAGAAGTTTAGGTGGAATTCAGGTTACATGGGATTGCACTGTTGTGAACTAAAACTCTGGCTTTATTGTTTTTTCATGTAACTCTCCTTTCTAACAGAGGAGAGGAGAAATGCAGATGGTGTATGAAAGGGACACACAAGCATTTCTAGACATGAGGCTTTTCTGTCTCTTTAAAACTCATTTGTAGTCAGAACAATGATTCCTTGACACCTGCCTCTTCAACATTTCTACTGACGTGAGTCAGTGGAGCTGTCAGAGCTAACAGCCTCTGTTTGCCTAGCCCAAACAGCATAGGGAGATGTCTTGGTAGTGGTGGTTACTCTGTTAATGGAATTTATCATTGTGGTTGGATTGTTGCTCAGAGCTGCAGATCAGCTTGCTGCATTCACAGGCACAACTTGGATAGGGATCTCCAGCGGTTACCGAACCACTGGAGAGGCCTCGGCTTAGGCGAGAAGGTTATGTGGGCATTGACGGAAAAATCAACCCTCAAAAGTCAAAAATTCCTTAGCCAGATCCTGCACCTCCCATAGGAAAACACAGGAGAAGGCCAGATGAAGAAAGCTCAAATTCTTCTGCTGGAGTAGAGCATGGAAGAAGCAGGGCATTCAACTAACCAAATACCACTGATCCCTGGAGATCTGGGTGGTTCTCAGGGCATCTACCCAGGGCTCTCCACAAGGAGAGCATGCGCTTCTGAGCTGCCTCCTTCCCAATGAGGATCTCCTCCCAGGTCCCGGTCATCAGAGCTCCAGTGAGCTTGAGAGAACATGGCTTACCCAGTGAGTATTAGCTCCTGGAGCTCTCCGTGAGGAGGAGGTTCTTAAGGATGGAGGAAATTTGCTCAGGAGTTAATGCTGCCATTGGTAATTTCACCATGGAGCCAAGGGCTTGATGGGGGTTCAGAGACATGGCAGATTGAATAGGAAGGATGAAAACCATAGGGCATCATCTGGCCTCCTGGGCTGAGTCCTTATCCTTCTGTTATACCACTTAGTATGGCCATTGTTTCCCTCCCACAACCCACTTCTCTGTGCAGTTGCACACGCACACACATCCTTTGTGGTTGGTGAGAGTGAGACTCACCCTGCCAAGATGGGTGTTTGAGGGTGAGTTACAAAGGGAAAACGGCACCAGAAGAGGAAAAGGAGTTGAACCAGTTAAAGAAAATAATCATAGAGACAGGAACAAACCTTCTCCTCCCAGTTTCCTCTGCAAGTGCGGGAGGCAGCTATAGGAACAACTGCATTAACTCCACCAGGTGGTTACCCATCTCAGCTTTTAGGGCAGGAATTATCTCCTGAGACTTTCCTTTCCCCAAATTCCTTCCTTCCACATTAAACAATATTGGCATATTTCTGTCTTTTTCGTCTGTTTGCACAGAGCCTACCGCAGTGGGGTCCTGGCCCATGACTAGAGCACCTGGGTGGGGGCTATCACAGAAATATACACAGAAGAAGACTTTCCTCTGATCTTCCTTTGTAGGATGGTCCAAGTCTTTATTTTGTGTGTACGTACTGCCATCTAGTGGTACCAAAGAGACTTCAGTTATTTCAAAGGCAAGATAACAGAAAGAGTTTGAGAGGAAATCAGCAGACAAAACTGATTTAAAGCCTGAAATAGCTTAGCTCATGCATGTACAAATATATATGGGCTTTATTTACTCTAACAGGCCAAGTGGGTGCTGCAGAAAAAACAGTTCTCCAGCTGAATTCTAATTTTTGAGATGTGATTAGTAATTCATTAATGTTTACACTGTTCTTCACATATGTAAACTTCTATATAAATATTATCAATGTGTGTTAAACTATTCAATTTTAAATCTGCTCAAAGTGGTGTGATGAAGGTAACAGATTTGCAAATCACTTGATCAGTTTTTGTGTTAGACACCTGCGCCTAGGAACTGCACTGAGAAATACAAACTTATTTCCTATAGACCTCTGAACAGCCCTCACATGGCAAGGACTTTGATTGCTACCAAACTGAACTCAGTTTCAGCCAGTAACTTCAAAATCAAGGACTGTCTCTCCCATTGCCAGTCCTCTGAGCCAATCAGTTTCACTTTCCAGACTTTTAAACAGAGAGAAACTAAAAACTACAAAATTTGGAAGCTGATCTTAACTTTGAAAGTTCCATATTAAAGGAATGTTAAGATCTGGAGCCACTAATAAAAAAGAGGCTGCTTACTGAGCGTCTGATCCAGATTTAACTTCCAATTTCAAACCGCCTCACAGTTCAGGGATATGGTTTAGACCTACCCCAGATTTCAATAGTTGGTGGAAAGGATTCAATTTCACTGCTACTTCTTTCTCCAAACCTTCTGTGACAGCCACACTTTGGATGAGGCACCACACTGAAAACATTTGAGAAATTTGAGTCATTTCTTGGTGATTAATGAGAATCTCAGACTGTTTTAAAATAACAGGCACTCTGTAGGCACTAAGTGAGTAGCCGGAGAAGGTCAGAAGATGGTAACAATATGTACAGAGCCTGTGTCAAATCTGTCTACAAATTCAAATATGGGATTTTCCTACTTACTGAGATTTCTTCCTTATGCAGAATGTCAAATAGCCTGGAGTAAGGACCGCTTTAAAGCATCTCCAAGGCTTCCAGTGCAAATCTCTTTGACCTTTATTTAAAGACACGCCTCTGCTGGGCAAATGATTTTTATGGTGGTTGCTAATACACACTCCCATGTATAAATACAGAATCTACATAAGGGGCTTATAAAATGTTGACTCAGTAACACTGCACACTACCTGCAGGCACAATTTATTATAAAATATACCGAGGATGTCTTCCAGCTGAGACCAGCTTAGTTCACACCTACCAGCTCACTCAGAAAACTGCTACCTTTTGGTTCAGCTCGTAGAACTGCAGTCCACAGGGATGCTGAGGAAGCTGGGTAAGTTTCAGCTGAGGAAAATTGTCTTCTCCAGCCTCCACAGAACCAACGGTGCCTGCGTTACCTCTTCGTTTAATTTATTCCAGTTGCAACGTGTTACGTTTCTTTGTCCTTGAACGTCGCTGTGGTTTGCTTTCACCTCCTCGGTAGGT
Organism: Mesoclemmys tuberculata; assembly: GCA_007922155.1. Lineage (NCBI taxonomy): Eukaryota > Metazoa > Chordata > Testudines > Chelidae > Mesoclemmys > Mesoclemmys tuberculata. Next base: position 11,985,513 of record ML675644.1, on the reverse strand, counting down.
AGAGAACTTGAGTACCTAGTGTAACACCTTTCAGCAGCCCTAAATTCACGAGCACTACATCAAAGAGGGGCTCAAAGTCAAACCCTGGGTCCAAGCCCCTTTGAACTTCACTGAAGTCTATGTCCAGAGCTGAACTTTGTTCTGCAGTTCCAGCACTCCATCCCACATCCCACATAATAGATAAAGCTTAAGCCTCACTTACTTTTTAAGCCTTGCTGCTCTGATTGCCATGTGGATATCTCCATCTTGCGCGTTATTGCTGTCCCATGTAAGCTATGTTCTTTTAATTAGATTGCAAGCTCCTGAGCCCAGGTAGGATCTACAGTTATGGGGCTCTGTGATAAATAATAATAATTGTATATGGTTGTAGTGTTTGTGTACACATGCATACTGTGTGTAAGTCTCTACATATCTGTGTCTTCCTAGCTGTCAATCAGGCCTCCTTTTTTTGCACAGGAAGCCATTCATTGAGCCTGAAAATGCCACTTAGGTGTCTAAATACCTGATCTGCAAGCACAGTTGAATATTTAGAGATCTGCCTGGCCTATAATATGTCTACAATACATATTTCCAGGTAGAAAAAATGGATGACTCCATGGCTACCTCGATGTGTGTGTCAGCTTTGTTTTAGATTGGTGGTATCAGTTTATAAAGAGAACTGTTCACTTATAAAGTCTTTTCGTACAATAAGGCACAATTTAGCTGACTGTGGAGGTCATTGTTTTTGTTATGCGCCCTTCCCATCAGGTTGCTTTCAAGATGAGAAGGCTTTCTGTAAAGTACATTGAGAAGAATCAGGCCTGACAAAACTGTGGTAAGAATGAGTCTTAATTAAGTTGAGATTGGCAGGGAAGGTGTGGAGGATAGAGGTGTACTGCATCAAAAGAAGACCTTTTTTATTTTTAGGTGAAAGGTCACCAGCTACAGTCCCCTGTAGAAGAAGGTGAGCTGCATATTGAAACATAGACACTGCAGGAATAGGCTTTTTTCCCCTCCAGCTTTTAATATGACAGAACAAAAACAAAGTCCATTGCAATGGCTCCATTTTCCAGTGACAGTCAGACACAGATCAAACCAATAGATTTTAAAAAATAAAGAAAAGAAACCAAGGAAATGCAATTGGCCATTTCACACATACAGAATCAGCTGAGAGAACATCTACATGAAACACTCCATTGAATGTACCACACTGATATTATTTACAGTGAAACATACAATGCGTACAAATTTAGACAGCTCTAGAATAACATACAGTAAAGAAATTATGGGGATTTTGTATAGTTTTGTTTCTTTCACACTTCCCAGTTTGCTTCCGCCAAAAAGCAGCATTTGCTGTTACAAGGGTGAGCATGTGAGAAGGAGATGTGACGGTACACGTGGTGCATGGGGTTCTCTTACACATCTGCATGAACATCCCAGGTGGGGCTTAGTATCTTCTGGAAAGTCAAAGGACTTGAGTGGGAAGGTAAATGGATCTTGATGCCATCAGAGTAAATTCCACTAATAAAAATTTTAGCGGTAGTCCCAAAATAGAATCACATGCTCAGATCTGACTTCATCCTATCTATGTATTGGATCCCCAGCTCTGATCGCTACCACACTTGGAAGAAGTTTGGCTCTCTGGCTCCAAATTTTGGATCTATGGCTTGTGTCTCAGATTCATATACTGCCTTTTTAAAGTCTCAGACTATGTTTCAGAATTACAGCTGGCAGATGACAGAGAGAGGTCCCTCCACCCACTGCCAAATTGTGGCCACCACTGGTGTTGAATCTGGCATCTCTAAGGGGCAGCTCTGCGCAGCTGAGGTAAAGGAAGGGCTGGAGAACATTCTATCCAATTAAAGCGCCAGGGAATTTAGGGAGGCAGAATGTCATTCCCAGCATTGGAATGGGGTCAGGATGCTCAGACTAGCACATCTACCTTTTCAGTAAGTGCCATGGGATCCTTATTAATAATAAGATGATGAAGAACGATACTAATAATAATACTTTGCACTTCTCTGGGACCTTCCACATGAGGAGTTCAGCATGCTTGCAAACATTAATGAATCAAAACTCTATACCCCTGCCTTGTCGGTAAGTTTCATCAACTCCACTCCACAGTTAGGAAAACTGAGGCAGAGAGGGCCAGATTGTGCCCCTTAGAGTCATCCATAAAAGAGACTCTTTTATATTCTTCTCTTCCTCTGGCCAGATGGTAGCGTATGTGTGTCATCCATTATGCCCTGGACCATGTGAAAGGAGAGGGCCAGATAGCCCTTTGGCAGATCCTTAGAGATCCCTGGAGTTTGAGGCAGAGCCTCCTCTTGGTCCTGTATCTGTTGCCATGTTTAAAAGCACATAGCAGCATTAGCTTCAACCTTTCCAAGGAACCATGTGATGTGCATTAAGAAACTGGAGCTAGCTATTTCGAAGTCTAGTAGAGGAGCGCTCAAAGCTACCCATAAATTGAAGAAATGAGGCGTAAGAAGCCTAGAATTATTACTGCAGCTCGTGATTTTATCACTTTCATAAGCTCCAAACTAAACATGAAAAATCCATAGCCAGTTGTAACCTGGGAGCTTCACATTTACTTCTTGCAATTTCCTTGCTTGAGATGATCACAGAACAGTGAAACCCAACGGAGCTTTAGTGTCAGTGGCAAGGAATCACAGAAATTTTTGCTTCCCATGATTTACATATACTCTGTATACTTCTTCTGTACAAAATATACACTTCAGTGGTGCCATGACTGAATCCTGCCGCTATCAGGGGCCAATATTAATGTGAGTTACTGGTTACATATCACAGCCTCTGTGCAGTGGAGGAGTTAGACTTTAAAGTCTTTAACCCCAGGTATGGAGGACTGGTCTCTTTCCTATCGTTAAAGGCAGGGGACCCAGGGGAGTCAAATATGGCTTTTGGAAGTCATGAAAGACAAGAGGGAGGACATGGACACAGCAGTTTAACTCAATGGGTGGATGGAAAAAAGGAGCAAGTGACCCACGTAACTCCAGAATCCAATCAGCATGTGAGTTTCTAGGGATTTGTTACCCAAATTAATGAACATTCCTAGTAGTTTCTGTATTGTAATATTATTGCATGGTAATATGCCATTAGAACTCATTTCACTGCTGCATTGTTGTGTAAAGGGGAAATCCCTGTGGATTTTGTCAAATTTCAGCTTGGATTCAAATGTGAGTTGGTGATTTTTAAAAGCATAAATGGGAACCTTCCATCAGGCCTGACACTGGCAAAAGTACCAAACACCTTTTCACGTCACAAAATGTCATAGTGACACAAATTTCTTGCATGACTCTCAGTTACATTCAGATGCCAGACAGTCTCTGTGCCTGCTAATGGATCTGATTAGCATTATCTATATTGTTGTGAGCAATGGAGACTTATTTATTTTTTTGCCTTTCATCCTTGCTTCCAAAAAATATATCCCAAAAGCACAACTGGCCATGTATCACTTTGTGTCTAGTGTGACAAAGCCTAATTCATACCGTGAGGAGCACATTAATTCCAAGAATGACCTTTACAGGATATAAAACTTAATTATGCCACTTAACAGACAGTTAAATGTACCGTACAAAGAAAGTTTGCTAAGTGCATTCTCTAGACAACAGGTTCAAAGGCTATACATAATTGTGTTTACAGTGCTTCAATAGGACCCAAATCTATAGGAAACTCACACATCATTTTCCTTAACTAATATGGCTAAAATGCTGGTAAATTCTAGCATACTCTGAACTTTAAACAAAAATTATCCCCTTTTTACACTGCGTAATATATACACATTTGGTTTGCAGAATCCACATGATACCAATTTCTCTTGAACAGAACTAGGCAGAAAAAAATCCTTATTATAGAAATATCCTGAAATCAACACCATTAACGAACAGCTGGCTGGCCAAGAATGACATGCCTCTTACTAGGGATTGCACTGGAGGTCTTGGGACTAGATTTTAGCTTTTATTTCAGTTTTAGATTCTTCTCCATGAGAACAATATAGACATTTAAAATTAGAAATTGAAATAGCTTATATTTTTAATTTAAAAAGAATTCCAGATCAAGAACAGGGCTAGGGATTCTGGATGCCCAGCTAGAGACAATACAATTGGACCAGATTTCTTAAAGCACTGAGCACTTACCCTTTGAAAATTAGACCTCTGAAAGGTGTCTCAGGTTGGGCCTCAAAAATCAAGATGCTGCATTTCACTAGTCACTTTTGGAAATCTTGACCCCAAAGCCAGACATAACCCCAGCAGAATTGTTTTGTTAACTATCTTCCTGTTCTTTTGCAACCAAGGATAGCTTGTGCTAATTGCCTGAAACAGCTTGTAAATGCAGATGTTGTCTTGCAACTCATCCAGGGCGTATGGGAGTTTGAATCTGTTCTCCCCCTTGATGCCCACATACACAATGCTGCTGTTAATATTTTGTCTCAGTTATGCTCATGCATTCAGGGGAAGGACAGATCCTCATTCTCTCCCCAGTGTGTGTTGGATTTAAAGCAACTGAGCAAAGCTCTCTCGTGTGTATATGCCCTGGCTGCAGAGAGTCAATTACAGATGGGAAGTGGTCTTAAATTAGGAGCTGTTTCTTTCCCCCTCCCCATAGCTGAGGTATCAGCAGAAAAGTATAAGTGGACGTTTTGATTTTTCTAAACACGGCTCTCTTTTGTAGCTCTTCTTCATTTCCCTGTTGCCCAGCTGCTCACATCAGGACCTGTTCTCGAGTCTCTGGTAGCCTCAGAGCTAGCAGACCTCCCGCAACCAGTGCAGAGGAGGCCAGAAGAATGGGAACCACTTTGGTTATCCCAACAAAGGAGGCAAAGATAGAGTTCCCCAGGATGGCACCAAACTTGCAGAGACCGTTGAGGATGCCAAAGGCTGTTGCTCTGCAGAAAAGGAAGAGCAGAAAGTGATGGTTAGAAGTCAGACAGGGCAGAAGATTATTTGGTTGGTTCCATCTTCGTTAAAGGAAGGTTGGGTCATTGCAGGAGGTCTCTAATACTAGTAGCTCCTATTCTAATTAGAGGATGGTGCAGTGGTTACTGCAGGTATCCAGTGTGGTAAAGGATACACTCAAAATGAAGCCTGATTGAAGCATGAGGTTTCCTTCTCTCTCATAGCTCAGAGCACATGCTGCTCACCTGCACATGTCAACAACACATTTCCGCAGCCCCAGCCCACACAGGCTTGAACATTTGCATGTCATGGAGTGTCCAGCTTCCTTTGAAAAATCACATACTGACCGCTGCTGGAGTCAGGACGGCAGGCTGAATAGACCCACAGTCTGATCTGATATGCAGAGTCCATGTGTCTAGCAAGTAACTGGAGCCAGAATGAATGACTGACCTTTTTGTGGGGGCAAAGGCAGGGTGTATTCGGCCGTCCTTATTTATTTTTTTGCCACCATCTCTTGGAGCTCACGTCATGGCAGCCTTTGTTGTGCAGAAACAAAGTTATGCACACAGCTTACTCCAGAGCTTGTCAAAGCCACTCCAAGTGCCGGCTAGAGTGGGCGGCCACTCATGGAGTGCTCCCACACCCCCTGATTCACCCAGCAGCTGAGCCCTTTGCCCTCACAGCACAGCCCCAGTTCTTTCCTCACAGTTATCATCCATAGATTGAAAAGGCCAGAAAAGACTTGTAACTGTCTTGACGTAGACAGACTCTTCTCTGAAAAACTCACTCCTGAGACCTTACTGTGGTGCTTCATTTCCCAAATCCACATGTTTACGAGCTGTCTGCAGGAGCTGGAAGCTAAGATCATCAGGAATGGTACACTGTGACAAGAGACTGGAGGACACATTTCCACAGGGTCTTCAACCAATCCTCTAAACACATGCATGCAATTGACAGGTCTTTATATACAGGTTCCACCTGTGTGCAATTAGCATATACCTGTGCAAATGCTTGTAGACAAGTTATGTTGCACGTAGAATAGAGTTTGTGAATAGAGCTGGGCAACGTTTTTTGGAAACCAGTTTATTCAATGAAAAATGCAGTTTGGGTCAACTGGAAAATAGTTATGAATTTGACACTGATCATTTTGACCATTCACAAAACAGCCAGAGGAAGAGGAAGTGGTGTTGCAACTGCCACCCCTCTGATCTGCATCTTCCCATCACCTTTAGACAACTGAGTATGGCAGCCACCACGGATGTAGGAGGTTCAAATCCTGTCCCTCACCAGAACAGACCCAAAATAGGCTTCTTTGATTTGCTGACTATTTTGAAAATCTTCAGATTCATTTAAATCCAAACTGGTTTAGATTTTTTTTTCCCCACAACTGCCACTGAACCAAAAAATCAGTTATTTGCCCCGTTCTAATCCTGAATACGTGTGCTGATCAAATGCAGCCACTGGAGTAGTAGGATCCCTAAGGATTTTGTGTGTGTGTTTTAACTCAATGATTTGTTCTCAGGGTGTGAGTGGCTGTGCTTGAAGTCAGACTCAAAATCAAAGAGAAGAATATTCTGAGCGAAGTTACCTTTTACTGGTGGGATACAGCTCCACTGTGATCACATCCAGGGCATTCCAGGCAGCAATGCTGGCCCCACAGAACAGACACTGCAAGCCAATCATCACAGACTCGTGGTTGCCAAAAAACAGAAAGAAGCAGCACACTGCAGAGATCAGCATTGAACCACCTGCCAGGGAAATAAGGAGAAAACGCTTAGCATTGCCCTCTTGGCATCTCTGGTCAGCCAAACCTAACATTCATAGTCTTTCAATGAATGGATATTCTCCCTAGAGATAAGTGAACCACACAAGACTCATAGTGTCCAAATGATGCTGTCTGTAACTCTTTGGGGCCACAAAATAGGCTGGAAATCTCCTGGTATCAGGCTGAGGTCACCAATATTCTCACCCTGCAGATACCACAGGCGTGGCTCTCATTTCAGAGTTCCAGCTAGACTCAGGAAGAGCAGAGACAAGTAAACATGAAAATGGATGAATGGGAAGAGTTATCTGAAGGTTGTTTAACCTGAAAAAATGTTTTTGAGTTTTGGGTGAGGAGTTAGGGCAATTTATATTGTGTTCAAATCACTTGGCTCATCACTCATCTCAGGATAATTTGCTGTCAGTTGTATAAAGCGCTTGGGCTCTCCTTTAATTATTAGAGTGCATGGCATATTTACATAGGGGCTCTAATTTTATGCACAATCCCAAGGGAGAAGGTGAGAACATTCATGCTTCATTAGCCTCAATTCAGGCTCACTGAAATTAGTGTTACCCTGTTAATATTTGCTAGAGCTGGTTGAGAATTTCCCTTTGGGATGATTTTCCAATGGGAAATGCAATTTCCACAAAATCAATGTTTCTATTTCCTGTCAGAAAAACCAAAACCAAATATTTTGTTTGGATCAGCTAGACTGAATCAACATATTCTGGATTGTTGAACTGACACTACATGTTGTAGATCAGTTCAACACAAAACAAAATTTTCTTATTATGGTGCATTGCTTCATGAGAATCATCATTTGGGGCCCCTTTCTTTCCTATGGACTGAGCCTGGCCAGACTACATCTCCCACAATGCAACACAGTCAGTCTTCTGACTAAGTGACATGGGGCATCATGAGAGTTGCATAACTGCGGGGATAGCATGAGAGATGTAGGCCAGGGAGCATGGTCCATGGGGGATAAAAGGAATATCAGGCACGCTGAGATAAAGCTTCCATGAAGCAATGTATCACTACAGGGAAATCCAGCTTAATGTTGAACTGACTGGAAATGAAGTATTATAGATCAGTTCAACAAACCAAAATGAAATATCTCAGATTGGGAATATCGAAATGTTTTGTTGTGATAAAAAATGCCAATAACAAAATGTTTCATTTTTTCCAAACTGAAACATTTTCAGAAATGTTCATTTTGTGAAAAGTTTCAGTATTTCCCTCTGATGTCCCAATATGGGATGAAAGCAAATGTTGAACTATCAGCATTTCCTGCACTATGGAAATTCTGATTTTCACCTAGCTCTAATATTGGTCTATTAAAAACTTTGCAATTGAACAAGCAAGTATAAGGGAGGAAAAGAGAGAAAGGAGAGAGGCCATCTCAGTAACTCCATCAACTGCAAGGTTTACCTGCAGCATCTGTGGTTGCATCTCTGGATCAAGGACTGGCCTTATTTCACACAAACGCACACATAAATAAACATAGCCACAAAGGGGCGCTTCTACGACTTATTCGTCAACATCAACCGGAGATGCTAACCCAATCAGCATTTGTCAACTATCCCAATTTTTCACAGGACACTTCTGGTTTGGTTGGGTCTGTCCCATGTCCATTACAAGACCTCTCAATTCACTTTGATGCTGATGTAGCCGCCTCTGACGGAGATTCCATTCCACAGCTATAGTGGGACTAGATGACATTACCTGGCTACTTAGTGAAATGACAGCAGAAAATCCCAGTGTATGTGTCAGTCACATAAAATGAGGCTTTAGTTCCGCAAGACAAGAAGGTGACACATCAGCATGTATCCTAATCAGTAATCCAGGTGCTTGATCCGGGCCAGGACATAGGCCCAGTCTGAGTTTACTCAATTTGTGATCTTGAGGCTCCAAGAGAGACTTATAGTGTCCTCTCTGTGTCCAACAGCCACAGTAAAGAGTCTCTTTTTATACCAATTACAAATAAGCTATGTCTCTCCTCTACCACAAAGGACGCTACAGGCACCATCGTCACCACCACCACCATCAGCACAACAGTGCCTAGAGGTCCCAGCTTAGACCAGAGCTCCATTGTGCTAGGACGTCGACAAATGCCTAGTGAGAGACAGCCCTTACCACGAAGAGCTGACAGTCTAAATAAACACATACATAAAGCGTGGGAGAGGAGATGCACAGAGAGGGGGTGGGATTTGTGCAAGTTATGACAGTCGGTCAATTGTCATACGTCCTGTGTTACACAGGAGGGCTGACTAAATGATCCCAGTGGTTCCTTCTGGCTTTAGAATCTAGGAATCTGTGAAATAGGACCCAGGTGTCCTGAGTCCTCATCTACTGCCCTTGAACCATTTAACCCTCTACTTTATTTGGTGCTGGAGTGACTCATCGCCATCTTAGACTGATTGTTTTTCATTTCTGCGCACAGAAACAGAGAGACCTTTGCATTCACAATAGCCCTTATTATGCCCAGCGTCCATTCACCCAGCTGTTGACAGGTCACTTGACCATGGTCCTCACTCACCAATCATCTTTATCCTTCCTATTTTGTCCATGAGCAATGCTGAGATGATGTTGCCAGGCAACACGGACAAACTACCCAGGAAACTGACGAGATAAATCAGGAAGTCGTTCTCCTGCTCAAAGTCCAGGTGACATCCCTCCTTCTGGTGCAGGAAGGTACAGTTGATAAACCTGCACTCGATGAATTTGTGTTCATAGAGATCTGAGAAGGCAAAGATGGGACCCTCAGTGTAGCAGCAACAGCAGCTGGGAATAAGGGTACGTGCTCAGAGCTCGGTTTAGGTTGAGGCATGCTGGACTGGAAAGGAGCTCCCTGCCTGCATGGAGGTAGCTGAAAGCACTTTGCCAGAGTAGCTAGAAGCAGGCATACTATGTCAAAGGCCACTGCATGGGACATGCATAGAACAGGGATAAGCCTGTGCACCTCCTTGCATTAGTTGATGTGCAGGGAATGGAGTCATGCATATCCATCCAATCTCATAAAGCCTCCTCTGGCTTCTTCTAGGCTGTCAGCCAGTCAGTCATCTCCCTACCCTCCAGAGTCTGGGGAGTGCTGGCTATCGCATCATGTCTGCCTTCTGCACTAGAAGAAAGAGGGGAACCCTTTTCATCCACCCATAATTTGGAGCAGCCATAATTTGGCCCAGATCGCTTGGCATTTCAACCAACAATGGGCAATAGCTCAGGAGCTGGTGCCACAGGCTACAGTTCTCATTGGCCCATGGTTTACTTTCAGTTAAAGGGGAAGTGGAGAGCTCTTTTTAAATTAATTAATGAATTAATTAAATTAGTTAAGCTGCTGGAGAACCCAAATCGGCAGCTAGATATGGGCTGGAAAATGGCTATTTTAAGCTAAAATTGTTTAAAATCCAGTTTCTCCCTTACTTTAATTTGCCACGGTCTGAATTAATTTTTTCTGGGTTTCTGCTGCAACTGTCAATGACACTAAAAGCAGTGCAATTAAGGAAGTCTGGGAATGCAGCTGTCTGATCTGCTCTGAGTCCTTCACCAAGTGCTACATGGAACTAAAGACAAGGTGGAACTGGAGCTGCAGACGGGAGCAGCCTTGCCCTTTGGCGAAATTCTGATCTCAGTGCAAATTTTGTGACTCAGATCATGTGCATCGATGATAAGCTCAAGTCTTAAAAGATGGGACAATCCTAGTTCCACTTAAATGTTAAGGCAAGTGTAGTATGTAGACCTTTTTCTAAAAAGTTGACCATAGTCATAGAATTAACACCCCAGTTGGTCTTACATGTGACTTCCCTTCTTATCCTCTCATCAGTGACAAAGCTCCAACCTACACACACTTACATAGCACCACTACAAACCATTCACTACATCAGACGCGCACACTGTTCCACAGAGCTGACCAAGCCAGGAACCCCCTTACCTGTATTATAGAAGACAGTGGACACAATGGTGCAGTTGTTGAAGAAGGTCTCGCTGGATGTCACATCTTCAAAATAGCATTCCTCAAAGAGCATGTCCTCAAAAGTCACATATTTTAATTTCATCTTAGAGAACCTGCAGGTCAGGAAAGGAACAGTGAGTAAACACATAGCTCACAGTGACCCTTCCAATAGCCTCTTAACACGCAAATGATGTGGTCACACAGAGTGACAATGGTGGTTTCTGGATTTGCTCCTGAGGAAAGCTGTTGGGTGAATGAAAGAAGGGGTTTTCTTTCTTTCTTTCTTTCTTTCTTTCTTTCTTTCTTTCTTTCTTTCTTTCTTTCTTTCTTTCGATAGACACAAGTCATATAGGATTCCCTGCACCTGCTTTGCTCCTCAGGGTCCTCAGATCAAACCAATCCACCCTTTCAGCCAAGGCAGACTGGATACAGCTCCTGTCAATACAGCTGCTGGATCAGCTGGAGAAGGCATCACTTGACAGCAATGACACTCTCTCTATCCCTGTGCTGAGCTTCTTGCCCCATCTTTCTACCAGCCTCTTGCCTAGGATAAATAAAAATATCCATTGGATCTATTGGGCTAAGCATGAGGCTTTGGATGTGCGAACATTGAATTTCCAGTCCCATCTTGCCACTGTTTCTCCCTCTGGCATTGGACAACATCTCTGTGCCTTTTTCCCCCATCTGTACAGGCTTATGGAAGGAATTACCATTACACATTGTTTTCCAAATTCTTTTCCTTAGCGTGCAAGCAGTGTACATTTCTTGAAGAAAAGCAGCTTCGTTGTCAATGTTGTGATGGGATTTCTTTCTGGGGAAGCTGTTGCAAACAGCAATCATGTTTTCGCCTTTCCTTAATTTCTCTAACTAGAGTCAATTCGTGAAGCAGATTTGCTTCCTGGCAATGAGGCATCGTTGTTGGGCTGAGATTTTTGGAAGAGGGGTTTACCTGAATCTTGATTGTGACCACCTCTGTTCAAGGACTGCTATATGTAGTATAAATGAAAAGAATTTACACTACAAATATATCCAGGCTCCACATTGCTGATTCCTCCTCTCATGAGAAGCCAACCTACAGGACCCAACGTTTGCTACTCACTTGCTAAATTGGTGACACTATTCTTACTTACCTATAGTATCTTGCAGGGGCATTGTAAAGATTTATTTGTTAATAAATGGGGAGTGCTTTAAAGATGTAAAGAGATATGTAAGTGCAAGTGTTAGTGTCTAAGCTAATGAGACAAGGGCAGGCACCAAATAAGAGGCTTTGAACAAAGATCCAGCACCTTAATTTAATTGAGCATTTGCAACAGGACCTAATTTGATATTTTTACTCCACTAAATTAATGTTACAGGCTTCTCAACAGAGGCCTCAAACAGACATTATTAATGCTCAAAAATTGCATGAAGACTAATCAAGCCCTATGTTCCATAAAGAAGGTCTCAGAGGGTAAAGCAAAACTTAGGCTGCTTTGCATTGGCCCAGTAATTGCCTGTGATGTATTTATTCTCAAAGGCTTTTAAAAAGCCGTCTCCCTGCAGCCTGCTTTCTGAACATCCATCTGTAAATGAGTTCTAAAGCAGCTGCATGGAATTCAAGGGATTTTAACTCACTGCCAAGGGCTGGTGGAAAATGAAGCCATAAGTCATACCCGGATGTGCAGCAGGCAGTGCTGGAACACAGGAGGAGCAGCTTCTAAGGGAGTTACTGCATTCGGAAAGACCCAGACAGAGACTGGGCTAACCACTAATAACATCCCTGATGGCTCCTTTCACCCCAAAGAGACAGATGTCTATTCACCTCCCCACCCACAGCTCAATCCTGTGAGGTGCCGAGTGCCTTTGATGTTCACTGAAGTCGGGAAGCACTGAGGACACTCCACTGAATACTCTGCCTCAGAACTGTTATCTCCCTCTCGGGAAGCAGCCAGACCCTGTATGACAGAATCTGGGCAGTGCCATGGTGAAGGGACTGGGTGCTTGATCGTGCATGGGGCAATTTCCAAGTGGTACCAAGCGATACTTATTAGCTGTGGTTGAAACTTGCCAGCTTACAGCAGATGGGAACTGCAGTTTATTTCCTTTCACAAACATCGGCCTATGCAGATGCAAGGCAGGATGGGGAAGGCAAAACAACATGGAGGGAGGGCTGAAGGGCGAGAACGTTAAATATCTGCGCACACGTGCACATACACACAGGTTGTTGAAATTGCCGTAATACACACACACACACACACACACA